>JAFMOC010000005.1:2007500-2180000 GCA_019802505.1 Corydoras sp. C115 | reverse complement strand
CTTGTATTCCCACAGCGCAGTCGATGCCGACGCGGCGGGTCGTATGTAGAAATTAAACTCGAGCTGCTCTTCGTGGTTTCTGAGGCGTGTCCGTGAGCCGCACAGAACGGAACCATGGGCTCAGTACTCGGCCGAAGGATCGCCGGCGTGGAGGATATTGACATCCAGGCCAATTCGGCCTACAGATTCCCCCCTAAATCAGGTGAGATGCCTGTGATGTGTTATTTCACGTTTGTAAGTGATTAATACTCGTGTCACTCAGTCAGAATTTATCCATCGGTTCATTTCTTTAACACAATATCATTAAAGAGACTGAAATGTTGTCCAAGTTGCTTTCCAGATGAAAGCAAGTACGACACGAGGTTTCAGACATATAGATCATAACAGATGTATAACGATGCTTGGAAACGTGTCACTACATTTTATTTTTAAAAATTAGTTTAGTCTATAACAATGTTATATAGTCCATAATGTTAAAGCAAATTTTCAGAGTTGATTGTTTTATGTCGTTTTGAGCTCACTCATGGTAACAGCACACTTGGGGCTCAAACAAATAAATACATTTTTATGCATTTTTGTATTGCATTTACATCTCCAAACTAAACACAATGCGATTGGTGATATAATTAGATAGTTGATGGATGGAAAAAGTTAGATACAAGAAAGTGATGAAAGATATTGATTTTTTTTTTTAATTAATAGCAAAAGTTTATTAATTTAGGTTTCAAACTTTAGGTTTTAAACTTCAGCATAATAAAATTTTATTATTTAAACCATTAGCATAACTCAAAAAGAAATCTGAATGACTTTTTGACCCAATTATTACAATAAGATATAACTACATCATAATTAACATGTAATAATAAAGAAACTGCAGTTAAAAAAAAAAAAAAAAAATATATATATAAAGTATATTATTGATATAGTATAATACACATATCCATATATATATTCATTATATATATCGCGGTGGGGCTCTCCATGCCCATCCAGGGGAGAACGTCTTTAGGTCAAAGACCCAGGACTGCATTTGGGCAAAGTGACACACTCTACATCTCAATTAACTTGATCCATACTGTGGGAGAAAACCGGAGAACCCGGAGTAAAACACACACATTTGGGGATCCAAGAGGACTTATAAGTAGCCCAAATTTATAGTATCGTCGAGTTAGAGTACATGGTTAGCCATATTGCAATTCTCTGTAAAATCTAAATTTTTAGTATAAAAAGTTTTTTTTTTTCTGTTTTTGTTAGTGATGCCATAAAAAATCTTTCTGATGGCTAAATGTTTGAGTGAGGTTGTGTAGCTCAGGTTAACACAGTTTATTCTTTTGCCCAAAGGGAATTATTTTGCAAGTCACTTCTTTATGGGTGGAGAAAAGTTTGACACCCCCCATCCAGAAGGTTACCTGTTTGGAGAGAACATGGACCTCAATTTTTTAGGCAATCGCCCTGTGCAGGTACCAGTCTTTAAAATGCTGCAATTATAAGGCCTTTTTTTGAGAGCCATTTTAACCCAAAAACTTAATTGACCTTGAATTCCAGTTTCCCTATGTGACCCCGGCACCACATGAGCCGGTGAAGACTCTGAGAAGCCTCGTCAACATAAGAAAGGACTCATTGCGACTTGTCAGGTGTGGAATTTTGTGGTTAAATGATCATAATTGAAACTTATATTGAAGAAATACTGTGTAGTGTTTGTGACACCTTGTAAAACTTTGCAGATATAAAGATGATGGAGATACACCCACTGAGGAAGAAGCACAGTCTAAGGCTTTGTATGGCATTGAGTTTACCTTTGACTCAGATGCTCGAGTTGCCATTTCAATCTACTGTCAGGCTTTTGAAGAATTCTCCAATGGAATGGCACTGTAAGTACAACAACCATCAGCTTGCAACATTTTAATAATTTTAAGTCTTTGCATCACCTTTTAAGTGTTAATAGAACAGTTAACTTGTAATTACTTGAATCATTGACTTGGATTTAGGCATTTGAGTCTTCAAGTTTTTTTTCGTTAATATAAGTATATTATATTATGATCTAAGAAAATACACTTTGCACTAGAGGGTTTCAAATCAAATCAGGTTTATTTGTCACATGCATAGATATACATGGTTTACATGTTTATTAAACATTTAAAAAAAGTTTAAGCATTTATTTATTTATGGCTTTTTATGTTTTTAAAAGCTATAATCCCAAGAGTCCTGCTTTGATGTCGGAAACGGTTCACTATAAGCGAGGAGTCAGCCAGCAGTTCTCCCTGCCCTCCTTTAAGATCAATTTCTCTGAATGGAAAGAGGAAGATGTGAGTACTGTCAATCCAGCTTAATGTCAATAGTTTATAGTTTAGCAGTGTGATCACTATTTTATACCCATCTGTCTTCAGGACCATATCTAATTTACAGATATTAATATATAATAAACAGATATTGAACTAAGGAATACATACTGACATCAAAAATTCTGACAAAAAAAACAGCTGCATGAATTGCATGTTTTATTTTTCTAAGAGTCAGTAAGTTTTATCATCTGAGCTGTATTACATTTTTTACAGGGAAACTTTCTAAAGAATTTCTGTAAAATCCATTCATTCATTCATTATCTCCCGCTTTATCCTATATTAGGGTCGCGGTGGGGTTCCCCATGCCCATCCAGGGGAGAACGTCTCGGGCGCTGGGCAGATACACCCAGGACAGGGCGCCAATCTTTCACTGGACACACACTCACTCACACAGACACACTCTATATGGGGCAATTTTTAGAATTCAATTCAATTGATCCATGTTTTTGGACTGTGGGAGGAAACCGGAGAACCCGGAGGAAACCCACGCAGACACGGGTAGAACATGGAAACTCCACCCAGATGGGGATTCGAAATGGGAATCCCTAGTACTGAGAGGCGAAGTGTGCATTTCCACATTTTTTATTTTACTTTTTTTGTCAAAAAAGTATATTTGTTTATGATGGTCAATACTCAGGTTTTTAAGAAGATTACAGTTCATCAATTGTCTGTATATGTTCCTTATTACATTATCAAACTTTATGTATAGTTTAAAATATTAAATAAAATTTGTGAAACACAAACTGTAATTTAGCTAATGTTTTTTTTAAGGAAACTAATAGCATTACTACTAATAATTCCATGTCAATGCAATTGCAGCTTAACTTTGATTTGGATCGAGGGGTTTTTCCTATGGTCATTCAGGCTGTTGTGGATGAAGGCGATGGTACGTTTGTCACATGACTAAATGACAATGCTTGTTCTGTTGTTTATTGTGTGCTGTACCAGTGCTGCATATATCACTTATGTTACCTTGAATGGTAATTGATTAGATTTTTTTCCGGCAGATTGTTTGGGACATGCACATGTGCTATTGGCTGCATTTGAGAGAGTATGTACATTTAAACTGAACAATTTTACAGAGTTTAATGTGTAAATAATTATTAAAAGTTTCCAGTTTTCCAATTATTAAAAGTTGAATAGGTGTAATAGGTGTTTACACAGATGTTGTTTTTTATTTCATATTATAGCATGTTGATGGCAGTTTTTCTGTGAAGCCTTTAAAGCAAAAGCAGATTGTGAGTATTTTATTAAGTTGGGTTTAATTGAATATCAGTTTTGGTTACATTCAAGCGAGTGTATGTAATTTTAAGATATCAGCTAAATAAGGTGAAAAAATAATAATGTATTAATAATTAAATCCCCCCCCCCATGTGTCACTATGCTAAAAACATTATGTAACCACAGATGCAGGAGGAGTCTAAGTAACATTATAGAATTAAGAGCAGAAACACCATTAATGTAAACAGAATGTAAACCATTCAGTATAGACCATGCAAAGTCTTCAGCTTGTACAGCTATGCAAGATGTATACAAGATGATAATTATCTGTAAATTTTAGTCCATAAGCACAATAAGTTACAAAACCTATACAAAATTTACGCACAAGTTGGATCTTTTGTTGGGGAACTGTATCAAATTTATACATTATGTAAAAAAAAAAAAAAAAAAAAAAAAAATTCTTTGACATGATTTTAACTTACTGCCATCTTGTGGTTAGAAAAATAAGAGCCAGCAGACTGTATCCTGTATAAGCTTTCTATTGAGTGTATTATAGGATGGCATGTGGTTAAGATCATCAGCTAGAAGACCATCCAGTGATTTCTTTTGGGCCAAATTTCCAAAACAGGAAAAAATTGTTAATGTTGTAAAATGCTTAAAATACTATAAAAAAATGTTTTAAAAAGAAATTCCAATTTTGCTTTAATGTTTTAGCAAAAATATCAATTTTTTTGCAGGTGGATCGTGTTAGTTACCTGCTACAGGAAATCTATGGCATTGAAAACAAAAACAACCAAGAGACCAAGGTAAATATAATCAGTTTTTTGTCTCAGCTTTACAAAAATGTTCTATGTTCTTAAAATAAGATTATTTTATAAGAAAATAAGATATACACCTTGTGAATGTGTGTGTATATATATATATATATATATATATATATATATATATATATATATACAGTTGTGATCAAATTTATTCAACCCCCAATGCTGCGAAGGGTTTTATGGAATTCAGTGCACATTTGTAATTGTGTTCATAATGAAATCTTACAAGGACTTGTTAAAGAACTAAATGCAACTAAGATAGCATCAATTGTTTTTGTCATAAAGTATTAAATGGCCTTTTTGTGATTTCTTCATTGACACAATTATTCAACCCCTTTACAACTACCACTCATAAGAACAGAGGTTCATTCCAGTGTTTTCAATCAGGTATTGAAAACACCTGTGGATGTCAACGAGCAGCAATCAAGCATGATAAGCACCAATTAGGCAGATTTAAAAGGACTGTGATACTCAGCTCCTTCTAGACATCTACTGGTGTGTTTACAAGCATGGTGAAGGCAAGAGAATGGTCCCAGAAGACAAGAGAAGAGGTTATTGCTCTTCACAAGAATGGCAATGGATATAAAAATATTGCGAAGTTGTTAAATATTCCAAGAGACACTATCGGAAGTATCATTCGCAAGTTCAAGTTAAAGGGCACAGTGGAAACGTTACCTGGTCGTGGCAGAAAGAAGATCCTGACCGCGACTGCTGTGCGCTACCTGAAGTGTAATGTGGAGAAAAATCCCCGCGTGACTGCTAAGGAACTGAAAAAAGACCTGTCAGATGTGGGCACTGAAGTTTCAGCTCAGACAATAAGGCGCGCACTGCATAACGAAGACCTCCATGCCAGAACTCCCAGGCGCACCCCCTTGCTGACTCCAAAGAACAAGAAAAGTCGACTGCAGTATGCCAAAAGTCATGTGGACAAGCCACAAAGGTTTTGGGACAGTGTACTGTGGTCAGATGAAACTAAATTAGAACTGTTTGGGACAATGGACCAGCGCTATGTTTGGAGGAGGAAGAACCAGGCTTATGAACAAAAGAACACCTTGCCTACTGTGAAGCATGGCGGGGGGTCAATTATGCTTTGGGGCTGTTTTGCTTCTAATGGTACAGGAAAGCTACAACGTGTGCAGGGTACCATGAATTCCCTTCAGTACCAGGAGATCTTGGTGGAAAATGTGATGGAGTCAGTCACACAACCTGCGGCTTGGGAGACGTTGGACCTTCCAACAGGACAATGATCCGAAGCACACATCCAAGTCCACTAGAGCATGGTTGAACATGAAAGGCTGGAACATTCTAGAGTGGCCATCGCAATCACCAGACTTAAATCCAATTGAGAACCTCTGGTGGGACCTAAAGAAGGCAGTTGCAGTGCGCAAGCCTAAGAATGTGACTGAACTGGAGGCTTTTGCCCATGAAGAATGGGCTAAGATACCCATAGGTCGCTGCAAGACACTTGTGTCAAGCTATGCTTCACGCTTGAAAGCTGTCATAACTGGAAAAGGATGTTGTACTAAGTACTAAAAAATAATGTCACTAGGGGGTTGAATAAAACTGATAATGATGTGAGCACAGTAAAGACATTTGTGGTTATTCCATCATAAATATTATGTATGTATATTTGTCTAATTTATAAGTGCCTCTTTGATATAATTGTAAATAAGATGACTGAAATGATCCAAATCAATGTCAAACTGGCCAAAACACTTTATTTCAGTGGGGGTTGAATAAATTTGATCACAACTGTATAATTTTTCTATCTATCTGGTCTAGCATTTCATACATAGTTTGAGGGTCTATTTGATTACTTTTTCAGCCTTCGGACGATGAGAACAGTGACAACAGTAATGAGTGTGTGGTGTGTTTATCGGATCTACGTGACACACTTATCCTGCCTTGTAGACACCTGTGTCTGTGTAATTCCTGTGCAGACACTCTGCGATACCAGGCCAATAACTGCCCCATCTGCAGACTACGTATGTAGAAGCCAAATTTGTTTTTGTTGACAGGGTTTTATAGCCAAGTGTTTTAGCTCAGGTACCTTGACATGTTTTGTTTTTGTGCTTTTAGCATTTCGTGCTTTGCTGCAGATCAGAGCAGTGAGAAAGAAACCTGGTGCATTGTCTCCTGTTTCCTTCAGTCCTGTGCTCGCTCAGAGCATGGATCATGATGAGCATTCAGTATGTATCATTCAATTAAAATTGCTTTATTGTCATTACTGTTAGATTTGTATTACCAAAGTTTCTAGAATCTGTTTGAGATCTAAAATAACTAATAAAAACTACATGGACATGTAAAGGTGAAAATTGTTGTTTAAATGTTTTGTATTAATGAGAGTGATAACAATAATATTTATATATACCGTAATGTTTATATATTTATGTAAATAAATACATCTAAAATACTCTGCTTCAATTAACATGAAATGACATACTTACACTTTTGTTATAGCAATATTTAGCAAGCTGTTAATCATGCACCCCGCAATTTGATTTAGGGGTGTCAGTGTGTCTCTATTGTAGTGATGTGATTCATGTTCATGAATAATACGGTGTGTGGGTTGTTGTTACTCACAGGACATGCTGCTTGTTAAGCATTAATAAATGATTAAATATAAATATACTTTTGTGTGTCAGTTAAATAAAGTATTCTTTGTGGATCTTGGTATATTATCTGTCTGTAAGTCCAAAAAGTTTTTCATTTGTAAATGGACCCAAGACTGTACTACTTGTACAATGGGTTTAAAGGTTTTGTAACCAAATTCTGATTTGAAATTCATGCAAATTTTTGTTTTAATGTGATGTAGGAAGTTCTGAATGTATTACTCTCAGTTCATATATTAAACCCCAAGGAACTATTTCAATGCTTGAATCATTAAAGGAGTAAAAAAAATATTTGATTAAATACACCTGTGTATTCAACACCTGGCATCTGTGAATTCAACACCTAAATTTATTGTAAAATGCAATGTATTAGTGAATTCTGAACAGATCTTAATTCATGGTCATGTATTTTGTTAAAAAACATTATTAGAAAGATAATCATTTATCAGCTGATTTGCATTTATGGTTTATTAGAATTATACAATTCCTCTTTTTTTTCTGTTCTCAGAGTTCTGACTCCGTTCCCCCTGGCTTTGAGCCAATCTCCCTGCTGGAGGCTCTCAATGGCCTAACCGCAGTGTCACCCACTGTCCCATCAGCCCCTCTTTATGATGAAATTAACTTTTCGGGAAGTCTGAGTGGAGACAGCCGACAGTTGAGCTCTCCTGATCACTCGGGTGAAAGTGGCCTACCAAAAGGGAAAGTCAGCAAGTCACCGGACAGGTACCAGACCTCTAGAGCATTCCTAATGGAAAGCTCCTCAGGCAACTATTATTTTTATTCTAATGTTTAACCAGTGCTGGTTGTTATTTCTGATTTCTAACATGTGTTTTAAAGCCTGATGCTGTCATTCAGCACTCACTTTGTGGTAGGCCCTAAGCAGGTAACTGTAGAGGCCTATGGTGTCATTGTAGGATCTCAAAGCTCAATCTGTTTTGTGTTTTTTTTTTTTCAGCACTTTGCGTTCCCCTTCATCGCCCATTCAAGAGGAGGATGAGGAGAAGTTGTCGGAGATGTCAGATGCTCAAGGCACCCATACTCTGCTGTCTAGCAGCCCTGCTCCTACTGAAGTGAGTATCTGTAGTTCTTTTTGTGATTGAAGCTGTATTGCAGCTAATACAATGATTTGTATTTAACATTTTACAAAGTTAAATCATATATCTTCAGTAATATTGCCTATAGTATTATGCTTACAATGTCTAGCGCAAGCTAATTATATAATATTTTACGTACTGGACAACTGAATTACTTGAATTACTCAACAGAATTATTTAGCTTTTTAATTTATTATCTCTTTTTTTGTTAACGTTTGTTGTTGAACTTGTATTCATAGTCTGTTTACTTAAAAAAAAAAAAAGAAAAAAAAAAAACCCATCAAAGCTAATATCCAGGATTTATGATAAAGCTGCTTTGTATAATTAATGCATCGTAAATGGTGATAATATAAATACAAATTTATTGAAATAGGACTTGTACACACACTTTGTCTCGCTCTCTCAATTTTGCAGGGCACAGCTGCAGAAGATGCTGTGGACTCCCTTTCTCCTGAAGACGGTGGGTGCCATCATGTGTGTTCATGCCAAATAGTTCAAAATGTAGATGGAAAATGTTGGTACGCTTAAATTTGGCAGGGACTCCAGCTGGACCCCTAAAAATCAGTAGGATTTTTTCATAACTGACGATCATTTATCCAGGTTGGCTGTACAAATGTACAAATTTTTTAAGCTTAGTCAATCATGGCCTGATTACCTGCTCTGTGGTTTAGCGGTACTATGGATGTCCTGACTTTTAGGGAATAGAGTAGAAGGACTAATAATATACCAGAGTATTTAATTGTAAAACTACAAAATGCATCTATATGATAAATTGAACTGTTTGAATGAGAAGGTTTAACAAAAATATAAAGACCAAACTGACAATAAATCCAGCATTTTAATGTCTTGAGAGTGATGTGTTGGGTAACATGGCATCTCTGTCTGACTCAAATCTCTTATTCTGTGAAGCGGAAAGTAGCACATCCAGATCAAAAACATTGTGTAAATGTCAAAGCACCTCTGCTATTACTGTGATATCGTTTTATGTATGACTAGGGGTGATGACCAGGTTGTGTACACGGCCTTTGTGATGGATTGATTGTGTGTTTAAGTGCAGAAGACAGAGTGAACTCGGATGGTGAAATAATTCCTGACTGCAGCAGTGAGCACAGTAGCCTGACCAAGCTAGAAAGTGATTCACCTGGTGAGTGATCAGCGATTAGTGGCTCTGATTCTACCTGATGCCCTCTGTATAAACAAAACAGCTCTTTTTCTTTTCTTTTTTTCTAAATTTTCTTCTTTCTGTTGGAGCTTGACTTAAATTTATTTGCTTTAGATCAGCTGTACAATTTCTGATCTGTATTCTATGGTCTGTCTTTAACACTTTGTTTGCCAACTGTTTCTTTCCTCCTGATATCTTGCGCTGCTCAGCTATAGGTCCGGATTCTTGTTCTATTGGTATGGACGAGTAACTCTGGTATGTAAGCTGCTCTGTCTCTGGCTTGATTTTCCTCTTTTCAACCTCTTTTGTCAAAATTGATTGGTACACTGAATGTGTTTGTAATAGCACAGGAGGAATTCCTTAATTTGAATTATTGTCTCGGTTGTTCATTTATTTCACTTTTCCTTATTGTCCTGTCTTTTTTTTTTTTTTTTTTCTTAGGACTAACCGGTTCCATGGAGTGTCTGATCACTTGGAGATCAAACTGCTCTAGCCAGCCACTTCTGTGTCCAGCTAGCATTTTGTATGTGGAGGATAATGAAATGGACTGATGCCTCTCCTTTTATTTCTCTGGCAACCTGGTCACCGACAGCATTTATTCATCGTTTTCTCTGTCCTTGATCATTTTCTGTTCTGTATATTAATTATTTATTTACTCGTCAAGTTACCACAATCTAACATTATTTTTAGTTTCTAGAAAACATATACACAGGCGGATGCTGGTTTCTGTCTGTTGCCTTATTTATAAAGTGAGGTTCAGGACGCAGTAGGGAATATGAAAATGTAAACGTGTAGCTACAGATGCTGAACTAACCCAGTGTGGTTTTAACATTAAGCACATCTTAATATTGAAAAAAAACGGTGTTGACTTTAATTGAGCGCTGTTAGAGTTAAGTATATTTTGTGCAGTTCCGTGACCTGATGTTTTATAGCAGAAAATGAAGTTTTGTATATTTTACTAAACATTGGAAAGAATTACAAATTCATAAATAACATTGTAATTGTAAGAATTACAAATTCATTTGAGACAGAATTAAGTCCTCATATGTTTTACAATCTTGGTTTTTTTTTTTAACCATCTGACAATTAATATAATTTTCACTGCACTTAAAAAAAAAGATTTGACAACACACTACTAGTGAAGCAGTGAAATGAAAAATCATGACCTGAACTGGAATTCAGAACATACTGGACTGATCACCAAAAACTTTTAAAATTTTTTTTTTTTAGATTTAATGTTAATGTTTTGGTTTTAATTGGCATATTTTAGTATAATTAAGGAATTACTCAAAGTATAAATAAGGAATGCACAATAGAACCAATTTACCATTTAAAAAGTTATACATTGGTCCCTCAAATGGCTCAGCAAGCTACTTGCTAGCACACTGCTGTTGGAAAGCAGCAATAAACGTTACTGTTCCAGAGTAACTGTTATTTGAACAATGGTAGCTCACTAATGATGCTAGGTACCTGCAAGTTGTCTGTGCCAGGTTAGAAAATCTAATTTGTCACCAATATATAATTACAGCATCTCATCTTGGGACCGCAGTAGCATGAACATTTACTTTATGGGCATTTTGATTAAGGTCCAATTTAATTCAGTCTTTCTTTGACATAATTTTAAAGTATTGAAACATTAAAGTTTATTTTTTCCGTTTAATATTATGTCCATAAAGGCTGCTGGACTTTAATATATAGATATATATATATATATGCAGTTCCAATACAAAAACCAATAACCACACAATGACTGTACAACGTAATTCTGTGGCTCAAATGTCTGTTTGAAAAAGAACATTGTTTTTCTGTTGCTGTTTTTCTCATAATGGTGTTAACAACATGGAAAGGGTACATACAGACATGTACTTTTGCATGTGTACCTGAAGAACATTTAAAGAAATGCTTTTTGTCTCTTGATCCAATCCAGTGCATGTATTTGATCACATGTTTCATGTAATCAAAATAAGAAAAGTTAGATAGAATTAGTGGTGTCTGTAAACAACATGCAGCTACGTTGACATTGGCCAGTGTTCTTTGCCTTAGGATGATGTGGTACAGCCATTTTTCAGTTGCTGGTTTTGCATTTTAACAGGACCTATTTCCGTTGACTGTCTTAAGTAACAATTTAAATTCTTGAATTATCAGTAAAATATTAAACATGTAATGCTTTATATAATGTCAGACTTATAACGAAGAAAAGGAAGTGGTTTATATTTTGGTGTATCTCTATGTGTTAAAATATAGGAAGGAAATTTCCGTTATAAATCTATTCTACTTATTTTGAAGGAATAGCTCTGTTCATTTAGTGTCTGATTGCATTGTTGAGTATAAAGCGGTCACGAGATCTCTGAAAATGTTCAAGCTTATTTTATCTTTTATACTGTAATCACCAGAGCTTGTAACTGGGATTTTCTTAATGTGTGTCCATTTCAGCACTTTCTCTCACCCAACCTCAACTACCATGGTTTGCAGTGTCTTGTCAGTGTAGCAGTATGCATAGGTACATGTGCCTTCAAACAGCCAGTGTTGCTATTGATTATGCTGTTGTGCTGTTCATTAAAGAACATTCTTGGGATGCAAGAGCTGTAAATGTGTTTAGCTTTAAAATATGGCCATGCATTAAAATACGGTCCTGTATGATGTATTTTTATTTATATAGTGTAAGTCCAAAGTATTTCTGGGATGATTTGCCGGTGATAAATATTCATTCTGAAAGACACTGCTAAATATGCCAGTATTTTATGTGTTTGTTGTGTGTTGAGTCCACCACATGCACTATATTACTAACTTGTTAAAGATTACTGTGTAAATGCAGTTAAAATCTCCCTATATATTCCGTATGCAATATTAACTCATGGTTTCATATTCTGCGCCAGGCTGTGCTCTGCATGATGTTGAAGTAAGAATCATGAGTAACAGCTATATGTGCTCCTGCTCTGGAAGATGCTTACTTGTTTTATCTCAGATAATGTGCCATTTCAAGCTGATGGTTTACTGTGCCTTCTTGTACCACTTTGTAATATTTATAGCCTGGTATCCAGGATGTTAATGTTGGTTTAACCATGCTTTTTCCAGCCCATTATTGTTTTGTGAAAGAGTAGATTGTACAGCTGCATGTGACTACCAATAAAACTACTTCCTAAGTAAGTTGCTGTATTTCCTGCTTCAAATATGATGTGCTGATGATTACTATCCTATAATTGTCTGATTTTAATCTTTTGGTTATACACTCACTGAACAACAGCTTACCATAGTGTTCTGGTAACAAAAAATAGATATAGGGGCGGCACGGTGGCTTAGTGGTTAGCACGTAGGGATTCCTGGTTCGAATCCCCATCTGGGTGGAGTTTCCATGTTCTCCCCGTGTCCGTGTGGGTTTCCTCCGGGTTCTCCGGTTTCCTCCCACAGTCCAAAAACATGGATCAAGGTCAATTTAATTCTCCAAATTGCCCCATATAGAGTGTGGTTGTGTGAGTGTGTGCCCAGCGATAGATTGGCGCCCTGTCCTGGGTGTATCTGCCCAGCGCCCGAAATGCCCCTGTAATCTGCCCAGCGCCCCTGGATGGGCATGGGGAACCCCACCGCGACCCTAATATAGGATAAAGCAGAAGATAATGAATGAATATATCCATTATCTTCTGCTTTATCCTCTATTAGGGTCGCGGGGTTGTTCCCCATGGCCATCCAGGGGAGAACGTCTCAGGCGCTGGGCAGATACACCCAGGACAGGGCGCCAATCTATCGCTGGGCACACACTCAAGCACGCATACACACTCTATATGGGGCAATTTGGAGAACTCAATTGACTTGATCCATGTTTTTGGACTGTGGGAGGAAACGCACGCAGACACGGGGAGAACATGGAAACTCCACCCAGATGGGGATTCAAACCAGGAATCCCTAGTGCTGAGAGGCGAACGTGCTAACCACTAAGCCACCATGCCACCATAATGGATAGATATATATATATATATATATATATATAGTGTCAAAATGAAATGATCTGTGTGTGTACAAATGTACCTAATGTGGTCAGTGAATGTTCATATACTGTATAATGCTTCTCTAAAAGTGGTCAGTTTCTTCAGCTTATTTTAGATACAATATGTGATTTAGAGACAAAACAATCCAGCAGGTAAATCTGATGTAACAACTTTAGTCACCCAGATCAATTTCTTGTTCTAGTTCTTCATACTGTATAAAGGTGCATAACTGTAAAAAATTTGTGATTTTCAGAATTTAGGGATAAATAAAACAAATATAACAATCTTATATTTATGTGCTAAAATGTATACTTGATCGTTTATTTACTAAGAATGAGCCCCTTTGTTGTGTGTAATTGGTCGCTTCTTGGTGGGGTTTGTTAGAAAAAAAAAAAGTTTCTTTAACTGATAGAGAAAAAAAACACCTGATAACTTCCACATCACATAAATATAAGTTTCCCATCCACACAATTGAGCTAACCACTCCTGGCCCTGCAAACCACATAAAGGTGGTGAGGTATTTTGAAGTGCTTCTTGGTGGATGTAAAAAGTATATTAACCTCTAAAGTGTCCCGAATAAGTTTGAGTAGTAAGAGTAAATTTGGCAAATATCAAGATAATCAAAGTACTTCGTTGTGGATTTGTATAGAGCACACACACACACAAACATGCAGACATTTGCCCTTAGTTGCTTATTTCTCCATACAGTACAGCTTCAACTCTGAAATTTTACAACTGACGTTAAATTCTTTTAGTACATTTTTGTTAAATGGTCAATGATGTTTTTTAAAATACTAGTTGATATTTCTCAATCAAACCATCTAATTTAAGAGGTCATGGAAGCACTGTTGCAGAACACGTCTACATTACCATCAGTGATGAAATATGAGAAACAATTCATTAGGCTGATTATTTAAATAAAAAACATAACTTGTAGTTCTGGACAATGCACTTCAATGCTGAAGACTGAGGAAGGGTGGAATTTGAACTCAAAATTGCTTTATTTGCCACAATAAATGACGTATAGAGGCTTTGTTTTTGGCTTAAATTCAAAATTAAATCTCTTACTCACAGACAGACACAGTTCATTCATGTCCTTACTTCGGTTCCTTCCTCTTATCTCAGCTGCTCACTGCAAACAACAGGAGGAGCCCATTAGTCACACAGATGAGATGCAGGTGCACCTCATTTCCTGATCTGAAATCATGGCATTGGTGGAACCAGGAATCGAACCAGGGACATTCAGGTCACAAGATGGTTCCTCAAAAGTTTCAGTTGGATGAATGGATGTGAATGAAGAAAGTCTGCACCTTGTGACCAATGTCTGTTCTTCTTATAATTTTTTGTCCAAAAAAATACTAAACAATTTTGTTAGTACATATATGATTTGTAAATTTGAATTAGACAAACAATTTATAAGAAATATATTATTAACATTTATTCTTACAGTACATATTTACAGCAATAAATAGTAAGTCAGTAATTATAATTACAAAATACCAGCCTTCATTATACCAATATCTGGCTGAGAGCCCAGAAATTGTAAGTATTTGTTTTGCCCAGTTCTGCAGTTTTATTAGCAGCAGGGGATCCAGCTCATCTGACACCTGTGGACTTTAAGACTCACGTGCACTCACACTTATCCAGCTCTCATTAGAATCATTTTAGCAGATTAAGTGAGGGACAAGAGAGGACACATTGGCAAGCAAGGGTGGGGATTGGGCAAGTGAGACATGGGAGGTACCATGAGGAGTGTGAGAAAATGTGTAAGCACCCAGAACACCCAGAAGTATCACAGAGTGCACCAAGTATAATCTTGAAGGGAACACAGTACAGCTGTAATATTAAGGCTAAAGGTTAAGCCAGTCATTTGGCAGGAAAGCTGAAGTTTAGAAGTCATACTATTTAAGCAGGTTAAATAAACTCCTGCATAGTAATGATGACCCAGCAGGTGAGTTCATCTCCCTTCCTCAAGGCTTTTTACCTAAAAGTGCCAATCAGTGTCTCCAGTCCTCTCCGCCAGCGACGACACACACTCCCAGCCAGTGAATTCCGCAACCTTACACCTCAGGATGCCATCAGTGTGTTTGAGATTGAAAAAGAAGGTAAGGTTTACTCAGGCTCATTGAGTCATGATTAACAATTATGTAAATATTTGCTATTTTATTGCATTTGATGCCTTTATGTTAGAACATTTAAAAAAAAGAATAGTTTATAAATATTAATGCATAGACTAAATTCAAAATTAGAGGATGTATATGCAAATGCAACAGCTAGTTGTTACTTATTTACCTGAGTTTATTAATTCATATATATTTTGTATATTAAATGTATAAGATTCCAGATATAATGTGTATAAAAAAAAACATTTGCATGCACCACTATAAATTACAAATGAGCATTTAATAAAAACTAAAATAAATGTAAAAAAAAAAAAAAAAAAAATCAAGAACAAATATCTAAATATTTGAATATAAATAGACTGATGCATGGGTTCAGATAGATTAATTTAATTTATTTTCTGTTTATTTTCAGCCCTCATTAAATCAGACCTTAAGTTATACAAATGTTTCAACTCAAAAGTTTGGGTTCTTTCTCTCGCTCTTGCTTTCTCTGTGTGTGTTCGGGGGGGGGGGGGGGGGGGGGGGGGGGGGGGGAATTTGTGTGATGGTTAAAAGATATACAATGTTTTGTACAAATAAATGAAATATATGCACTTTAAATACATTAAAAAAGACACAAAAGTTGTGAAAACTTTTTCTGTACTAATTACTACATGACAAGTATGGGATGATTATAGTATAACTTTAATGCACTTGTTTTGAACCGTTATACTTCAGCAGGAAAGGATCTATTACAAACTGCTGCTATAAATTTATAAGTGTAATAAATATAGATTATTTTAGAAACTTTAGTAAAGGTCTTAATATTATAAAATAATATTAATATTTTCAATAAGCTATATTGTTATATGTTGATTTGATTATATTTAAACATGTGAAAGTAGCATGAACATTTTAAAACTCAATGAGAATTTTAAACAGTTGTGGATATTCTTTTTTTTATTCAAAGCTTTCATATCAGTATCTGGAGAGTGTCCACTGACCCTGGAAGAGGTGCTAAGCTTCTTAGAACAATGTCCTGAGCTTTCCATGGGTTGGTTTGAGGAGGGACAGCTGATGGCCTTCATCATTGGATCTGGATGGGACAAGGAACGACTGGCACAGGTTAAGGTCACAAATGTTTTTAAACAAGTAGATTAGTGCCGAAAAGATCTCCAACAATAATCCCACAGCTACAAAATATTTATTTAAATTAAAAATAACAGATTAGCATGTCCTATTTTTTTTCCTATTAGTTACTTAGTTCATATGATCAATAAATGTATTTCCAAAGTTCCTTTTCATTGTCATGCAATTTTTAAAATTCTGCTTAATTAAAACTATAAACCATACAGAAGAACAAGATGTTCAATTACAGATAAAATTTTAATTACAACTGTGCAACGGTAGCACTTAAGATAGAATCTAGTTCTTAATCTCAGTAAGACGTGATGTTTCATGATTTTACTTGAAAATGCAGTAAGCCCATTTCTGAAAATAATAGGACACTTTATATAATAAAAAAATACCAAAATCTGAAATTTGTTATTCAATAAATTCACTCTAAAATTTAAATAATTTAAAAATACTAAAATATTTGGGTCATCTTCAAATAAAGATCTAAAATAAATTAATAAATGACAGTTTTTAGCTTTTATAGATTTTTTTTTTTTTTAGCAGGAAATGGGGTTTGTTGATAACATACATATGAAGACAAACAAAAATCACAGGGGCTGCCGGAGCTCAAACTCATAGAACAGAATCAGAGAAACACCCATGTCACAGGTCACAGGGCAGACATGAGTATGTACACAGTCCCACCTAGGGGCAATTTACCTCCAGTTTACCTGCGGCCATGTTTTTGGACCAAAGTAAACCTATGCTAACACGGGTTAAATATATGTTTGATACAGACCTTGTATCTGGAATTCCAACTCAGAACTTCCTTTCTGTAAAGTGCAGGAGTTAACCTCTGAATCACTCAACGTCTGACTATATGAAGTTATACTTGAAGTTATACCATGAAGTTATACTTCATTTTGTTTGTAAATGTATTCTATATATATTAATTCAATCATTATCTTCCGCTTTATCCTATATTATATACAGTATTAATAAGAAGTACTTGATCCATGTTTTTGGACTGTGGGAGGAAACCGGAGAACCCGGAGGAAACCCACACAGACAAGGGGACACGGACTTGCTTGGTTCTTCAACCTTACTATGGTGCTAATTCTCACTCCATATCATTCACCTGGTGGAATGATCTTACCGACAATGCATCTTCAAGAAACAACTCAAAACATACCTCTTTCAACAGCACTTGTTATAAAAAAGAAACAAAAAAATGATAGGTTAAATGTAGGCATTAAAACGAGATAGCATAATGATCAGATTTGATAATACTACAGTGTAACTGATTCCTCTCTACTGACTGGTTTTGTTCTCTCATTTATAAGTCTCTTTGGATAAAAGTGCCTGCTAAATGACTAAATGTAAATCTCATCGATTTTCTTGACATATGGGCATGAAGAGATTTTCAATGTCAATCCAATTTGCTTTCTCCAGGAACATAAACTAATTTCAGAGCGAGGGTTAGATCATAAATAGTTATAACAGTATATGATAAAAAAACACATGAAATACCGTATGTACATGCATTGTATATGATGTACAACACAAAATTAGAAATTTGGCAGCAGATATTTTACATATATCTAAAGGTACAATATTAAGAGGATCTTTATTTGTCAATAAAACAATATAACTGTATAGAACATTAAGACATCAAACTGTGACCCTTTTATTTTCCATTTAGTTAAGAATAATTTGTTTGGTTCTTGATGTTAACGGAGTTCTTTATCTGAATAGGAAGCTCTGACGCAGCACATGCCTGGAACACCCACTGTGCACATTCATGTCTTGTCTGTGCATCGACATTGTCGTCAACAAGGTAAAGGCTCCATTTTGCTTTGGCGTTACCTGCAGTACCTACGCTGCCTGCCAGGCCTCCACAGAACCCTGCTTGTATGTGAGAAATTTCTAGTGCCCTTTTATGAGAAAGCTGGCTTCAAGGAGAAAGGGTCCTCAGCTATCAAAGTGGGAAGTCTCCGATTCAGAGAGATGGAATATACACTAGGAGGACTGGCCTATGCACGGCGTAAAAGCAACTACTAAATGTCTATGATCATGCTCTTTATGGTATGTATTAATGTGCTGGACTCTGTGTTCAGAAAGGAATGTGAAAAAGAAACATCTGGATTTCCAACCACTGCTATCAGAGACTATTCAGCAGTCTGCCTCAGAGTTTGGAATTCCTTCTCCAATTTTCAACAAATGAACAATGCTTGAGAGCAATTTTGTGTTATCCATTATGTAATGAAATGTATACTTGTTGTAAAGAACATGTTTCACAAATGCCTTTCAAAGTTACTAGGACTAAATTGATTTGATGCATATTTACTGATAGGTTTAAGTTAATTATTAAATTGAATAAAATGAAGTATTTGTTTTATTTTGTTCATATTTTGCTGAATAATACAAATGACACTTGTTTCCGTTGCTCTATTAATTTTATTAGAATTCTAAATCTAGTCCTTGATGTTTATAATGGGAAACAATTTTTCACATTTATTTGAATAAAATATTCCAATACAACACATCTGTAAAGGACAAATTTATGTGAACTTTTTTAATTAGCAAAATTCAAAATAAAAAATGAGTGATGTTGTGGCAGGATGATGCTAGATGGAGGGGGTGTCATGTGCTTGATCTGTAGTGAAGAGAGGAAGAGGCAGCAGGGACAGAAACAAAGCATTGGCTGCAGAGATCCTGGCCAGCAGTTGTATTTAAAAGTGTATTTAATGTAAATTATAAAAAGCCGGGGTGGCACTGTGGCTTAGTGGTTAGCACGTTTGCCTCTCTCATGTAAATAAAGCCTGTTCCTGTTCTTAATAAATCTTGTTTCTGGTCCTCATTGTGTCCTGCCATGGCAAATGTGTTTTCAATTAATGTGATGACAATCAGATCGAAATGGGCATCATTTAATTCAATTAACGGGAATGTATCTGATTAAGTTATGACATACACAAAAAAATTTGACCTCAGAATTTGCTTCATTAATTCATTCATTATCTTCCGCTTTATCCTCTATTAGGGTGGCGGTGGGGTTCCCCATGCCCATCCAGGGGAAAACGTCTCGGGCGCCGGGCAGACACACCCAGGACAGGGCGCCAATCCATCGCTGGGCACACACTCACTCACATACGAACATACTCTACATGGGGCAATTTGGAGGAATCAATTGACTTGATCCGTGTTTTTGGACTGTGGGAAGAAACCGGAGAACCCGGAGGAAACCCACGTGGACATGGGGAGAACATGGAAACTCCACCCAGATGGGGATTCGAACCGGGAATCCTTAGCACTGAGAGGCGAACGTGCTAACCACTAAGCCACCGTGCGGCCCAAAATTTGGTTATCAGGCAAAAAAAAAAAAAAAAAAAAAAAAAAGAAAAAACATTTCTAATTTGTTTGTACTCCACAATCCACTCTCTAACAGATTATGTATAAATGTACACATTGCTTTGATATTTTCCTTTGAAATTTGTTTGGATAAATCAGCAATCATTGTTTTGGCAACAATGATGGCAAGTTTTCATGGCTTACATGTATGTACCTAAACATGCCCAACTCATAATACTACCACCACTGTCATTCATAGATGGATTTAGGTTTTAATGTAGGTATGCAGTGTTTCTAGTTCAACAAATCTATTGCTTATTTAATCAAAAACAATTCTTCCACAAAGCAACTGCTTGGCTTGTCCATGTGATGTTGAGAAGACTGCAGACATGCTGCAATGTTCTTTTACAGCTCTGCCAAATAAACCATTAGTGTTCTCCAGATAGTAGACTATTCAACGCTAACATTATTCCATGTACTGTACAAAAGTCTTGGGTTACTACAGTATGTTGCCTTGTTATTATTACACACCATGCTTTTTACATGACCTGGGGTAGATAATTGTAAAACTGTGATTGGTAAAATCTTACCTCTTTGTAGATGACCACTGCGGTCCTCAGATACACTTCCATAAACAAGTGTTATAAGGTTAGACTTTGAAAGAGTCCCCATTCTTTGAATAAAACAGGCTGACAACACACAGCCTAATGTCATTCCACTGATTAAAAACACCTGAGTTTAATTTCACCCTTAAATTGTTAATTCAAGAACTGACCATACCTTTGTCACCTACAGATATGTAATACTTGATTATTTTCTTTAATAAATAAATAGCTATGCTGTTGTCACATTTATTTGTTTTGATTTTATTTATTTACTTTTATGACTGTTTCAAATAAGATGAAGATTTAGGTCAATGTTATTTAGAACAACACTGTGGCAAGTTAATGTCATGCTTCAAACATACTATACCATGCTTCAATAAATTCAAATATTGTTTGGGTTTTATAGGTTGTGTCTTACCAGCTCATCGATGTATCATCTGTTAACATATAACTGCACAATATCCAAGTAAAGCAGTAACTTATAGTAACTGTAGTAATAGTATAGTAAGAGTATTTGTAATTTACAAATAATTTAAAAAACTGTGCAAATAATGGAGACTTTTGAGTGACATTATAATTTGAAATCATTCTTAAGTAGTAAGTTTTGAATTAATTAACATTAAGACCATTTTTGAAAACACTCTTGTTAAAAAGTGTTGCTACATTGATTTTCGTACTGGTCTGACTGTATGATGTCACATATGCCTTTGCCAATAGAAAAGAAACATACAACCATCTGAGGTACAGATTGCTTTATACTGTATTTTTTAACAAGTGAATGAATAGGTAGCTAAAACACTACCCTTACTCTTTCATTACTCCATTTGAAGCAGTACACAAATGAAAGACTGACATGTAAGTGCTTGACACATAACCAAAATATGGCAGCATTTACCAAGGCACAGAAGGTACAGACAATTTTTTAAATGTCCCTGGAATTCTGAGGTTATCGGAACAATGGTAAAACATTTGCCTGTATGTGGCATGCTATAAAAGGAAAAGTATAAAATTATCTGTTTTCACCTTTTACTGTTTATGTGCCAGTGCTTATTCTCTCATAGAAACTATCATATATGTGAGAGATGTGTCACTTTTAGAGACAGACAGCCAGACAGACAAAATAAAACTTTTTGAGGAAATATTTAGAAAAAAAGAGTGGAGTTTCACTTTACAGTGAGAGAGTAAAAAATAAAACAAGCATCATCCAAGTTCACAAGAAAATGTCCTTATGGGTTCTTCATTCCCAAAAAAAGAGCAATGATATTCTCCAAAGCATTGCTTCAGCTTTTTTGTTAATGTAGATGGGCATTCAGGTCATATTTCTCACAAAACTTGTCCGTCAGGGGAATGCAGGTGAGTAGCTCACACCACTCACATTGATGGTGTATATGTAGAAGAGCACCACAAAACCGGAGAAGATTCCCAAAAAGAGTGTGAGCGAGATGAGGATCTGGCAGCGCTTGCGGTACATGTCCATGCGGCCAAAGCTGATGTAGGGTAGGAAGGCAAAAGACAGGAAGAAGCCAGAGACAAACCCGCAGATATGGGCAAAATTGTCTATCCAGGGCAGCAGTCCAAAGGCGAAGAGAAACAGTACCACACAGACTAACTTTGTAAATGCCCTCCATGGCTGTGCCAGGATCTGCCAGCTCTGAATGAGTTCCACAAACAGACATGCCAGAATCCCGAACTGTGAGCCTGCTGGACCCACCTGCACACATATAGACAGAGACAGATACAAATTTGTGAGCGAGGCTAAGAAAGAGAGAAAATATGTATATAGTTAATTTTTTCTCTCTTATTAAAGCACAGATCCGAAAAGAATTGTTTTAAACACCTCAGCTCTGTAGGGCAGAAAGATGGCACTAGCCAAGTTCCCAGTGATGCCACTTAGGATGTAAATGATGGATATGCGCAACCATCCAGCCAGCTTTTCTAAATCCCTCAAGATTGTCATTTGAAACAGCACTGAAACCAGGCAGTGCAGAATCCTGCAAAAGTTTTCATGCACACAAAAACATTACAACAAGAAGCTTACATACATACATACAAGCTTATATACATGCATACTCATGTTCTCTAATTTTTTTAATTAAATTAAATATATTTAAATTACATCAAATTGACGATGATGTATCAGCATATGATTTTGATACTATATTTTTGATACCCACTACATACTGTATATTATATAATAAACATAGTAATCTGCGCAAAATCTTTTGAGCGCCTCTGAATGAAATACTGTGTTTATTCCCCACTAATCTCTTTATTTGCTGTATTAAAGACACTTTGAATCTAAATTTTGAGTTTTGCTCCATGTATTGGCTCTTCACATATAATTTCTGTTCCATTATAAATGTGATATTAAATATGATCATAATCATAAAATAAATAATTAATAATAGAAATGTAAAGACTAATACACAAGACACAATACAAGGACTGTGGTTTTGTCAAATATGCTACTTTGGCCATGGCACGTGCTGGAGGGTTAATCCACCAAGCAATCTTAAGAAAATATCCAGACAGGAGAGCTCTGGCCCCAGCAGGTCAGCACTTTCTTTAATTAGTGTCCATATTTAGAACACTGAATCACAACAGCTGACACTGGCTGTTTAACAAAACAGATTACTTCCCATGTGTCAGCTTTTTACAAAACTAAATATATAGCAAAACTTACACACAGGTACCTGGTTACTTTGGGGTTATTGGGAAAATATATTTCATAATAACAGTTGTAACAGGTAATTATAAAATGATGGGATAACCCAACGCTATAACCCAAGCTAAAATGAAAAAGAATGACACAAAGAAATAATTAAAAAAAAAAAAAAAAAAAAAAAAAAAAAAAAAAAAAATATATATATATATATATATATATATATATATATATATATATATATATATATATATATATATATATATATTTTACACTTCCAATAAGTCATGAGCACTTCCAATGCACAGACACAACCATAATTGATAGGAAATAGTCAGCTGCATATCAACCACCAAACTCTAAAAAGAGCAAAAACAAAAAAAATAAACAATAAGAATTGTATTTTTAATGCCTACTTGAAAGGTTAAAATAAAGAGGGTATGGTAGCCTCATTTGTAAAGTTACTGGGCTATCAGTCTAAAGGGTGTGGGTTCAAACCACAAGTTCACAAACATTGCCAAGATAAGCCTTCGAGCAAGGTTCTTAACACTCATTACTCCAGGGGTATTGTGTCATGTCTGACCCCAACCGTCTAGGTTGTGTACTTGCTTTGGATAAAATCACCTGCAACATGACAATACAATAATGTTATATATATATATATATATATATATATATATATATATATATATATATATATATATATATATATATATATGTGTGTGTGTGTGTGTGTGTGTGTGTGTGTGTGTGTGTGTGTGTGTGTGTGTGTGTGCTAACCTTTAATAAAAATAAAAATAAAAATAAACTTGTTTTTATTTGATAAAATTCACATTTTTTAGTGGGAATTTTTTTTTACTTTCCACAGTTATCATAGAACAAAGATTACAATGTCAGTAAATGTATAGATTTTAAATGATAATTAAGCAAAAGTTCAATCAGAATTTTGTAATTTAAATGAATTCTGTGTTCATTTTCTTGTAGTTTTCCAAGATTAAATGACAGCCAGGACAGACACTTACCCTGCATGTAAAAAAAGAGAGAGCCATAGCCGGTAGAACTGGTCAGGTTTCTCTGGATTTAAAAAGGGAAGGAGACCACACACATCATCCATACAGTGCACCTAACACAGGAGAGAAACTGTTACTAAATAAATATCACTGATGCTGGCCTCAGACCACATATGTCTCTTTTGTTATACAGCAAACCTAGTGTAGAAATAGCACTAATATACAGTACACTTACACAATTAAACAATACATTAGGCCCAATAGACAGCCTGTCCTAGAGTTACAGTGAGACATCATGACCCCATGTGCACTTTCAGACAACAATCGGATTTCGCCAAACTCAGACTAGATTAGCTTGGCAGCCTTCGAAGGGATAACAGAACACTTAGTCCTTTAGAAAATACGGACATGCAACAATCATTAGCTCAGTTAGTATGAGGGGCACAAGGGCAGGAAAAAGGAATTTAGACCACCAGTGCTTCACAATGAAGGTGCAATTCAGACTAACAGTACAGTATGAACTAAGTTTCATTCAGCTGAACTAAATTATTTTATTCAATCAGGACACGTGTTACCTTATCACTAAGAATGCTTTAGTAAAGATTAATTGCTGTCCTGTTTCATTGCTTTAAATCTAAACAAGGCTTTTTGACATTATAGACTACAGTATTAACTGGAAAATATTCCATAACCATATATATATAGAGTTTGGATCCCACCAATCAACAGTCAGTCGGACTGTGTACAAAGGTTTACAATATTCTAATATTGTCCTTGATAATTTGCTGGTATAGTTGAGAATTCATTGTTTCTTGAGTAACAACAATTCTTCCTGGCCCATAAGTAGCAAAACAGGCCCTAAGCATTATACTAACATTAGTGTGAGTCATAGAACTGGCTGCTAGTTAAATTAAATATAATGCATATGGTCTAAATTATAAAGCACTAAATGTTCCTGCCCCTCAGCCTCATAGCAAACTACTTATTTACAACAAGTCGCCATGTAACTGCATCTTACACATTTCACTGAAAAAAAACCTCCATAGATTTGAGCCATATAAACATAAAAATAAAGATAAACATTTTTAATATACTGAATAAATTAATATAAAAATCATATATCTATAAATTTATATTTTCACGGGTGATTAGATCTCTAAGACTGGTTTTGAGTCAGGTTAATGTATTGTTTGTACTTAGGATCTGCTGTTTATTGGTCATACTCAGGTTTTTTTAACATCAGTGGTCACCAGTGGAAAAGCAATATGACCAAAAGTTAAGTTTGCTATTTTAAGAGTATACTTTAACTCTTTCTGAGAGTTGATTGGCACAATCACAGGGAGCATTACATAATCACACAACAGCATTACATAAAAAACATAACTATATCAGATAGGCAAAAGCAATGTGAAATAAAAGCAATGTGCTTTTTATGAAGCAGCTCATTATTATTATGACCTTCATTCTACTGAAAAACACACATTTCCGCATGCTAAAGTTATATTATTTAAATAGACAATTAAAACAAAGAACTCTGTGGTTGCAAAAGAAAATATCAAATAAAATAATATTATCTCAGGCAAAACTATAATGACTATATCTGATAAAAATGCTGTAATAAATCCCCTACAGGGGCGTGGCTTACTTGGGAACAAAGCGTTGCCTCTTCATGGAAATATCCTTTCATAAAGTCACAGTACTCCCTAGATGTGATCTCACATCTGAAAATGGTGCACAGTCAGTGTTAGTTGCAAATTTTATTTGAATTTGAATCTTATTATAACATCAATTAAATCTATTTTATGTGTGTAGACCTGCTTACCTCCCTTTAGTTCCAATACAGCAAGGTCGGCCAGTAATGGTACAGTCAATGTGTGGTAGGTTTGTATGATTCCCTGTGTTATACCTGGTACAGATCTATGAGAAATACACACGTTTATTAAAATGAACAATGTTTACTGTCATTTTATAATGACAACAACATCATTTAACTTAACAGAGAACCAGCTATTAAAATACAAACCCTGTTTACAGAAAAAGTTGTGACATGCAATAAAATAAATTGCAATAAAACTAAAAACCAGGAACTAAATGTGTATTTTAGCAGGACAATGCCAGCACACACTCATGAGTTTAAAACAGCTGTCATATTAAAAATAAACTGTGCATTAAAAAGAAAATCAGCTTTTGGAATGGCACAGTGGCTTAGTGGTCTCTTAGCGCTAAGGATCCAGGTTCGAATCCCAATCTTAGTGAAGTTTCCATGTTCTCCCCATGTTCACATAGGTTTTCTTTGGGTTCTCCGGTTTCCTTCCCACAATCCAAAAACATGGATTCAAGGTAAATTGGCTGCTTTAATATCGCTCCTATATAGTGTATGTGTGTGTGTGTCAGTGTGTGTAAGTGAGTGAGTGTGTGCCCAGCAATAGATAGATAATAAATAGGCACTCATTCCAAGGTGTAACTGAAGGGACACACCTAAATGTTCTGATCCTATACTAGGGTCGCAGGGTATGGAATCCAAAATAAATGGATGGATGAATAATCGGCTATTTGTTGTTGAGTTACAAGTCTTGTATACTGCAAGAAGTGGCAATGCAAATATGCAACACTTACAGGCCATTTAGTGATGTCATCAGGCCATTCATGAGGTGCAACAGAGGCTGGTTCGAGACAGATCCTGTAATACACATCAGAACCATCATTTTAAACATGCAATATAAACATTATATTGTGAAAAACAAACTGAATTCTTATCTCACCTGGGGTCTTGATGGCACACTGAACCGTACACACGGCGTTCTTTATCCAGCAAGGGAGAACTTTGGTGCTGAGGCCACTTCACCCACTCGGCCAACGTACTCTAGAACGTGGAAAAAAATAAAAATATTTTTTCATTTATTTATTCATTCATTCATTCATTATCTTCCACTTTATCCTCTATTCGGGTCGCGGGGGGGTTCCCCATGCCAATCCAGGGGAGAACGTTTTGGGCGCTGGGCAAATACACCCAGGACAGGGCACCAATCTGTCGCTGGGCACACACTCACTCACACAGACACGCACACATACACAGTCTATATGGGGTAATTTGGAGAACTCAATTGACTTGATCCATGTTTTTGGACTGTGGGAGGAAACCGGAGAACCCGGAGGAAACCCACGCAGACACGGGGAGAACATGGAAACTCCACCCAGATGGGGATTCGAACCGGGAATCCCTAGCGCTGAGAGGCGAACGTGCTAACCACTAAGCCACTGTGCCGCCATCTTTCATGTACTGTATTAAAAACATACTGAACTCTATAGAGGTTAAATTAATAATAACTACTGTACTATATTCAAGCTTAAGATTGGGGAGTTTCTATTTAGCTGTGGTGTGTTCTTCTTTCAGATGTTACCACAGCACATCATTATTTTATACTATCTGCATGTCCTCCATTACCACATCCATAACCCTGCTCTTCCTCTCCTCATCCTTACTAGTGATTCCATCATCAGCATCCTTCTGCTGAAATAAAGCTCATACTTTGCCAAAACAACCTACTTTCCATCGACTTTGTTTTAAAAATGTTCTACTGTGCCATCCCTTTTATGAACTCATTCCTAATCATTTTAATCTTCATCACTGCCAATAAAAATCTCAACATCCTCGTCTCTGCTACGCCCAGCTTCTTCTCTTGCTTTGGTTAAGGCAGGCATCTCTAAGCTGTATGACAAATCAGGCCTCACTGCTGTCCTGCAAACGTTCCTTTTCACTCTGTCAGATACACAGATACACCGCTATCACACATCACTCTTGCAGCTCTATGCCATCCACTCTACACGGCTTGAAAGCTCCTCTTCACCTCTCTACTACACTCCATTACCTAATTACATCTATGTAATATACACTCCACCCCAAGTATTTTTGGACATAGTATGTTCTGCTTGTAGGAATAAATAAACCCTGAAAAAAACATGAGCTCACTGAGCACTCCTCCTCAGACGTCTGCAGACAGCCCGAGCGGTCATTGCGCACACAGCAGGCTGAGTTGCGCTCAGTGTCACGCTTTCGTTGGATTTGATTGTGCACTTCTCCATCCTGTCGCATACAAGGTGAGAATTTGGCGCCTAGGTGGATCAGTGCCTCCTGGTGGATGTAGAGGTGAACAGCAGTGAGCACAGAAACAAGTTGATTTAAAAATTACAGTCCTAAGACTACAAATATATTGTAACCTAGTCATGGTTCCTAGTCATCTGCTTACAATATGTTCTGTACCGAACTTCTTAGTGAAGAACAAGTGCCAACATACCGAACTTGGTCCAATCCAAAAGTTCTCTTGTTGGACAAATTTGACATTCTCATAAACACCCTTGTTTCTTAGAACCTTAGACAAACAAACAAAAATTAGCTTTGTTTTAAAACAGCAGCTCTTTTTTTTTTGGAAAAAAACAAGTCGTGCACTTACAGAATCAACAGTTTCATGCTGAGAAAATCCCACGGGTGCTATTCCATAAATACACACAGCCAGAATAGTAATGAGTAGGTGGACAAATGTAATCCAGTAGGTGAAGAAGGGCCTGCAATCACAACAAAATTACTAAAATGTACACATTCATAGAAATCGATGAAAGTGTTATGACTCAGCACATCAACAATAAACTACAGATGGTCTCACTAGGTGGTTTTCCCCCAACCTTTAATATCACATGTTAACAGTCCTATGTTAAATCTGTTTTTAGATTTGATCCAAATTTTGTCTTAGTGCAGACTATTAACATCAAATGAGATAATTAATAAAATAGAACTTCTTACAGAACCTCTAACACAGCACACAAATATAACAGAACAAAACAATTACATACACGCAGACACAGGGAGAACATGGAAACTACACCCAGATTGGGATTCAAATCAGGAATCCCTAGCGCTGAGAGGCGAAACCCCCCCCCACCCTCCCCCGCAACCCTAGTAGAGGATAAAAGCGGAAGATAATGGATGGAATACACAGCACATAAAAATACAGCTAATCTTTTGGAAAACTTTTTAACAAAGCATATCATTTCTTTAAAATTGGAAATCAATTAAAACACTAACCAAAAAATCGTTAACTAAATATACACCAGTATAATAAATGCATACCGGTGATCATCCATGTCCTCTATCTGCCTCTTCACATAGCTGTCAATACGTCTGCGGTATGTCCGATTGGTCAGCTTGCCCACCATGCCAAGTCCATATGGTCGTTTTTCACGCGCAAAAAGCTTTTTAACAGGTACAGCAATCCTCTGTCCTCGCCGTTGCCCATTTACACTGACCACCTCTTGTTTCAGTCGGACTTTGGGTGGTGCAGGGGTTCCTTCTTTGGCCTTCCTCCAGCCTCTCTCCAAAGGTCTACCACAGAACAAACAGTAGATAGACAACTGTATTAGCTTCAATATTTCAGATTATCAAGACTTATGATTTGTCAGTGCTCAGCCAGCTTTGATTTAGAGGAAGACTCACAACATCAGATGACTCTTCTCTAATTCACTTTTGTCCAACGCACTGCCTGTCAGCTCTGATTCGTCTAGCTGCTTGCTGTCCACATCTTTGGTGGTGGAGTCTGATGGCGACTCAAACACCTCATCATGGTAAGAGGACATCTCCTCATGCATAAGCACATCCTACACATAAAACACAGATTACTGATTATGTAAGTGCAATGGGCTGACATACAATGCTTACATTCATACTGTAACAATTGGCTTTACTCTGGCAAAGAAGGACGTGTCCAGTTCATCAGGAAAATCCACCACATCTTCCTCAATGAAGCTGGCTGGAGTAAAACTACGTCTGTGAGCCCGCCGAAGGGTGCTTTCTCTGACTGAACGTCCCTGAAAAACCACACAGACCTGTGAAAACT
Source organism: Corydoras sp. C115 (assembly GCA_019802505.1). Lineage (NCBI taxonomy): Eukaryota > Metazoa > Chordata > Actinopteri > Siluriformes > Callichthyidae > Corydoras > Corydoras sp. C115. The sequence continues at coordinate 2,150,031 of JAFMOC010000005.1, read as the reverse complement.
GCTAAACTTCTGTAATTTAAATGTATGTAAACAAGTAGACTTTCTAAATCAGTAACACTTAAAATATAATAGATATGCTATAGAAGGAATATAATATAAACCTATAATAATGTAACTGAACACCTGATAAAAGGTTAAATTATTTTAAAAAAGTATAAAACATTGTCTTCCAACCAGATTTATAAAATGCTAAAATAATTTATTGTTACTTATATAATGCTTCAACTTAAATTTATTTTAAGTAATTTAATTCATATAGTTCTTTCTCTTTTATTCTTTATTCTTCTTAGTATATTACAACACTATAAAAGTCAAACTGAAACCATTCACAATGATTGTAAAAACAAACATGTGAACCTAATATAATGGCTTGTGAGTGTATTTTAACCATCATTAAAACATTGTTGATATCATTTAAAATAATCTTATGGACTGACTTTGACGAGAGCAGCTGCAGCCCTGAAGCTCATCTTTGCCACAGACTCGCGCTTTCGTCTGCGTGGTATCCGGTTTAGGCCAGATCGAGAGCTGGTGAAGGAACAGAGGGAGGCAGCACCAGGTGTGATGGGTGTATGAGGTACACTGTAACCATCCACCTCCTCCACCATGCGAAAGGCCCGACCACGTGCCAAGGGGTCAACGATCTAAAAAAAAAATTGTAAGAATGTGTTATAAAAATAAGTTAATTTACCCCTCTTTCTATCTTTTATGCACACAAAAACAAACACACACACACATGAATTATTTTAATATTTCATTTTGACACTATATATATATATATATATATATATAGGCGGCACGGTGGCTTATTGGTTTTTGCACGTTCGCCTCTCAGGGATTCCCGGTTCGAATCCCCAGTTTCCATGTTCTTCCTGTGTCTGCATGGGTTTCCTCCGGGTTTACCAGTTTCCTCCCACAGTCCAAAAACATGGATCAAGTCAATTGAGTTCTCCAAATTTCCCCATATAGAGTGTGTGTGCGTGTCTGTGTGAGTGAGTGTGTGCCCAGCGATAGATTGGCGCCCTGTCCTGGGTGTATCTGCCCAGCGCCCGAAACGTTCTCCCCTGGATGGGCATGGGGAACCCCACTGCGACCCTAATATAGGATAAAACGGAAGATAATGAATATATATATATATATACAGTAAATACTAAATACTTAGTAGATTTACCTTTGGTATCCCATGTTGGACTGATGGAACATAGAGTGGTGGCGGAGTCTCTGTACTGGTCAATGAGATGTTGTCCTGGCTTGGGAGTTCCATCTCCCGAATCACCTGTGGTTTTAACTTGCCATAGCGAAGGCTACAATGACGCAGACTCTTCCTCTGCCATTTCTGTGTGGCATCTCCATCTTTACTAACTCCAAACCAATCTGCTGTGCCCCTACAGAAAAAACACTTCCTTGATGTTCAGTTGACTGATCACAAGACAGGATGCTGTCACAGTCATTCACTCACACAATCACATTGTGCTCCAGAACTTTGGTGGTCATCATTTATATAGTTCTACATCAAATGAAATTCAGTCAGCAGTAAAAAAAAAAAAAAAGTGCTCACCACAACTGTGCAGCTTTAAGAGAAAGTGTGGAAAATTCAGTGAATGTATAAAGGCATATTCCAAGAAAAGAAAAATAGAACAGTGTGGAAGATTATCAGGTGCATGGGACTTGCCCAGACATGCCTCAACACCCACAAGTCTAAAGTCCCATTTATGTGGTAGTGCTACTCATAGGCAGTTATGCATGGAGACTTGAACACACCCTCATGCAAGGGTCCACTACTCCCCACCTCAATTCCAACGATGCCTCTATGCCACTATCAAGTAAACATATTCAGTTTTCAATTAATTTAAATCAGTGATACATCTTAGGCATGTAAGCAACTGACACACTGCTTTGCTCCAATTCTCACATTTAATTTTACATCTACATTTAGTCATTTAGCAGACCCTTTTATCCAAAGCCAGTTGCAAAAAGAGAACACACAAGTCAGTAGTTAAAGAAAACCAGCTACACTATAGTATAATCAAACATGATCATTACATGACTTCTTGATTACAATCATTATTATTTTTATTATTTATAGTAAGTGCTTGTGAAAGAGATGTTCCACAAACGGAAGAAGAGCTACATGGAAGAAGAAGCTTGCAAATGAGATGTGTTTTGAGATGTTTCCTAAAAATGCAAAGTGACTCATATAGTCTTATACCTCATAGACACTCAAAATGAACTACGCACAACCTGAAATACTCTAAACCACCAAAACACAATGCAAAACTATTATTCAAATAAGTTGGATTAACTTGCTAAATGGTGGAACAATCTTCCCAACACTGTACGTAAGGCTGCGTTAGTTAGCATTTTTAAGAAACATCTCAAAACACATCTCTTCCACAAGCATTTGCTATGAAAAAATACATACTATCTAGAAGCTAGATTGGATAATGATCAGATTTGATTATACTTCAGTGTAGCTGTTTTTTTCCCTAACTACTGACTTGTGTTGCTCTCTCATTTGTAATTTGCTTTGGATAAAAACATCTGCTAAATGACTACATGTAAATGTAATAAATAAATCCAATGGCATGGTCTTTTGAAGTATAAGGTAAGTAAACATATACTTTTTACAAGAACACATGATATATGAATTACATGAATTTTTGTTTAGCCTCTTTTGGTGTATATATTACTCAAATGAAAGGTATGTATTTTTTAGTTAGAAGTATGTGAGTTGCTTTGATCACGATTGCACTACTTCCATTTCTACTCCTCCCCATGGCCTTGGCACATCAGTGGTAAGCTGAGACACTCAACACGAGATGATAAAAATAGCCCACCATTCAGCAGAACACCTGGGGCTTAGTGTAACATGAACAAGGTTGATCTAATCTCTAACTTTCTTTGACATTACCTGCATGGCATCCAAACATTCTTAAAATACATTTCATCTTATTTGAAAGAAACAAAAACAACCAAGCTAGTTTGGACAGGGACTCAATCAGCATGAAAAAAAGACTAAACACTGCAAAGAACACAAAGTCTGCCCTTTAAATCTAAGGCTGAGGTATGACTATATGATATTCCACCTAATTCAGAGTGACAGAATGAGAAATACAAATAGCCAATACGCTTCACTGAGTTCATATGCAATTACAACCAAAAATCCTAATAAGTCACCAACAAAAGCCCACGGACTGGAATTCTTCTAGGCACGTTAGCTGTTCAGAGAAATCAGTGTGACATGGAAGTACAATGATTCCATTAAAATGCTTCCTGAGCATTTAGGCATGTAAAGAATATCAAGGACAAAATTGTCTTAACATGAGCCAAAAATCATAAGCATATAGTTTGCAGCTAATTTGTGAATGAGACTGGATCTATGAGCATTTTAAACTTCGTAAATCGTGTATATTTTTGAAACAAACATTTGAAATTAATCTGCGCATGACATTCTTTCTTGACTTATTTGTTTCTCATCATGTATGGTTTATTTAATAGAGGTAAGACACCACAAAAAAGTCAGGATTCAATACTGTAGTAGGGTGGTGGAGCTTGTGGGGAGAAGAGGCGTCACATGCCGCGGGGAGAGAGTTCTGCAGGATGTGACGGCACGGCAGATCCATCGCCAACACAGACGTTAAATTTACGTTTAAAAACAGTGTGTGTGAATAAAAGCCAGCTTCTGACCTTGTGAACTCCTGTATCTGGTCCTCATTCTTTCCACCCCATGACAAATAGTTTTATTTACTGTAATTAGACCAAAAACCCTTTAGCTGAAGATTGTAGCACTGTGCTATGAGACAGTGTTTAAGTTTAGATTCAAATCACTACAACTCTGGGTGAATCTAACGCCAATTTTTGGTTCAAGAGAGTTAAAAATCTTAAGAGTTAAAAGACAACATATGTTGTCTTTGTTTGCAGACACCCCTCCTGTACATATCTTTATCTGACCGCATAGGGGCGGAGGTGGGAGCAGCACACTGGTACTGCACTACTGGCAGCAGAGAGCAGAAAGTCTTGCCAACAGTGGGTGGCGAGCTGTAAGTTGCTAACCCAATGCTGGACGTGGACAGAAGCCGAGGGCATTCCATCTTAAATCTATTTGAAGTTGAAAGTGATGGTGGTACAGAATACGGAATAAAATTTGGATTTAGCTTTATGAATGACACAATATGTTTCTTTTAAACAGTCAGATACTGTAATATGTTTTCTGTTATTGTTCTGAGTAGTTAAATGTCTAGCTAAGTAAAGGCTGAGATATAAATTAGCCAAATATGGCAACTAGGACAGTTCAGGACCTGATAAAATAGATAGAAATTGATATGTTCCACTCAGATTTGCTTGGTGCATGTACCTGATCAGGGTTCTGGAGAGGGACTGGTGCCTCCTGAAATTACGACGTGCAGCACGGTGACCCTTAATGGGCACTGTGTTAATCCGCTCAAAGTGGACCCTCCTGCTGCTGCTCACAGGGCGCAGGGGCAGTGGGTAAATATGAGAAAGAGAAATCAAGGTTGGGGAGGAGAGGAAGAGAAAAAAAGAGAAGAGGGAAAGGTGTGAGAGAACAGCTGGAAAAGAGCAAAAGACCCAAAGAGATTAGCTAAGAATGGAGGAGTTAACAAATCCAGTGTGAAGAGTGCTGGTTACATTAAGCAACATACGTAACAACAGATAGCAGGCGTGAAGAAGAATAAAGCATTTGGAAAAAGAAGGATTATAAGTTCACATGCACACACAGCCCCTCCACAATTCTGGTTCTGTTTTTTTTATTTATAGCACTTTTTGCAGATGCCGCAAGGTGCAACCCAAAGTGACAGTGGCAAGGAAAAATTCACATATAAACAAAACATGTGAGGGAACTCATCTTCTTTGAGCAGGCAGCATTATCAGTGTAAGTCAATAACATTTTACTAATTATACATTCATTTAAAAATTGAATTAACTTTTTCTGTTCAGTAATTAAACTTAAAATCTATCTGTATCTCTATAAAAATGCTCAATGGTCAAACTTTATTGCGGGACTGTTTTTATTATTACTGGCATCCCAGGTAAAGAGGAGTAAAATGGACTACTAAAAATGATCTTGTTGTCAATTTGCACAATTAGACACAGAATATTCAATAAATAGTAGCTTTAATGAGAGAACACACACACACACACACACACACACACACACACACACACACACACACACACTATAGAGCAGCCAATTCCTCTTTTTTGGATATGGGAGGCCACTGTGCCGCCCATAACTTAATTATGTTTTTCATTTTTTCTTTACTTTCCATAATGATCAAACCAACTAGGATCATTTTCTGACTTTCTTTTTCAGTAAAGTATAAACATGAAGTGACACTAATATCAATTTCTCTTAGTCCTGTTTAACATGTAAAACATGTTTTATAAAAAGGAAAAGTTTGTTGACCTTCAGGCATCAGAGTATGATTTCTCACAAACAGATATCCGTAATAGGCAATAATTAAAACATTTAACTCAGCTCGACTGTGGAGAACTTACCTGTATGTGGACCCCAAATATTTTGGCCCTGTTCACAGTGAGGCAAAGCATCCACAAAGATCATTTATGGGAAGTTACCAGGGGAAAAAACAGCATGAGTCTCCAGAACTATCATCCGATAGGTTATCAGATCATCAACTATCGTCAAGGTTATTCAAGAAGCTTACCGGAAAAAATACCATACGCACACAGCTGCAGACTTAAGTTTTGGAACAGAAATGCTTGAGAGTTTGTGATATTGAGACATAAAAGCCTAAGGTGTATGGCATTGTGTACTCAACAAAATACCAAAAAACTTTTAATCAAGATCTGATTATTATACAACATTATGTTGTATAAGATGACACAGGAGTAGATTAAGTACTGTTAAATTAACAACAGATTTTATTTCTTTAATTTTAGTAATTTTATTTTGGTATTTTAATTAAATTAGCTTGAATGGAAGCACTCAATGTATTTTAATTACTGTTATTCATCACCTGAGGTGCTAATGAAGAAACAATGAATAAGTAAGAAAAAGTTTCTCACAAACACAAACACACACAAACACACACACACACACAAACCTTTGCATTAGTGCATATGGCATCTGTTTTGCAAACGTTATAAATTATTTTCATTTTGAAGAAAATGTAAAAGTGTAGACACTCTTATCCAAAGACACTTACAAGTATCTCAAATTGGCAGTTGGAGGACAGAGCACAGGTTCAACTATGATACAGCACCATGAAGCAAAGAGGGTTATAGGCCTTGCTCAAGGGTCAAATCGGTTCAAATTGAGTGTCTAACACTCTCACAACTAAGCTACCGTGTCCATATTTTCAAAGTCAACTATTTATAAATTCCACCATAACATAAAATCTCAATATTGTTAGTCCTCACAGTGCCTCTTTATTTCCTTCATCTCTTCTTCTTATAATTCACAATTCACACACAAATCGCTGATTCTTTAAAACAACAAAATGAACTTAGATAAGATATAGTTGTCCAACCATGTATTCACTAAATTACTAAATGTATTAATAAGTTAAGTTTATTTAAAGACCCTCTTACCTCTTAATGGTCTGTGTAATAGAGGTCTGGTGCTGCAACGGAGGTCGTCGTGTATCAAAAAGGTCACGGGGAGGGGATGCAAGATGGGATGTTTCAACAGGCATACTGATGCTACGGATAAAGCCCTGCCTTTTTACAGGCTATGACAAAAATGAAAGAAAAAAACAACTTTTAACAACTCTTATTTTATTTTAGGTTTGCACTAGAAATGTAATACAAACATAGAAAAAGGGCAAGAGAATGAGAGACAGAAAGAGGATATAATGCATACCTGAACAAATGTGGGAGGTTCATCTAAAGACACCTGAGCTGCAGGAATTGTCAGCTTTAGCCATGGAGGCTTTTTCCTCTGCAGGCTGCTGGTGCTGTCTCGCCTGGGCTCAGCCATGCTGCGTTCCTCTCCTAACACCTGCCAGCTACAGTAAGAACAAAAAAAATTCAAAAGAGAGGATGAAGTGACAGATTTTCTTTTAACACAACAAATAAATATAGTAGGTTAAAAACTAAAAATCATAAACAATGCTTATTAATAACCAGCTACACCAGTCTCTAATTTTACATTTACATTTGGTCATTTTAAAACATGCTTTTATCCAAAGCGAGTTCCCAACTTGATTGGGTCGGAACACAGAGTTGATACAGCACCTGGACCAATGAGGATCAATGAAGGTTAAGGGCTTTGCTCAAGGACCCATATTGGTAACTTCAGTTGACCTGGGATTTGAACCCACAACCTTTAGGTTGAAAGCCTAAAACCAATGAACCACTGATACTGTTGCATAAGTATAGGTTTTCAAATACTTTAAAAATGCTCAAATAATGTGTTAGGGTTGAGTAGTGTAAACAGTACCCAGCTCCCAGTTAACCCAACCCGACCTTCTGGGTAAAATACAAATGTTATTGCACAAAGTCTTTTAATGAAAGGTAATAAAATAAAACATTTTATGCAAGCAAGAAATGACTTAGTAAACGGTCATAACTGTCACATATCAGTTAAAGCAACTTAAAAGCATCCGAAACAGGCTTCTCGTTTTCACCTATAAAGGCAAATCTTCTACATTCATCCCATTCTGTGGTTAGAACAATGCATTGCACAAAGATGTTTCCAATGTGGAGACAGTCAACAGCACCTATTTATTTGAAGGTTTCACAACACCCACACCCACACACATATATATAATTAAAGAAACTGGGAAAATTGTGTACATTCTACAGTAGTTGACATTCCCTAGTCTAAAATCTTAGTGGAAATTCACTCCACCAGGTGGCAGTGTGAAATCAAGTACAGCAGACAGATGGAAACTTAAAAAATATCATGTCTCCAGATGCTTGTATTTTATTTTTATATGAACAATAAAGTTTTGCATTATGGGTGGTGGAATGTCTTCGGTTATTAGAGCAAACTAACTTCTGGATTTTGTGGCAGCCTAAACAAAAAACTAACTCATACCTGCCATGGAAGACCTTATTTGAAAACTTTTAGATAAGGGGAAAAGTTTCAGTACTATTTCAACTGAGAGATAGATGCAGCCTGAGAATGTCCAGTAAAACAATGTACCATATTATAGAAATAACTGCCATCTTTAAAAACGCTCTTTCTTCTGTATTTACACAAGCGCGCATGTCTGCATATAGTCAGCGCTGGCAGACAGGCAAACATACACCATCAGCCACACAAGCTGTCATCTCAGTAAGAGTATCACATCTGGATTTTGTTACACTAAATATAACCTGTTAAACACCACAAAGTATTCTTTTTAGCACTATGGGTATTATATCACACATTCCCATGAAATCCCCATTGTATCGAATTGTGGACTTTATAAAAGATTTTCCATAAACTGAATTTCTTGATTTCACATTTTTATCTAAAAAAAGTACACAAAAATTTTAAACTAAATTAGGTATTTTTTTATAGAAATACAGTGCTTCAATTTTAAAAACTTGATTGCTAGTGAGTTTGCTACAAACCTTTCATATGTGAATTTACTGTTTGGGTGAAATGCAGGTGGATATTATTATGCATTTTACACCACAGATACTGTGTTGTAAGTATTGTGTGTTGTGAAATTATAATAATCAATTTAAAAACAGGCCAAACAAATACCATTAGCTCCCATTTTCGTTTTCCAAGAAGTAGTCCCCAACACCAAGCCAAGATAGCATAGTGGAAATACACCCACATTCTGAGCCTTTTTTTTTTTTTTTAAACCAAATGACTTCCATATCTCATGTGAAAAAACATTTCAAAGGATTTACTAATCACAATTCATTATTGTTCCTTATTAATTCAATTCATAATTTAATATTTACATGGACTCAAATATTCCTCCATTTAAACATCCTCCAGCATACGGAAAATCTACAAATCTATGAATGCTATGAAATGTACAAGACAACAGAGACTTTATTCATGAATGCTTTCTTAATGTATCTTTCAAAATGCATAAATATTATCTTAAAATATCAAATATTACTTTACTTTGTTATACAATTAAATTTTTGTTCATTTTAAAGCTTTTTAAACTTTTGAACTTAAACATGTAGTGTAGCCCGTTAAAATCAATGTTTTCAATATTTGAAATGTGGGAGATTCCAACAGATTTATACGCTCACTTCAAAGTATATGTAATTTTAATAAATTAAAATAAATAAATAAAAAAAAGAAAATCAGTTCCTGCTCTGTGCGGCTGCATGTCCTAGTTGCACAGTCAGTGAATGTGATTTAAATCAAAGCTGAGCAGACTACTTAAAAATTTTATGACCAAATGCCTACTCATGAAAATAAAGCTACATACATTTTTAGATATATGAAAATGCTGTATATCTAGGTAAGTAATTGTGCTATATTTTAAATATATTTCAATAAATATACCAGACAGTGGCAAAGATGTGAGGATAGTAGCAATGTTATTATTATCAGTCATTTCAATTCAATTTCAAGTAAGCATTTAATATTTTTTGGTATATATTAGGAGACAGGGTGGCACGGAGGCTTAGTGGTTAGCACATTCGCCTCTCAGCACTAGGGATTCCCGGTTCGAATCCCCATCTGGGTGTAGTGTCCATGTTCTCCCTGTGTCCGCGTGGGTTTCCTCCGGGTTCTCCGGTTTCCTCCCACAGTCCAAAAACATGGATCAAGTCAATTGAGTTCTCCAAATTGCCCCCTATAGAGTGTGTTTGTGTGAGTGTGTGTGTGAGTGAGTGTGTGCCCAGCGATAGATTGGCGCCCTGTCCTGGGTGTATCTGCCCAGCGCCCGAGACGTTCTCCCCTGGATGGGCATGGGGAACCCCACCATGACCCTAATAGAGGAAAAAGCAGGAGATAATGAATGAATGAATGAATATTAGGAGACAAGGCATTGTAAACATAATATTTAGATTTTTGAAGACGAAATTAAACAAATTTAAAATGTTTACAGTGTTGTTAATTAAGCTAAATAACTAAAAAGGTATACTGTGTTTTATATCTGGTACATGCCTGGTACTATAACACAGAAGCAAAAGAATGAATTTCATCATTTCTTCTTTGTCTGTATGTGTAAACATAAATCTCATCTCACATTGATACTAAAAAATAATCACTTACACACACTTTTTTTTTTTCATTGTCATATATATAAAAACATTTGCTGTAAACGGTTATTGTTATCACATAAACTAATACGGTCTCTTCATTTTTGAAATTCCTTTGACTTTTGTGGAAATTTTTGCTCTCAGTTAGTTAAATATAATAAAAAAAAACCACAAACACAAACAAGTGTCCAATTATGCGTAAATTAACATTTACACAGTTTGTAGAAAACATAATCACAAACCCAGGCAAAGCCAGACTGAGAAGGGGCTAGTGGTTAATATATTTTATAGTATTATATCAAAGGTGTCATTTTAAAAACGGTGACAAAGTTAATACTTACTGCTATAAACTTTAGTATTATCCATTATATATCAAACTTTTAGAAATCCCAGACTGAACAAAATGATATATCCTGCCTCTGCTGAAGTAAAGATAGAATGCTCTTTATAGGCTGGTGAGAACTAAAGAAAGGTTTATTGAATATGAAACACTGTGCAAACAGAACACACACACACAAAACAATGGACACAACTTAAATGCCAATCAAGCGGTATAAACAGAGAAGCAGGAGGGCATGTACACAGAAGGAACACAAGTGACGGGCAAACACAAATGCTCAGATTAAACAATGACTAAAGAACACTAAATATAAACTAGAAATAACAATCATGAATCCAAATTAATGTCTAAAGTTCCCCAAGTAAGCATAATGTTCTTTCCCCAAATTTAAATTGGGGAAATTTAAGTTTATTAAATAAAATATTAGTTAGGTATGCATCTGTAGGCGTGACTTTTGGGTGATGTGTGACCTTAAATAAAAAATCCCTCCTGCACCAAAACACACATTTTAAGCACTGGTTTACAAATTGTTATGGTACAAAGTTTCGGTAATTCAAAGTTAAAGTGATGGCTGATGACCTGGTATTCTGCTCATAATTCGTAAACCTTTTAGACGTCAGCTGCAAATGCATTTACAGCAACCTTCTTAAAATCAAAACTGCTGTGGTATGCACTAGAGTTGTTACTAAAATCTATTTATTTTCTTTTGTTAAATAAACATAAGCGATGACAAGTAACAGGCCAGCAGGTGTTTTCTCAAACATGTTATTCAGATAATGTCAGTGAAACACTAGGATATATGTACAGCAGCTGGAGTAATGTGAACAAACCTTCCTCAAAATAAAAGAAAAAAAACTTATAAGCAGGTATTAACAAATCCCTGTTGTAGGAAAAAAAAGGAAGGGGGGGTGCAGGATCAGAAAACGATCAGGTTTGATAATTCTACAGTGTAGCTGATTTTCTTACTTGTGACTTGTGGTGTTCTCATTTGTAAGTCGGTTTGGATAAAAGTGTCTGTTAAATGACTAAATGTATGAGCTAGGATGTCTGAGACACTTTTGGAGCCTGAAGGATGTCCTTGTTAGGCAGGGACAGCCCTGTAGTAAAGAATCTAAAACATGGTCTTGGCTACTTAACTATAAAGATCTCAAGAAGATTTTGATTCAAGTGCAATGCTTAATGCACACAGACACTTCCACCAAGGTCTGAGATGTTGAAAAAAAAAGCATTCATTTTCAAAAAGGTTTTGCATGCATACAAATATATACAGTACACACATACCAAAGCTTACTTCCTAGAGATCCTTATTCTGATTTTATTTATATTCAACAGATACTTTATCTACAGTAATTACACATGTTGATTAATTTAAGTTTCACATCTGAGTACATTAGACTTATTGTAGATTTTGCTACAAGGCAAAACAGAGTTTTACTGAAATTTAGTACACAGCATGAAACAAGTAAACAAGTTTTACTTTTTAAGTATTGATGACAAATGTAATGTATTATATATTAACCGCGGAATTGTATGTACAGAGCTTAATGGGCAACACATTTCACACAAAATAAGCGCATTAGTTTAGACTGGTAATGTCTATATCTGGCATATGGATGAAGACATAAAATGTCTTGATTAATGTGGAGGTGTGACAGCATCATTTTCATTCAGATTTATTTTTCTTGTCCACACAGTACTGTAGTAACTGTGCAAATTTTCTTTTGTATTAGAAACTGTTTTTCCCAAACTTATATTTTTACTTTTTTATGTGAAAGGCCCTCATATGATTCTACACCTTGTGTCAGCACCAGTAGTGTCTACTGTAAATTAACTGAAAAGGAAGTGTATGTATGTGTGTGGGTGGAGGAGTGGGGGGTATGACAAAAACCAAAGGAAAAGGGAAATGTCTGTAACAAGAGTTAAAGGGCAAATGCATTTCACTTAAAAAAAAAAGATCACACAGTTGAATTAATTTTAACAACATAATATTAATATTATTACATTATTTAATTACTCTAATTGGATTTCAAATACTGTAGTTTAAATATGAAATATAAATATTTGAATTAGAAAGATTTCTTTGCTGACAGGCACTTCTTGCAGCCTATATGTTTTTTTTAAACATGGTTTGGCACAATATTATGAGCAATTAATTGTTGATCTTTCAAAACTATTTAGCACTGAGAAGTGTGCTTATGCAAATGAGTAATATTTGACTAACACTTTCAACAGATTTGAAGGTGCAATACTAATATTTCTGACTTAATTCATAAATACTAAATGAACTTTCAGAATTAACAGACAGATTTTACTGGTAAAGGTTTAAAAAGCATAGGTTTCTTGGCTGGACACAAAGAAAATATCTGCTGATCAAGTTTTGTAATAACTGCCTGTGAGTGTACTGATACCAATAAAATGCATCATGTACGATGCACATGAGGCCAGCAACCAAATCTCATCTTGTCTTTGTTCAGAGCCTCTATTATCTTTGCTTAAATAAAAGGTCTCAGAGGAATATGAATGATCTGTTTAATTCTTTCCAGTTCGCATGTCTCAGCAAGTCATGTATAATTTCCTTGTAATTCCTAATTTCATATTACCAACAGAAAATACTATTCACATAGTACTCTTAATGTAAACGTGTATTTAAACTGTATGTAAATTATTAGCTACATACAAAAAAAGTACATGAAATTTGTAGCAATGTTAACAATTTTTAATTTTAAGTTAAACAGATATTGTGTGCAATGCTACACTTTCCCTATTGAGATTTTTGAAAATCAACAACACATTCAATAAAAGTGTTTAAATTCTGGTATAAGCCTCTGCATAAATAAGGGTTTCAGTGTGTTTAAAATATTTTTTTCTCTGTGTTCGCCCTTACTTATCTTTATTTATGATTACTGTAGTTGAGAACCAAAATGTTTAAACAATTCAATAAAACATAAGTAAATGTCAATTTGAATTAGCATTACACAGTGACAAAGAAAATATGCTGTGGCTGTAGCGGTAGCTTATAAAATCTTGCCCACAGTCATCTATAAAGTAAGATTATTTTAGACAGAGACCCATTAAGGTGGTGTCTTGTAAACTGAAAGTGAAAATACAGAGGCAAAACTGCAATGGACACTTGAAAAGCAAGTTTTCTGCAGGCCTTCTCACATGCACATATTTAGATCATAGTTCAAGATTCAAGAGCAAATAGTTATCAAGTAAAAATATTTTTGCCAATGTGTGATGTGCTGATATTCTTAATCTCATGTTGGCCAGATATTGTGGACTATATTAATCATTTTATTAATAAGTAAGTAAAACAGTTCCAGTTTGATTAAAGACATTGATTAATTATGCTTCTGGTCAGTGTGTAATTAAAAGGGAAAAGGAGCCATTCATTCATTCATTATCTTCCACTTTATCCTCTATTAGGGTCGCGGTGGGGTTCCCCATACCCATCCAGGGGAGAACGTCTCGGGCGCTGGGCAGACAGACCCAGGACAGGGCGCCAATCCATAGTTGGGCACACACTCACTCACACAGACACACTCTATATGGGGCAATTTTCAGAATTCAATTGACTTGATCCATGTTTTTGGACTGTGGGAGGAAACCGGAGAACCCGGAGGAAACCCACGCAGACACGGGGAGAACATGGAAACTCCACCCGAACCGGGGATTCGAACCGGGAATCCCTAGTGCTGAGAGGCAAACGTGCTAACCACTAAGCCTTTATAAAATAAAATCTTTATACAATGAACAAAATCAACAAATAGCTACAATGGTGATTATTAACCTATATCATTGTATTTGCCTAGTATACAGATTTATTTATACATTTGATTTTTGCAGTTGAAATCTTTAAAAAAAATCAAACACAAATATAGGATATCGCATATAAATGTAAACCGGGAAAACTGAAAAAGTAGCGCAGTGTGTATGTGTGTGTGTTTGTGTGTGTGTGTGTGTGTGTGTGTGTGTGTGTGTATATATAAAAACAGCAAGATGTGGAAGTCTTGTAACATTGTAAGAGGTTTCTGCATTATTAAAGTTGACGGTTCTTGCTGTAAAATCCTTAGAGGCTATGTGGAAGGAACTACACTGTACAAGTAAACAAGAACAAAGACAGACTACCTTATCAATATGTGTATGTCTGCATATAATGTATCTGTGAACATTGTCAGGAATGTTATCATTACCATTGCACTTCTTATTGTGAAAGGTCCTGTACTAATTTTAGGTTTTCATACCTTTGAACTAAGGTATGACCTAAACAACTAAACAACAAACTAAGCAATAATTCTGACGCTTACATAAACTTGATAGAACAAAACCTCATATTAGTTTTTTTTTCATTTTATTAAATTCACAGCAATGTCCAGTAAATGTAGAGAGAGAATGCATAAACAACCATGTAGCAAATCACAAGGGTTGTTTATTGAACATGAATAAAACGAAGGCAAAACCAAAAGGCAACTGACGAACACTTGCTAAAAACTAAACAAAGGCGGGCTTGTATATCAGAAACTGAGGACATGTGTTGGACAAAGCAATAAACAATAATTAACACAGGCTGCTGATTAATAATGCAAACCAGGCTAATTGTTAATTAAGTAATTAATAAAAACAAAACAAAAGCATTCGAGGTCCAAGCAGGAGTGTAATCTGCAACCCTGACATGTGCAGAAGAATGTTTCCATTTCAACCAATAAAACACTGAATATAATCAGAATGCTAAAACTTTCTCGAAATCATGTTGTTTTGTCAGATATATGAGCGCTTTAACAACTATTTGTAGACGATTACAGATTATCAAACAAAATTTCTGGCAATTTTCATATACATGTTTAACAAGTTTCCAGCATTATTCTGGTGATGCAGTACATTCCAGACATAATTCCAGAAACATTACACTGCAATTGTCCTTTGTGTGTGATGTGGTGATGGTGGAGTGGCGTGTTGGAACTCTCTATTTTGTCATGAGAATGCATTCATGCACCCTCTAAATTAATAAACACACTTATCCTTACAAATTAAAATAAAACATAGTGCTTTATGCTGCTGCTCTCTTACACCCCACCAACTGTCTATTTTTACACCTCATCATAGCACTCGTCTGTTTCACTTGTGTGTTTCATTTGCAATAGTGCTAGCAAATATATCTACCCTGGTGGGCTTGGTGTGTTCAGGGTCATTTCTGAGAATTACCCTGGTAAAAGTCAACAGTCAGACTTGGCTTAGTGGTTAGCATGTTCGCCTCTCAGCGATTCCCGGTTCGAATCCCAAACTGGGTGGAGCTTCCATGTTCTCCCCGTGTCCGTGTGGGTTTCCTCCGGGTCCTCCGGTTTCCTCCCACAGTCCAAAAACATGGATCAAGTCAATTGAGTTCTCCAATTTGCCCCATATAGAGTGTGTATGTGTGTTTGTGAGTGACTGTGTGCCCAGCGATAGACTGGCGCCCTGTCCTGGGTGTATCTGCCTAGCGCCCAAAACGTTCTCGCCTGGATGGGCATGGGGAACCCCCCGCGACCGTAATATAGGATAAAGCGGAAGATAATGGATGGATAATATATATATATATATATATATATATATATATATATATATATATATATATATATATATATATATATATATATATACACATATACATATACACACACATGCACACTTATTACGCATACAGTAACACAATACCTATAGGCATACAGGATAACATTTAGTGTGTTTGCAAATACTACCCATTCAGTAAATCTGTAACATTAGGAACCTAGAAAATGTAAAACGTTGTAGGATTTTATCACTTGTGTAACAACAGTGATAATATATACTAATATTTATAATATGATATAATACAACAGTATTTCAATTATTATTCATGGAATAAATAAGTCAATATTTTGTCGGTTCTTTGATCACCAATCTGAATGTAAAGAAGTACAGAAATACTCCTCCACATTTCTCTTCGCTTAGCGATGCAGAAAGTTTCTGCCCACATGGCATGTCCAGCCCTTTTACTAGCATGCCAGGCTTGAGAGAACACTGGAGGGCTAGCAAATGTATAGGAGTGGTAATGGCCCATCCTCTGATCCCATAGACATGCCTATGGCAATTACAAATCCCATCATTCTGCAGTTCGTTCTAATAATAATTAGACACGACACATATTTTTGCTTTGGTGGTAGTGTAAGTTATTTTTTTTACGATTCACGATTCCAGCTTAATCTTGTTTTTTTTTTTAATTATTTTGTTTGTTTTATGAGAAAAATCACTCTCAATCCTCACTCAAGAGTGCTAGTCTAGCCTAGCTAAAAATGTGTACGGATATGAAACACATCGAATGACTATTAGTTCATCATGACTAGTCTGTATTTTAGAGACTGATGCCAAAATGATGTAATCAAATGTGAAGTCACATGGAATTTTCTACATTATAACTTTTTCACTATTCTAACTAACATTAATATTCATTTTCCTCACCACTTTCTTAAAATGATACTTCTTTGTGAGGTTAAACTTGCAGTTAACCTCACAAACAGTGCAGTTCTTACAGAGGTGTATAATTTGATTTCTGTTGATTATCAAAATGCAGTTGTCTTTCTCTAGAACATTTAAGGCTTCATGGGTTTTTTTAACGAATGGATTAGAAAATTTTAATTCTGTGAATATGACTATAGCCTTTTAGCAAAAAGGCCCAGAGATTGATTGAATTCATGAATATAAGGTTTTATGGTACAAATTCTTTTTGTGTGGAGTTTGCATGTTCACACTGTTTGTGTGGGTTTCTTAAACAGTATATCGTAAAGTAAATGAACTTGAGACAGTAAATGTATTCTCATCTTTTGCCCTATGATTGACCCAGAGATGGATCGCGCCCTGTCCTGGGTGTATATTCCCAGCGCCTACATGGGCATAGGGAACCCCTGCAACCCTAGTAGAGGATTAAGCAGAATATAATAAGATGAGAACATTGTAATTGGTAGTGCTGCTTTTATGTGCAATGAAAGCACCTGCACCAAGGAGTCTAATCATCTACAGCCCAAAAATAGGGAGCGACTGCAAAATCCTGTTGCCAGACCTCATCATTCCTGTCTATTCAATCCAAACATTTATGAAGAAATGATTAATATTCATATAACATTTGTCACACTAAGATAAACAATACATTTAAAAGTGTCAGGACAGTTATTTACCACATTAATTACAGATATTGCTTTAAAAAATGAAATGATGCTAAAAAGGAAAAGGATTTACTCTGTTAAAAAAGTGAGTAAATTAACTGCCCGAACTTCAGATTCTGCAATACTATTTAATGGAATCCATGCTCATCACTGGACTTTATAAAGCAAGCTAAATACTGTCGACCCAGTTTATCCAGGCTGACAGTGAAACAAACAAAATCCGCCCACCATGGCTTACCCTGTGATCAAGTCTTTTGGTGGTTGTGGGTGGAAGCATCGGGAGAAACTCACACCTCCACCATGTTTGCACAGTCCTGCAGAATGTGTTGGCGATCCCACTGCTTGTATATTACAAAGTAAACTTGGAATTGTACAAACATGCAGGTGTAATTGGCAACATACGTTTAGCAGTTCTGTAGCAGAACAATTTTACTGAAGGTAAATACACTAAATAATTAGCTATATTTAATTTGAGGTTTTTTTTTTATGTATCTCAATCAGCAGTTATACATATTCTCAATAATTCAGACAGACAGACAGACAGATACATACATACATACATACATATAGATGTGTGTGTGTGTGTGTGTGTGTGTGTTTTATATATACACATCAGAATGTAACTTTTGGTTTTCATGGTCTACAAAGTGAATTATAACAGGGATACATTATTCAGTTGGTCTATGCTGGTGAATAATTCATTCGTCCTTTACAGAAAAAGGAGAGCCCTTTTCTACAGTATACCATATATATATATATATATATATATATATATATATATATATATATATATATATATATATATATATATAAAACAGTCCTTTCAAAACACTAAGAACCGTTGCTAAGCTCCAGAGAGACAGCCAGTTTAAAGGAATAAACATATCAGGTCGAATATAATCCAGACATGAGTGTAATTTGAGGTCAGCATTTGCAAAACAGTAATGAATCGGACTTGTACAGGCTGAAATTTCAGGTGTACCACAGAGATTAAAACTACTTTAACTGCTAACAACTCAAAGCGGTAAATGGTTTCTTGGCCAAAGCACTGCAATCTAAAAAACAAACAACAAAACATTACGTCATCTACAGGATTATAGATAATGATAATAAAAAAATTCCACTGCAAGAAATTAAGACTGACAGTCCTTAAGAAATCAGAAAACTGGGAGTTGTACCTTTGTATAAGGGATTGGACTTTGTTTGTGAGAATCTCTTCCTGGCAAGGAGTTTACGTGCCTTAGGTGGAGAAATAACACAGTCGACTTAGGTCTTTCACAAACCACACCTATATATAAGGACCACTAAAACCATTCCTGCAAGTCGACAAAACAGCATTATAGCTGAGGTGTTGTAACCTGTGAAATAGTGTGATTCTTCAGTTTTTGTACAACAAATGATACACTCTGTTTCTGTATTAACAGATGGTGTAGGATTTACAAGCAAGCATGATTTTTACCACTACACAAAGAATAAATCGTGCGAGTCCTGTATGCAAATAAGAAAGATTCACTTTAGAGTGATTTGTTTCCATTGTTATTTCCTTTACAAGAATTCATTTCCATACTGCTATTTTATCTTTCAGTATTCAACACACTCCACACACAAGAACGTACTGGTATATGCAAAATACAACTGAACAGGTTTAAAGTTAAAGCAGATTGTTCTCACCAATATACGATAAGGCATTTTTATTGACATTACACATACAAAGAAATGTATCACACTAAATATATTTTGGGAAGCTAAGAGTGCGGGATCATCTATAATGCACCATCCCTATAATAGAAGAGGTTCTTTGTGCAGAGCCTAAAGTCACACCTCGAGTTCCTTTTGCCCTTTGACCTGTTTTCAAAAGCATACAAAGCATGAAGTTACAGGCTGTTTCGAATTTAAAAAAAAACATTAATTCAGATCTATCGTTTCATTTCTGCTGCACTGATATATGTATCAAATATATGATACATTGCCACAAACAGAATGAATCATATTTGTGTTCAGATGGTTTTAAAATGAAATCTGAAACCTGGGTCTCTTCATCATGTGAAAGCTGGGACCTATCCTTCAGTAATTTTGACTGCTCCTAAATATTGAATGTGTTAATGAATAAGAAAATTACAAAATAAACATTTAAAAGACACAGACTGAACTCACACGTCACATGTGATCATTCACATGCTCACCTGCATAAAATTGGGCCAGGCGAGATATACTACTGCATACAAAGCCTGATCAGACTGATATGCTTCCAGCTTTAGGGTGCCAGTCAGCATTTAATTTGTATTTAATAAAATCATTGAAATGTATTTACCTGCATATTAATCAGGTCTGTTTTGTCAGATTTATTAATTTAAACTGGAATTGTAATGTTAGACAAAATCCATCTCTACACTGCAGTGCAGAGAGAAGGTTGAGCTGTAAAGCTTTTTACATAAATTAAGTTCCTTGTCATTCGATCTATCATCAGTAAAAAGTAAAAATAACATTTTTTTGACCAAAAATTTTGGTAAACATAATAGTTAATGATTTAACCAAATTTCCTTACTCTTGCGATGTGTAAAAGGAAGTTTCTCAACAGAAACCAGCTACATCCTTTACCCACTTAACAATTGCTGTATTGACTGCTGGCAGTTAGACATTGTACTGTTAGATGAGCTGAAAATGGACTCAGGGCAACAGCATGCTCTACCGACATGTGATCAACAGTTTCCAGCATGAGATCAGCCCAAAGGAGACCATAAAAGACTTCATTGTATGATGTGTATTAAAATAATGCATTTGAATTCTAATAGAATGCAACATCCACTCTAACCCTCCTGCCTTTTTGTCCTGTGTCCCATTTTCTACTTATTAAATTATTATGTATTATAATTATTATCATTATAATACTGTGTAGACCAGGGGTCACCAACCTTTTTGACCCTGAGAGCTACTTCAAGGATACTGAGCAATATGAGGAGCTAATCAGTTGGTAAAGTTTGATATTCCCCATTCTCTTTCTCACAAAATAAATATACTTTTGTTTATAAATTACTTTTAATAAATCATAACTGAATAGAGAAAAAAAAACAATAATTTTATTTTATCAAAATCCCCTGTCTATTTAGGTAATATGACCAATAGAAATAAAATCGCAGCAGAAGACAGTTATGACCACAAGAGACTAAAAATACAGTCACTGTACAAAAATGTTCAACACATCATTCAACATTGAAAAACTTAAATGCAGTTATTATTTTCACTTCATATTTGTTATTTGGTCAGATCAAAGTTCTTAAAATTGTAGGATAATTTTATGCAGTGACAGCATTTTCTACACAGTCCCTTGCTGGCACATAAGGCTGCCGCTTTGATTCCATCTGTACTAGTGGATTTACTCTGATAAATAAACTGACAGGGAATTTTTACAAAATATAAAGATTGTAGTTTGTTCTCCATACATTCATGTTTCATAAATTGCAATTTAAAAGACTTTGGAGGAAATATCTTTTTTTCTAGTCTGGGAATTTCACAGACAGCATTTATATGTCACATATAATAATACAAAATTCTCTTTAAAAAACTGTTGTTTTATCTGCATGTGACATTTGATGTCCACTTATGAAAAAAAAAATCATAGGTTTAGCCATGTAGTGCTTTTTATAGGTCATGTCATACAGGCAACACTCATGGTCCATGTTGGGGTAACTCAGTGGTTAGGGAATGGGGCATGTAATCATGTAGGTAGGTTGCTTCATTCAAAAGGAAAAAGGTAAATGATGAACAAACAAATAGTGTCAATTTTTCTGTTTATACAAAAGTTGTTAAAAAGGTTACATCATTTAGACCTTAAATTGCCACGTGAACAAGGAAAACAAAAGCATTTGAACATTCTAATCTCACGCATCACTATTTTCAATTTAGTATGTTGCAGTCTGCAGTTCAGTCAAAACATGAGTTAGTATGAGCTTGGTTTTAGAGTAGAATTTTTAAAAAAGCCATCATGTGCTATTTCTTAGAATGACACAGATCAGTTATATTTTCCAAACCATATGAATGCTTCATCCTCAATATTACACAAAACAAACTGATGAAACCTATTTATGGCCTTTTTTGACCTAAGTCATAACAAAAGTGGCTCAGAAAAGGCTGCCTGATAAATCACAACACATCCATGGTCAGTGAACAGGAAACCCTGGGGTCAGAGTCCTGCTTATTTAAGGAGTAGGAGGAAGGAAATGGTGAGCAACGGAGTTAATGAGATCCAAATGGAGTCGTCTCGCAGTCATAGTTTATAAAACGACATTAAGAGTTTATGTACTTGTACAATAATCTTATGCTATAATAAAACTACACAGTCCATTATTCTGGGTATGAATTGTTGATTTAGCCAAACTGGCTTGATCCACAAAATGCAGTTATTGGAAGAAGTAATATATGGATGACACACGCTTCATCAACCAAATGCTGCAGCTCAGAAAAAAATACTAGGAAATGCAGAATGTCCGGTTAAAGGCTAAGAATTGTAGTACTTCCTGCCATTTTGAGGTCTACAATTAACATATTTATATAGTGAGTCAAGCAAACTAGTACTTACAACTGCTTATAACTTGCCATGAAAACAGATCTATAGCTGAAAAAGCAGTAGTTACTAGTTATTAAACAAAAAATAGTTATTGAACCAGTTATTTAAAAAAAACAGAAGTTGATTAACATTTGAGTTATTGTGACTATTAGAGTGAGTGACTATTAGAGCTTGCTTTTCTTTTGTTCTTTCTCTCTCTTTTCTCTTACTCTTGCTCTCTCTCGCTCTCTCTTGCTCTCTCTCACACACACACACACACACACACACATTCTGTTTGACATTCATTTAGAATGATCTGAGTTACATATACATATATACCAACAAAAAACAAATAATTGATCACCAGCGTGGAAGTTTTCCACAATAATGAAACTAAAAACAAAGCCATCCACTATAATCCACATTTTAAGAACTCTTAAAACATTTAACCAATTCATTTAAAAAAGAGACTGAATATGCCTCATATAAAGAGATTACCAAGGAACATGAAGGCCATGGGTGAGACAGAGGTAATGGAGTAAAACCAAGTAATATTTATGAAAAAGTTACACACAGTACAGTTAAAACAAGCTAACAAGAATGGAACCAATACCAACATTCAGAGAAACATTACAAATTATCATAAGATTGTGAGCAAAAAAAAACGACCTGAAAAATGCCTAAAAGAGAAAAATGTAAAGCAAACAACACTCAAATAATAAACATAAAAATACAAACTAAGAAGCCTTAAGCAAATCAAAAGTAACTGCTGAGACAAAAGAGCCAAGTTGCTGAGCTAACAGAAAACACCAAAAATGGTAATGCAAGCCAGAAATAGATCATATAGTGTATTAAAAACTAAATGGTATAGGAGTTGAAGAAGAGTATGATGTATGATAAATGTATATAAGGCATTTTAGAAGACGCAGACAACTTGTGTATAAAGAATGCAGGAAGAATGTATAAGGAACTGTGCAAGGCTATTGTGCAAGACACAAAATACACTGGCAGTACTAAACTAAAACATAGCCAATAATATTTCTAAAAATAAAATAAATACAAATTAAATGATGACCAAAACAACAGGGTAATCCCAGGTAAAAACACAAAATGCATGCCTCAAATGAAGAAGATACAAGTATGAAATCAATTGAAGCCCATTAATGATAGTGTAGTAAAATAATAGAAGAGACAGTATTATTTTGTTATGCAAAAGTAAGCAATATCTCCAAAAGAAAAGCAGAAACGGTCTTTGTAACTGATGGCTAGTGGTTATATGAACTTTGTCAGATGGTTAGAGGTTAAAGAATGATTATAGCTGCCATCATAGCTAAGTGATAAGAGTGTATCCGACCCCTTGGCACCTCGTTTCTTACCGTCAGTGCTACGGATTGCAGCATATTATTTAATATTATTACAATTATTTTTGGAGAACAACGGTGCTCTGTTTTACAAAGTCAGCAAGTCATTTTCCTATCTATGTCAAATTTAAAGTCTTACAATGCAGCACAATTTTTCTAACACATAACATGGCAACAGTTGGTTACAATTAGAAAAATGTTATACCTATCTAAGACTCCAATACTAGTGTGGCAATTGCTTAATAATTTGTCATGGTTCATTGCAGTTGAAACCTGACCATGACTTCTTTTATGACTCCTGAGTGAATGAAAGAGTAAAGGTGTAGTAAAAAAAATAACACAAAAAATCTGATTTAGAAGCCTTTACTAACCATCTTCTCTTACTAACCTCTTTATTTAAGATATTTTAACCATCAGACGGTAGAATTTTGAAAGGTGAGACTCTGTGGTTTGGACAGGTGCTTGCATCAGAGGCTATTTTTTCAGATAATTTACAGAAACTTTTGCACAAAACCGTAAACAAACATTTCATCAGATGCTGGATGTTCAAAGGAAAAAAAATCCTGAGACCACAGCCAGGTTTAAAACCAAATCTTCCTGCAACTGATATAATCTCCATGAGAGTTTAAACCATGTGTGCTTCACAAAGACTTTACTTTAAAGTAGAAAAACACAATGTGGATACAACAAAATAACAGAAACAGAACAAAAAAAATTGTTCAGGAATTTTTATGACCTAATATAGCTCATACTATTGACCAGCTGATCCAATTTACCCCTTTCGATGTTTCTGTGTACATTATTTTCCTGTTCATCACTGGTTTCTCAAAATTTTGAGGTTGTTTAACAGTCATGATACTAATTTTTTGGGATGCAAGCTACAGTAATGTTACTGCACATTGTGCAACAGAGCATGTTTAAATATGTGTGTGTGTGTGTGAGAGAGAGAGAGAGAGAGAGAGAGAGAGAGAGAGAGAGAGAGAGAGAGAGAGAGAGAGAGAGAGAGAGAGAGAGAAAGAGAAACACTTCCTAGCAAAAAAAAAAAAACACAGCCTCCCAAGTTCACGGCCAGATATCAGAGTGGCTCCAAAACATTCTTTCATTACTCAATCACATCCTGGCTTCCTTAACCCAGTTGTCAAAGTACTATCCATGTTCAAAATCATTTTCATCTTAGTGACTGGTACACTGTAACATCAATCACTGTAAAAACCCATCATGACACACAATTAGAACACACATGATTGACTAAATATCTGAGATTATGTGTTTAAATACTCACCAAAGAACAGCATGTGCCCACCAGAGTGTAATCCATTTATGAATACATAACACATGCTAACATGTACTTAAGGACCAATAAATCATGCAGTTTAATGCAAAGTATGCAACATCACTGCTACAAATATTAAAAGTCTTGATATGATTATTAAGTCATCTGTAACAGAAACACTCCCAAAAGACCACTAAGGGCCAAACCCAGGATTGATCTACACACCCGTGCGTTCTAAAGTGCCCTTCAGAGTGTAGCAGACTTTCCAGTGCTGTTCAGTAAAATCTCCAGTGCACTCAAGCATGGGAGATTTAGAGACACTCTTTAGCCTGATATCACTGTGTTCTAAATATAGCAAAAGAGTAGGTTCTCATACTATTTAAATCCATGCTCCTGTCACTAGTGCCCTAGGACATGAATACTGTTTCATTCCTACTCCCAATGTGGCTGAGAATTTCTATTTTAACAGAGAAGTGGTCTAAAACTTGTTAAAAACTGTAATTTCAGTCATTTCCATGCAGCCAGGTTACTTTTTCAAACAAACTGCATTGCATTTTAATTATCAATAAAAAAAAAGGAGCGTTCCATTCTGCAAAAATTAAAACAAAATTCAAAGTGTTCTTTGAGGTGAAGTATGCTCTGTAATGCACAAACAAGATCTTTAATTAGTTTGTGATGTTTGTGTGTGTGTGAGAGTGTATGTGTGTATCTGTGCATTTAGGTAGTTGGTTCTTCATCCAGCTATTTTTTTGTTTTCTTCTTTTTATGACATTTAAGTGCCATACTGCAACTGGAGTTAAATGGACTAGAAAACTGAAACCACTTTCTGGGATATGTTTGGATCCAATTCAATATATCTGTTTATATTATATTTGTTTGGACAACGTCAGTATAAATCCAATCATTGGGCTTGGACAATTTAGCATCTCCAATTTACCTGTCAGCATGCCTTGTAAAAGGAAACAAGTTCATGAATAAAAAAAAATGATAACAGCAGGAAGAAAATGCCGATTTTACACAGAAAGAACCTTTGTCCACCCATCCATGAAATCAAACTGTATACATTATTGATGTAAAGCCCAAGCAATAACCACTGCAACAAAGAGATAAAAAAGGCTATCATTTTACTTACTTAAACCACCATAATTGAATGCAAGTTTAATTTTAATGTATTTATATAGTGCTTTTTACAATATTACATTGTCTGAAAGCAGCTTTACAAGTATATAAGGCTAAACCACCAAAAGGCAAGTTGAAGTGACGGTGGCAAAAGGAAAACAATTCCCTGAAATGTTTGTTTTCATAGGAAAAAATCATGTGAGAACCAAAGCTCAGTAGGGGACTCAGCGGTGTGTATATACAAATTATGTGAGTTTATATTTAGGTGATCATTTAAAAACAATAATGCTAAATCAACAATATATGAACTGTTTTAGTTCAGTCATTAAAGTCAAGTAAAATCCCTCTGATTCACAAATAAAATGAAAATGCTGAAGAGTAACAATAACCTGGAAGGATTGCAGACCTGTTTATTGTGTTTGAATAAAAGTTTAAATAAAATAAGTAATTACAGAGTTTTGAACATTTTAACAAGTTTTTAAAAAAATTTTGTATTTTTTGAAAGTGTCTTTTTTGGTATTCTTACTTATCAGTTCCATGTACCATGTAGATCAGGGGTGCTCAATAGCGCATTTTACAGCACAGTATCTGAAGCACTTACACGCGTACATATACGCGCGCACACATTCACACACAATGTGATTCATTCTGAATCTGAATCTCTATCCCTGTTCAAACGAGCAGTCTGCCCCCGCCCCCCCCCGTCTCTCTCGCTGTTCCAAAAACCTGCACGTGGCCACGCCTCCGTGCTTAAATCCGAAGCACTGCCTCCCGAATCATCACCATTAGATAGTTTGTGTTTTTACACTTTATTATACTGACAAGACGAGTGAAGGTCTTTGCTCCAGAAGAACTAAAATGTACCACTTTCATTTAGAGTGGGAGGATGAATATGTTTTTACAATGTCAAACTCAAAATGTATTTGCTTTTATTAATGTTCATGTTCTGTTTGGGGGTGGCATGGTGGCTTAGTGGTTAGCCCGTTCGCCTCTCAGCACTAGGGATTCCCGGTTCGAATCCCCATCTGGGTGGAGTTTCCATGTTCTCCCCATGTCCGCGTGGGTTTCCTCTGGGTTCTCCGGTTTCCTCCCACAGTCCAAAAACATGGATCAAGTCAATTGAGTTCTCCAAATTGCCCCATGTAGAGTGTGTTTGTGTGCGTGTCTGTGTGTGTGCCCAGCAATAGATTGGCGCCCTGTCCTGGGTGTATCTGCCCAGCGCCCAAAACGTTCTCCCCTGGATAACCCCCCCCCCCCCCCCGCGTCCCTAATAGAGGATAAAGCAAAAGATAATGAGTGAATTAATAATTATCAGCTCTAGTTCACTTACATAAAAAGTTAATACAGACTTATAATAATAAAGTTTAATAAATTATAATAATTAATAAAATTTATTTAAATTATTTCAAATAAACCATTTAAAGTAATATATAAAGTATATTACAAAAACTTTTTAATAGCGCACACACACACACACACACACACACACACACACATAAATCATTTAAAATAACTAATAAAATCGTCATTAAGTTAATTAAACAAAAATATAATAGTTTAAACATAAATCATTTAAAATAACTAATAAAATCATCATTTGTTTAATTAAACAAAAATATAATAGTTGAAACGGTTAATAAAGTGTACCACCTTAAAATTACCTGTAGGACCACACAATAACTGAAGGTAGAAACAGGTTTGCTGACAGTGAAATGACAGGAAAAAAGTTGCCAGATTCAATTATTTTTGCTGCAACATGCAGATAATGAAAGTAAGGAACCGTATACTTTTAGATGTGCATCTATAAAGAATACAGTAAAACCTTCAACAGTACTTGGCACTTGCTATGAAAAGAAAAAATAGCCAGATTGGATAATGTTCAGGTTTGATCATACTTCAGTGTAACTGTTTTTTCCTAAACTACTGACTTGTGTGTTCTCTCGTTTGCTAAATGATTAAATGTAAATGTAGCTGGAAGAGAAGCTTCTTTGTGTTCTTGTACTCAAGCCTATAGGAAAATGCTGTAACTATTCCTGTTAGCAGGACATAATTTGTTTAGAAGCACAACAATGGCATGGGGTTTGAGACAGACAGACACTTCCTGCACTGTCCAGAGGAGTATTATATCAGAGAGCAAACACACCCTGTGAAAGTATCTTATGATCAAAGCTTACAAGTCTTCCTTTTAAAAACACCCACAACGTTTCCACTGGTGTCCAAATTACTTCCAGCCTACACTCAGGCAGTGAACAACCACATCACCACCACTTGCACAGTTACACACACAGTTTTATCATGTGGAACTGAATAATGTGACAGGTGTGTGTGATTGTGATTAAGGCACGACCTGAAAGAGGACTGCAGATAACTCCACTTCCTCATGAGATAATAAAAATAATGCACCCTCTTCAATTACTTATTGTTTTAAACTATTCAGTTAAATTAATTCAGAAACATATACAGTTAGAACAATGACAAATTGTATTTCCACAACACAATATAGGCTATTAACAGATAGCATTGTTGCTAGGCTACACAAGCACTAAGCGACCTACTTTTTCAGTCCTACATGAATTTCTTCATTCTTCATTGAAGAATAAACCTCATCAGCTTTGCTGTCTCTTGATAAAGACACTTTCTTCTCATTATATTTTGAACACATATTTTAAAGATTTTTAGGTATTTCAAAAACAGTATTTAAAAACATACAAATTTAAATAAAAAAATATTCATATCGTTAACTTCCGCTTAATCCTCTACCGGGATCGTGGGGGGCTGAACAAAAGAGAACATTTTGGGCACTGGGCAGATACACCCAGGACAGGGTGCCAATTCATTGCTGGACACAAACTCACTCATTCTCACACAAACAAGCACACACAATTTAGAGCAACCAATTAAACTTGAATCCATGTTTTTGGACTGTTGTAAAAAACCTAACTACTACGCCACCGTACCGCCTCCTGAAAATAATATTAAAACTGGAGAACCTGGAGAAAACCCACCCACACACACACACACACACACACACACACACACACACACACACGGGGAGAACATGGAAACACCATCAAGATTGGGATTCAAACATAAACCATGAAAATATTATTAAACTAAATTAAATCAAATGATTTGAGTGCTGTAAATGAAATGTAACAAAAGTAAAAGTAAAATTATGAAGCGTATTCTTCATTCCCTGTTCAACACAGAATCAGGTTTGTGTCATTAATTTCCTGTATTGAGAGAATAATAAGCTCTGTGTCAACTCTAAACATAAATATCTATACCAATAAAAAGAGGTATATAAATAAAACTCTGGCTCGTATTTTTTTTACATGCAAAGTTTGTGCTTTTCTCTAATTTTCTATGGGCAGTCAGCTGAGCAATGAAGATATAGATTTAGAAACTCCTAAATATTATATATTTTAGTAATTTTAAAATATAACAATTATAATAAAATAAAATGACAAATCTAAAAGTATTTAACAAAAAATGAACTCCATACAACCCACCCACTGTAAAGGACATGTAGAGGGTGTGGTGATACATAATCTAAGACCAGTCAGCTGAAACCTGCTAGACATACAGTAGCTCTGCTATGAGAGGATGATATGATCAACACACACACACACACACACACACACACACACACACACACACACACACACACACACACACACGAAAGCTGAAGAGAGAGAGCGAGAGAGAGAGAGAGAGAGAGAGAGAATGCTTTGACCATAGCTGATCCAAACCACAACACAGCCATTTTACTACTGACCAGAAAAAAAAATAGTCACAGATACAGGAAGCCTAGACAATTCCTTTAGTGTGTTACTGTTGCCAAGTTACAAAACATTACAAAAAAACTTGCAAAATGGAAAATCTCAGTGAAAAAATAATGAGATTGCACTTTCACAGAAAAGAGGAAGATGATCTTTTCGATCATAGGAGCTGATCTTGTGATTTCATCTGCTCCTACACTTTTACAGTTTAAACTGTAATAAGCTTGTCATTCGTTATATAATTTATATGATACACAGGTTCTAACATATTAGAATTTTTTCTCTCTAACTCTAGAGGACAGTATCTGTTCAAAAAAGCAGCAAACTAGTTGGTTTACATGTCTAACCAAAAATGATAATGCTGATTCCCTTTTCATATTACAGTTTATATTCACCAGCATTTAGATGTTTGCTAATGACTTTAGAACTTTCATTATGTTGTAGAACTGAAACGTTCTCATTTTAACTGACCTGAAATTCCAGTCAGTATGGTGCCAGTCGCATAAATGTTCTAAACATCAAATCTTGAAGCCTAATCCTAAAATAGGGTCACTAAGGAGGGGGGCATGTCCCTCCAGGGGAGAAGGTTTCAGGCGCTGGGCAGATCCATTGCTGGGCACACTCACCCACACAGTCACATATACACAATATAGGGGCAATTTAGAGGGACGAGTCACCTTGAATCTCATGTTTTAGGGTTGTGGGAGGAAACCAGAAAACCCACAGGAACACTACGAGAACATGGAAACTCGACCTAGATCTGGATTTGGACCTGAATCCCCAGCACTAAACCTGTTCTTTCTGTAACTCGTCCCAGGGATTTAACTGTATCTATCCTAACTTTAGGAGTAAAAACAAAATGCACCATAATGTCCTGAATGTTCCAGTCAGTCGCAGGGCAGACATACTGACACATACATGAATTCATATCTGGGGTAATAGTTGTCTCTAATTAACATGATTTACAAGTCTTTGCCTGATGGGAAGTTACTGAGGCATTTAAATGAAACCCAAGAAGGCGCAGTGAGATTATGCAAAATCCACACAGACATTATCTTTACCTCCCACTGTGGCAATCAAACTGAAAACCTTCATGCTATAAGGTGGCAGCACAACAAACTGAACAATTGTGTCACCACATTTCTATAGCTGTAATTTGTATAAAACTATATAAAAAATGAATAATTAAATCTTTGTATGTATTAAGATGAACCAGAAAATGCATTTAAAAAAAAAAAAGAGAAATCAGGATCTGCACTGTAGACCCCTAGACGTTAGAGTTAAAATAATGCATTTGCCCATCTAATACAAATGACAGTATAGTTTAATTTGTTTAAGTATGCATGTTTTTACAGTCCACTTAAAACAATGGTTGGAAGTTAAAACATTTTTATAATTTCTCAACAAGGACTGTGACATAACAAGCCAATTACTGCTCTGTTTACAATTGTAGTGGCAGCAGCAATCAGACACCATTCCTAAATAGGTGGCAGAGTCAAGGAAACAAATGAATTAATTCCTAACCCGCTGTGTGTTCTCTTAATTGTGTCTGTGCAGTAGTGATGGCAGAGGATAAAAAGCACTGAAAGAGAGAGTTGAAAAACAACAGAGCAGGCGATGATTGATAAAAAAGTGGATATAAAGCGCCTATGCCTGCCTGTCGATTCACAAAGCTGAAAAATCCGGATGCGATTGTAAAGAGATTTCTGGTGAGTTGTGGTAATAAAGACCATTTTGGTTTTCTAATGCTGGTCATCAGAGTTATAATTTATTCCAAACTTGCTACACTGGTGCCAAAAAAAAACAGGAAATAGAAGGGTGTGGTAGCTCAGTGGTTAGGGTGTTGGGCTATCAATCTGAAGTTTGTGGGTTTACATCACAGGTCCACTGACATTACCAATGTGGGTCCTTAAACAAGGCCCTTAACCCTAATTGCTCCAGGTATCTCTGTATAAACTCAAGTATCAAGTCACTTTGGATAAAAGTGTCTGCTAAATGATCAAATGTAATGTAAATGTACATGGACACTAAATAACTTGAGATACTTGATCATTGCTTGGTGGGCATGAAGCAAGACCAGGTTCAAGCCCTTGTGACAATGCAGGTACTGATATCTCGGACAAAAGAAAACCCATTTGCCCTGAAATGAGCATGAAATGAGGATTGATACTGCCGCAAGTAAATGAGGTCATATAGGGACGGTGCAAATTAGAAGGGCAGTACTGTCCCAGAATACCAAACTGGTTGCTCAGACCAGGTTCTGTGGCATGCACATACCTGTTGGCAGTGGTCACACCAATTGCCAGCTCCAACACTGAAAAAAGTGCAGCATTAGAACTGGGCCACTAGATCGAGCCATGTTGGAAGAACTTCACCCAAGTAAGTTTACATTTTTTTTTTACTCATAATTTTCCTATTCTTACTTCCTGTGTTGCAAATAAGGTGTGCCATAACTCACTCTGTGAAGTTTACTCCTGCCAGACCACAGGGAATGTCGCTTAAGTCCAGGCAAACCCTGCCTAAAGCTAGCGGTAGGGAATGTAGTAGCAGTCTGAGTTTAGCCTAAGTCACCTGCTGTGTCTTTTCTGTTAATTGTGTCTGGGCAGTAGCCAGGGGTTGAGGAGAAAGACTCTGAGAGAGGGAGCTGGATGGCAGAAATGGCAGCAGGCCAAGTGGTTCAAGAGTGTTCATTGAAGAATTTGTGCCCATCTGCCATTTCACAAGACTGAAAAGTTGGTATGTGTTTGTCTAATCTGTCGTTGTATTGTTTATCTAATTGGTGTTTCAATTAAATATGTTTTACACAAAATATATATCCAATAAATGAGTTTTCGTCTGCATTCTGAGGTTGAATGAAAAAAAAAAACTGTTGTTTTTTTTAAATAAAAATAAAGATAATTACACTGTGGACTGTTCATCTCAGAGCATGCTTCATTTAATGAGGCGGGTCTTATACCTAAGTGGGGCAGGGCTAAATAGACAACATTCGGGGTGGAAAGACAATGAACGTAATAAAGGGAATTGGTGCACCTGTCAGAGGTCCTGTCACTGGTCTGCGTGCAGGTATATGAAAAGGAGCGAGACACAGAGTTTGAAACAGGAATGGAATGTCGGAGGTAGATACAAATAGCCAGAATATGTCTTTCAAACACATCAGACTTTCTAAGTTTGTTCTGGTCATGGGATATTATTTAAATAAAATCTTTATTTAGACAACTTTCAAGAGGCCATGAATACTTCCTTGAAATGTTTTGATACTGGAGTTAGACACCCTATAAATACAGTTACTTTATACTTTTAATTATACAGTTATTATTTCTTATGTTTTTAATATCAATGCAAATATCATTTGCTTTGGCTAGGCTAATAATAATTATTAATAAAACAGATAAAGCTGATATAGTGCAGTGTATAGTGTAAGAATTTTACAGTTATTACAAGCAGAAGAACACAGCTGTACAAACACAATTACCTGGTTTCATTGAAAACACATAACATGATTCAATTGTAAGTATTTGACTGTATAGCATAGCATTAATGGAGTGAGTTGTGTGTGTGTACAGGTATGTATTACAATCTGTGGACTAAAACCTGTTAAAACAATGTGGAAACCTTATGTATTTGTAGGACCACACCCTGGTCCCCACAGTGTAAATCATTTAGTTTTAAAATGCACTCGTACTCTACGATTATGGTTTGGTTATGGTTAGAGTAAGGTTTTGGTTATGTTAAAGAAGTAAACTCCCATTCATTAAGTCTCTACAAAATGAATGGGAATCTACAATTGAAGCCCAGAAAGCAAAAACCAAAACCCTTGTACAATAAAAAACTGTGTATGGTCATTCAAGGCCTTATGTATAGAGCACACACATGGAACAACCAGGATTGATTCTAAAATTTTATTAAAATTGTATTAATGTGTAAACGATTTGTTGAGAATGTAATAGATGATGATTTAAGTTGCTGTTATCACAGCTTGTAAGAAGCCATAACTTTAAGTGCAAATTGCAAAAAATTAAAGGAACTGATAAATACTGCCTGAGCCATCCAATATTTAGTTACTCGGTTTTCTTGACTGAAGCTCTTCTTAGCTTCATCTACTGCTTATCCATTTATTAATAGAGCTATACACACACTCCAGTCCAGAGTGTGTTTACAGCTAAAGTGACACTGTAAAACCAGTCACCAATGTCGGGGACAATTTTAGCCACATGAACTAAAATCGGTTCTGGGTCGGAGCTACATGGCTGTGTGACAAAAAAGAAAGTAATCCACTGTTGGCCAGACACACTGGACTGATGCTGCCCCATGACTCATTGAGGCGTGACTCTGATTACTCTGTTTCTGTCAGCTTCAACAACCCACACACCATCCCCTGAACATTGCTATGCCAGTTCCAGGCCTATGAGATTTTCACCTTTTCACAGTGACCCTCTAGTACTATTATCTTCATCTGATTGACCCTGATTGACTCAGACCCCATCTGGGTCCCCTGGGTCATATTCCATCCATCATACCACCCTCAGGGTCATTACATCAACTTGAGTGATGATGGCTCTTGTGGTGAGGTGATGTTTGGAAGTGGCAGTTCGCCACATAAGCTATAAATGAAAGCCTGTTCGGCAAGTTCACATTACAGTATACTGTAATGTATGTTCCTGCTCCAAA
Source organism: Corydoras sp. C115 (assembly GCA_019802505.1). Lineage (NCBI taxonomy): Eukaryota > Metazoa > Chordata > Actinopteri > Siluriformes > Callichthyidae > Corydoras > Corydoras sp. C115. The sequence continues at coordinate 2,115,624 of JAFMOC010000005.1, read as the reverse complement.
TTGAATTACATGTTTTTATAAATTCAACATTAGGTAACTTGAAGTGTTTATGTTACAAAAAACAATAGTCCTTAAGAACTAACCTTCTTACAAACCTCCTGACGACTCCTTAGATCTACATGTGACCCCTACAAAAAGAAGCATACAGAAGGCAGCACGCTGCTCTTACTACTACACAAGTGCAACAAAATTCACCTCAGAGAGCATCAGCACCCAAAAGAAAAGAAATAAAAGAAAACAAAAGACAAAAAGGGGTGCATACCAATTTGGGCTCAGCAGCTGCACTGAGACACTGGGATGGTGGGATCCACCATAGCCACTCCTCTAATAAAGCGGTGTCTGCTGAGACTGTCACAGTAGTGAGTAGTAAGTGCAGGGATATGCTTCATAACCTGTAGAATTGTGCATAACGAGCATGAGAAGCACCCCAGCACCCCTCCCCAAACCCGTTTTTTAGTCACCACCAGGATTGCAGGCTGCACCATGCTCACCCAGTCCTCAAGAAAAAAAATGAAAAAAAGCAAAAGGCAGGGCACTTGCTATTCTAAAATTAAACAGCTTTCATGCCAAGCTGATAAGCTGTGCACGATAACATGTGTGCAAGTGTACAATTGCATTCACAGTTTTATTTTAAATATTCTTTTTTTTAAATCTAAAAGTGCAAAGTACTACGCCACCTTGGCAGAACATCAACATGCATTTTGATCCTTCATCCTAAAGGGCATTATTAAAGTGATATGCAGATAAAATAAATTATAACACATGAATGTGGTACTTTAAATTTCACAAAACTATTCATTAAGCCAGCATGGTTTGACCAAACGATGACACAGCACTTGCCTCACAGTAAGGAGGCCCTAAGTTGGATTCCCAAGCAAAATCAAGGTAAACAAAATTCATTCTGTCTAAATTTGCATGTTTTTCTTATCTGATTAGATCTATGTGACTTCTCTGTTTAACTTCCTTAGTCCAAACGGCAGTAGGTCAACTGAAGATATTAAACTGCTAAAAAAAAAAATCTCTGTGATGCTTCAAAACCCAGATCAAGATAATGAGATTTGAAAATGAACTAATGTCACAGGTGCCTGGGGCACCTGTCCCTCGTTTGTGTCCTTAATTGTCTTAGCTGGGTGATTGGTTTGTTTTGTTTCACGTGATTAGTTGGTTTGTTATTTAGTTTCCGTTTCCCATCTCTTCGGCGCACGTCTTTATTTGTGGTTTTTACACCCTATGTTACTTTGTTCGTTTGTTCCCCCCGTTCTGTTGGTGTCCCGTCACCAAGTTTTAATAAATTCGAGTTTTGGATTTTATCCCGGTGTCTCTTGGACTCTCCTTCCGCGTTCAACCACAGTACGGCGCTGCGCTCCTTCTCCGCGCAGGTCGTATTCGTGGGAGCGTTTCCGTGGACCGACACACGCATTATTCCCCTCGTGGTCGGTACCCGGGAAGCGCTCATCAGGCGCGAGCGGTCGTACGCATCTACTCCGCGTAGCCGCCCTCTTCCGGGGAAAGACGGACATCGCTAACAGAAAGACGTGCCAAACCATCGGGAGAGTTCCGGACACCAGGGGTCACCCACCGCTGAGTCGGAGGACCAGAGGCCGCACCGCTGAGGAAGCCGAGCACCAGGGACCACCTACTGCCGAGTCTGGGCGCCAGGGACCGCTCCATTGCCGACTCCGAGCACAAGGGTCCAGCAGCCGCAGATTCCGAGCACCAGGGGCGCTATCCTCGCCTCGCAGCAAGAGGGCGCCGATCTGCGCTCCGCAGCGAGATGACGTGCTCCATGCTGTCAGCAGGGGACAGCCAGCAGGCTTCACCGCCAGAGGCACCTTTCCCCCACCCTTTTTTGTTTTTTCGCGAGAACTGTTTATTGTTATTATGTTTTTTTTTTTTTTTGGGTCGCTTCCCTTTTAGCACGACCCTTGGGGTGGGGGTATGTCACAGGTGCCTGGGGCACCTGTCCCTCGTTTGTGTCCTTAATTGTCTTAGCTGGGTGATTGGTTTGTTTTGTTTCACGTGATTAGTTGGTTTGTTATTTAGTTTCCATTTCCCATCTCTTCGGCGCACGTCTTTGTTTGTTCCCCCCGTTCTGTTGGTGTCCCGTCACCAAGTTTTAATAAATTCGAGTTTTGGATTTTATCCCGGTGTCTCTTGGACTCTCCTTCCGCGTTCAACCACGGTACGGCGCTGCGCGCCTTCTCCGCGCCGGTCGTATTCGTGGGAGCGTTTCCGTGGTCGGTAACGTTTCCCCGCGTGGTCGGTACCCGGGAAGCGCTCACCAGGCGCGAGCGGTCGTACGCATCTACTCCGCGTAGCCGCCCTCTTCCGGGGAAAGACGGACATCGCTAACAACTAAAGTAATGAATACAGAATTTTTACTGCAGATTTTAACTACATATTCAGTAATTAAATGTTAGAGCTGCACATAAAAATATATAATGCAATAAATGGCTAAAACATACAAATTTGATCTAACATACGAATGCAAAATCTAAAGCCAAATACTCAGCGATGTTTTCAAATTAACTTTTTAAAAATGAGGGGAAAAATCATAGATTTTGATCAGAGTATATCTGCCTACATGAACAGTTTATATTTTATTTTTATTTTATTTTTATGGTCCCCATCTCAACACAAATGTCCTTGGACATTCATTGAAAAAATTCAAAAGTATATGTAAGATGGTCCATGTGACCATACACAACACAAACTGAATGACTTGTCACTTTTTTACTATAGTAAATAATAACCAGACATACACACATAATTTCTTTATTTTTAAACTGTCCGCAATTTTTCCACTGGCCAATGGTGTTGCTGTTGATTAATTGTCCACCATTAAATATATCAGCCTTCAAAAAATGTAAAAAAAAAAATAAAAAATAAAAAAATGCTGTGCATTTTGGAAGTTTAGGAACGAGGTAAGAAACTGTTCATTACAGTAAAAATGTAAATGAGAACATGAGTTGAGACTCAACTCTTCTAACAAATTCAGCCTAGTTGACTAACCAGTGTATTTGATGATCAGGGAAGCATGATGGTGCAGTGTACTTAGTTGAAGCTGTTTTAGTGGCAACAAGGATTTCATAAATGCTGTTTGGCAATATTTTGTGGCATATCATGAACAAACCACCAACTGCTCCCCTCATTTATTATTTTGTACATAGTATTTACTACATAATTAACCTATAAGTAAATAAGGACCAACTGAATGACTTTCCTGCCCAGCGATAGATTGGCGTCCTGTCCTGGGTGTATCTCCCCAGCGCCCAAAATGTTCTCCCCTGGATGGGCATGGGGAACCCCCCCCCACGACCCTAATAGAGGATAAAGCGGAAGATAATGAATGAATGAATGAATGAATGACTTTCCAGACAATGCATCTAACTACATCAGATTCCCCAAAATGTGCTGAATAATTGTCACATAAACAATATATTAAACAGCAAAAACATGGCTACAAAATAAAAATAGGTAAGAATACTCATGTCCACAAGTAGGATGCTTGTAGCTGCATTGCATTGTGTTCTATGTGGTCATTTGTAGTGCACAAAACAAATTCCAGTATGGGAATGGAATGCACTTTATAGTAAGCCAGAATCACCTCTTTGAATTTAATTATCACTATATAATGCACTATATATGTAATAACAAGCGATTGTGAATGCAGCTACAGTTTCACCAACTGCAGTAACAAGCATCTCATTTCATCATCTTGACAGCTTAATCCTATACTAGGTTTACAAGGGGGGGTTCCCCTAGGTAGATATACCCAGGACCAGAGCCAGTCCATCACGGGACACACTATCACTAACACAGACACATTATTTAGTGGGAATTTAGAACCCATTATATCTTAAATCCATGTTTTTAAACAGTGGGTTGAAGCCGGGGAACCAAGGAATTAAAAAAACAGTTAAATTAATTCTGTTTTTCAAATCATTATTGAACATGACTCTTATCTAGCTTTTAAGCAACTGGTATGTTGGATCATGGACTATATGTACTAAAGATGAGATTTTTATAAAGATCAAGAATAGAACATGCATGTTTTTATGAGCAATAAATGTAACAATTTTCAGGTGCATTAACAGACAATGTTTAATAAAACATGTATTTAATGCATGTCTGTAGTTATGTCTATAGTTATGTTAACAAATTAAAAAACAGCTATTATTGTCTTGCTTCTTACTTGACCATTAACTATCAAAATTACGATAACAGATTTACTAGTTAAAAAGCAGGGTATGTAATGAATGTTATAAATTCAGGTGGTTAATAAAAACTGGAGCAAGTGTAAATTATTAAGTCAAAAAAAAAATTTAATCGTCAGTCCGTTTTTTTTGCTGCAAGTGACTAAAATCATGAAAAGATTGTAGAATTGGTACATCAGTAATAATTTTACAAATAAGAGCAAAACAGAATTAATTTTGAATTTCAGATAATCAAGTCAAAGGTGTATCATGAGCAAGAAAATCAGTATGACACTAAAGGTCTTCATTTTTTATTTTTAACAATATTTAATATGCAGACACCAATAATTAAATGAATAAAATGCATGATGTGTATTTTTAATAATCAAAAGAGTTCCTCTCCATCTGGATATAAGTATCAATAACATCAGCATGCACTTGTAGTTTGTACTAGCCCTGTTTGAAACAAGCAGTAAAACGTTTATTCATTCACCTCAATCTTGAGCAGCAATGCAGTATGACCCATGCTGTTTTTGTCTTGACAGTTATGACTTTAGACCAGGGGTGCTCAATACGTCAACCGGTCGATCGCGATGGAGGTTTCAGAAAAAAAAGTGTTTATCACGTATCAGCGCTTTTTTTTACATCACAGTATCGGAAGCGCTTATACACACGTGCACACACATTCACACACAGTGTGAGTCATTCTAAATCGCGATCTCTATCGTTCTGCAAGCGAGACCCCCCCCTTCTCTCGCTGTTCCCAAAACCGGCACGTGGCCACGCCTCCGCGCCTAAATCCGAAGCACTACCTCGAGAATCATCTACATTAGATTTACATTACATTAGATAGTTTCTGTTTTTCCACTTTATTTGACTGACAAGACGATTGAAGGACTTTGCTCCAAAATAACTAAAATGTTCCACTTTCATTTAGAGTGGGAGGATGAATATTTGTTTACAATGTCAAATTCAAAATGCATTTTCTTGTATTAATGTTCATGTTCTGTTTGGGGGTGGCATGGTGGCTTAGTGGTTAGCACATTCGCCTCTCAGCACTAGGGATTCCCGGTTCAAATCCCAATCTGGGTGGAGTTTCCATGTTCTCCCCGTGTTACGTGGGTTTCCTCTGGGTTTCCTCCAAAAAACATGGATCAAGGTCAATTGAGTTCTCCAAATTGCCCCATATAGAGTGTGTGTTTGTGTGCCCAGCGATAGATTGGCATCCTGTCCTGGGTGTATGTGCCCAGGGCCCAAAACGTTCTCCCCTGGATAAGCATGGGGAACCCATCCTCTAGTAGAGGATAAAGCAGAAGATAATGGATGGATGGATGTTCTGTTTGGGGAAATGTGGGTTACAGTGATTGTTTTACATTTGTGCTGTATACTGTGTGTTTGGGTGTAACTAAAATCAGGTTTTCTCCATGATATTTGATGGAATGTTTTTAATAAAGGAGCAATTCTAACAGATTTGACAATACTAACATGATGTGTGTAAACAGGTTTCAATATAAAAACCTAAAAAATAGAGATTAACCCCGGTAGATCTCGATGACCTGTCCAAAGGAAAAGTAGATCTCGGGCCAGAAAAGTGTGGGCACCCCTGCTTTAGACAGACTTTTTTTTGTTTAGCAGTGTGCAAACACACACACACAGTCATACAAACAGACACGCTACAAAAACGACATAAACTTTATGTCTCTAAATTTACTTCACTTTAAAATCACAATGAATTTGCCAACTTATACAGCAAAGTGAACTTTTAAATCCTTAGAATTTATTGTTTCTTTTGCATGTGTATTAAGTTTCCAAATGATGCCAAAACAATTGTGCCGCTTAAAGATGCTTTGTGAGGGGCACACTCTAAAGATGATGAGAGGGTAATTCATACAGAGAGAGAACATGATAATGTAAACAGGAAAATAGCTGATGCAGAGAAAGCACACACTTGTTTAATGCTGGTGTAAGACCATACAAATTGATGGAGACTGTAGAAATATTGTGTGTTACAAATCTGCATTTATATCATTACCAATCTTCAGTCATTTTGAATAAAATTCTGAAGAAATAATGTGGGCCATCATATTTTTAAAAACTCACATAAAAATAATACTGTGTAAAGCGAATCTAGACAGAACCCAGGCTCACAAGTGGACACCACCCTCCTTTGGATGACATCATATGGACAGAAAGACACATACACACACACACACACACACACACACACACACACACACACACACACACACACACACTATATGGACAAATACACATGAGACACCTACACATTACACAGAAGCTTTTATGTAAGCCCATCTTAAGTTGGTCTTCTACAATAAGATCTACCACTCTTCTTGGATGGCTTTCTTTGAGAGAAGAATATATGCAGTCAGACACTGATGTTGGACGAGAAGGAATAGTCCACAGTATTATTCTACTTCATCTCAAATGTGTTCGATGGTGCAGAGCCTTGCTGTAACAGAAAACCTTCCCCAAACGTTGGAAGAACATGTTGATCAAACTTCATGAATAGATACATGATTTTATGCACGTGACAATCACCTGACACCTAACATCAATTATTAAGAGGTGCAATCCCATTACTTTTGTCCATACAGTGTATATTTTCATGTAGTACGTGTTCAGTGTTTTCTACCATACCTAAACCGTATTGATCTGCATTTACATTTCATCATTTAGCAGATGCTTTTATCCAAAGGTGGGAGAATATACAGAGCGTCAGTCACAATTTAATTTATCTTCTTGATATTATTTATAGATGAAATTATATTCTGAAAAAAAAAAAGAATTGGTCACAAAAAACCTTCTGATCTGTTTGCAATCGGACCCTAAAGTCGTGGTCCCACAAGGATGTTCCTGTGGATGTGCATGTAGGGGGTGTATGATGTTTGTATGATGCTATGTGACTGGTGCAGTCATTCCTTGATCGCAGGTTGGAAGGATCTCAAGTTAATGGTTGGAAAGTGAGCTCGTTCAGAAGAGGACACACACACACACACACACACACACACACACGGTCTAATCTCTATAGCAACCATACCGTCACGTTACATACCGGTGTAATGACTGACAGCAGGCCTGGATCATCGAGCAGCAACACAATTCCTCCCCGATCTTACAAACGAGGACTACATGAGTAGTACCAACGTAACAGAGTGAATGAATTGGTGAGTGTCTAGCCGTCTGTACTTGAGTATAAACCAGTTCAGAGGTTAAAGAGCACACGTCAGTCGAGAGACGCACGAAGCACTGATTACATTCCATCTTCGCTTTAATTGCTTTGTAGTTACATATTATATTTAATCGCTACAACTTAGCAGAATACGATTCGATCGGATGTCGGCTGATGTGTAAATACACTCACCCTCACTCCAGAGTCACTCGTCAAGTGGCAGAAAGATAGTTCAGCCACAATCTTGCGATCCCGGATCGGACACGACGCGCTGTCACTTCATCGTGGCCAAAGCAAAGAAGCGGAAAATGAGGGCGAGGGGAGAGGAGAGGGGCGCCGACGTCTCTCCGATTCAGCGTGTACTGTGTGGAACTGGCGTTTCCATGTGAAGCCGGGCGGAGGGTCGCTAGAGATCCAGGTTGGCGGTGCTGTGTGCGCGCTACATTCCCACGGACGACGGAGCAGCTCGGGGAGTTTCACCGCGGCTCGCTGCCGGTAATTCCGTCTCTGCAGACCACGCCCTCGTTCACTCAGTATCGCGAAGAGGACGTCCAATCAGCGATCAGGTGGGCGGTGCTTCGAGGAGCTGCCTGCGTGCTGCACGCGGGTGTGACTAAGCAAAGTCTTTCGGTTTGAACAGGGAGAGTTTCACCAAGAAGCAATTCCTCCGTAAAGGAGCCCTGATTTATTATTTATTATTTATTATTTATAGTTTGTGTCAAACTTTGGAAGCTAAAAAAAATAATAAATCTGGGTTACCAAGAAGTTAACCAAGAACCACTTCTAATAAAGCAGTTGAATGAAATGTAGCTATGCTTAACATTTACAACAAAGAACTGTCCATCCATCTATTATCTTCCGCTTTATCCTCTATTAGGGTGGCGGGGTGGGAGGGGAGGGGCGGGTGCCCATCCAGGGGAGAAGGTTTCAGACGCTGGGCAGATACACCCAGGTCAATTCATTCATTCATTCATTATCTCCTGCTTTATCCTCTATTAGGGTCGCGGTGGGGTTCCCCATGCCCATCCAGGGGAGAACATCTCAGGCGCTGGGCAGATAGACCCAGGACAGGGCGCCAATCCATCGCTGGGCACACACTCACTCACACAGACACACTCTATATGGGGCAATTTTGAGAATTCAATTGACTTGATCCATGTTTTTGGACTGTGGGAGGAAACCGGAGAACCCGGATGAAACCCACGCAGACACGGGGAGAACGTGGAAACTCCACCCAGATGGGGATTCGAACCGGCAATCCCTAGCGCTGAGGGGCAAACGTGCTAACCACTAAGCCACCGTGCCGCCCTCTACACCCAGGTCAATGCGCCAATCTATTACTGGGCGCACACACATACACACACTCTATAGGGCAATTTGGAGAATTCAATTGACTTTGATTCATGTTTTGTAAACCGGACAACCCCGAGGAAACCCATGCGGACACGGGGAGAGCATGGAAACTCCACCCAGGTTGGGATTCGAACTGTGAATCTATAATGCTAAGAGGCGAACGTGCTAACCACTAAGCCACCATGCCGCCCTAACAGAGAACTGGATTTGTTATTTAGGTGAACAGTTTCATAAATTGAATATAAATACTTGACCTGGGTGGCATGATGAGTTAGTGGCCTCTCAGCACTGGAGATGCAAATCCGAATCCCAATATGGGTTGAGTCTCTATGTTCTCCTCGTGTCTGCATGTGTTTCTTCTGGCATTTTTGGTTTCCTGTCACAGCCAAAATACATGGAATCAAGGTGAATTTGCTGCTACAAATTGCCCCTTTACAGTGTGTGTGTAGGAATGAGTGTGTGCCCAGCGATGGATTGGAGCCCTGTCCTGAATGTACCTGCCCTGTGCCTGATACACTCTCCCCTGGGTGAGCATGTGGATTTAAAGAAATCCCAGAGGTAATCTAGAATCTTGTAAAAAGCTTTTTTAAGAAAGGTCAAAGTTGTTACTAAAAGTGGATGGGCTAATTTAAATGAAATTGAAGCTCATGTATGTGTAATTGTTTTGTTTATATAGTACAATTTGGGGTAATGTTTTGCCTCTGCTAATAAAGTAAACTTAAATTTACTTGTGTTTAAGATGCTACTAGTTCATACAAATTATAAATAGGCTTATAAACAAATTCCAACACCTTTAACTTGCCCAACTTGTGATTGTACTACAATTGTATTATACATGAAAAATGTGTAAAAGTATAAAGTAAAATATAAAGTAAAATAAGTATAAAAGAGGTATAAAATAAGTATAAACTTTTATAAGTATAAACTGGGTTTATATTTTGTACTGAATATGAAGTCAAATTAGTTATTAATTCAAGCATACAGGACACTAGGTGCAATATAGGGGTAAAAAATTTCATTACATTTAAAAGACTCTGTTTATCGTTTGTTTTAGGGAGTTTCCAGTTTTCAAGTTATGGTCTGTTTGATTACTCATGGTACTTTGCTGGAATAGCAAGTAAAACATCTTCATTGTATATAGTAATTCTGCTTTATTTAAAAAATAAATAAATAAATAAAATAAAAAAAAAACTTTTTTGACCAGAAAATAGATTTACAAAATACTAAAAAATCAAACATTAGAGACTTGGGACTTGAGTGTTGAAGGATTTTGCACCTGAAAGATTCAAAACTAAAAAGGTGATAAAGACCTTGTAGACCTCTCAAGACATTGTAACTTGGCACGTTGTCCACTCTGATGCCCTTGACAAACATTTTTTACACAGACCAAAGTCTGGGTTTTATTAAGGCCTTTTTATCTGGAGCAGGTTTCCTAAATCGATTCATTTATTCATTCATTTAATCTTCTGCTTAATCCTTTACTAGGGTCGCAGAGGGTTCCCCATGCCCACCCAGGGGACATTTAGGGTGCTGGGCAGATACCCCCAGGACAGGGTTCCAATCTATTGCTGTGCACAATCAATAACACAGACACACACACACACAAACACACACTATATAGGGGCAATTTGGAACAGCCAGTTTACCTTGAATCCATGTTTTTGGACTGTGGGAGGTAGCCGGAGAACCCAGAGGAAATTAGAATCTTTGAAATTTGAAATCTTGCTCAGAAATCTTGACAGTTATCTGCCTACTTGAGCAGAACAAAACCCTCTTATAGGTAAACTAGCTGTGACTGGTTAGAACTGTACAACTAGCTATATGTTCTATAAGTGTAGAATGTTGTGTAGAACATAACAACTGTCATTTATTAAATCCGCCAGATGTTTTTATTCCTGCTCAGACAAGATGCTATTTCCACTAAAGAATAATTACAATGAGCTGCCAGCAGTTTTTTTCTCAGGTATGGCAGTAATGGAGAGGCCAGCACAACTGAACCCTGCAACTAGAACGAAAGACAACTCTACTGTTCTTCTATCATCCTTTGTTAAATCCAATATTGGTCACTCACAGTTGACACGGTCTTACATTTTTACACGTTTTAAATTGGATATTTGTTTTATCTTAATTAGTAAAGCAGCCAGGAAATAAAAGCAGAGTGAGTTTTTTTTATTAATAGTAATATGCCCATGGCACCATAGCTGGAATTAAGAATGCTACATTTATGGTACAGTTTGATTTGTTTGAACAGGCCTAGCCATTCTCAGCTTGTTTTACCCTAAGAGAGTTTCGTCATGTATAATTTGTATCTTGTGTGCAATAACAGCTTACTATCCTACTTGTCAGATTTAGCAAGATAATAAAAGCCTGCTTAAAAAATCTGTTACAATTAAGTGCTTTATAAGTAAAAAGCTTTTCATTTAATATCCAGCTTCAAATTGTCCAGGTTTATTTTACAGTAACTATGTTATCTATTAATTGTGGGTGTAAAAATCTTTAAGCATTATGCTTTTTTTATAACTGTTTTATATAAGGTGCTGCTGCATCCCATGATGTAAAAATTTCAAAATAAAGATGAGATAAAAGCAGTAGAAAGGCATGTGGACACAAAAATGTTTTAAAGGCCTTAGCAATCTCAGAAAACAGTATTAAGAAGTGGATTCAGTGAGTTGAATGCACTGACACATTGGGGGGGGGGGGGGGCATCCGTTTCACCCTAGCCAATCCTCTATTAGAGAACTTCCTGAAGTGTAGATCTAAGTCTTGTCGCTTTACTAGAAGTCTATGTAACGAGCACAGGAAGCACCAGGTGAATTTCCCGGGTGCTAGCCTTTTAAAAACTAAGCAGCCTGTAAGCCAAGTCAATACATTGTGCATAGTAACTGGCACAGTACATGATGAAGCTGAGCTCTGCAAACTTATTTAACGCCCTGCCACTGAACATAATTGGCTTTAGATGCACCCATCTTTAAAAAAAGCCTCACAAGATTGTTAAACAAATAAAAAATACTGTAAACAGTAAAGGAATTCAAGAAGGAAGTCAATATGACTTTGTATTGACCACACAAAATAATGGAATGTGTTCAGGAGGGTGGAAAAATCAGAGCATCTCATTGTTCTAGTGAAGAATCTCTTCACCAATCAACAAGCCAAGCTAAAAATGGACAAACATATTTCCACATCAGCAATGGAGTGAGACAAGACTCCATTATGTCAACATGATAAGAGCAGGAAAAGTTTAGTGTTATCATAAATAGATAATGAATAACTTTAGAGTAATAAGTTAGACTCTTATGTGAACCATGGGAAACATTTTTGGGCTGTTTCTGTTGCTTCTTACATGACAAAAAAAAACATTTCCTCCACATCCTGGGTGGGCGGAACTGCTTAATGGACAGGGAGCTGCCTATTGGACCAGCCTTCTAGGCAGGGGAAGCCCATGCTTGACCTCTGAGATCTGACCCTGTGGGGTTTTCCCTGCCTCAGTTTGCTGTCCTTGTATAAGTTTCCAAGTTTCCCCCAATCAGGATGGGGAATGAGATTTATTTGACATTAGCAGCAATTGTCACTTTGTGTGGTTGAACAGATTAAAAAAAACAGAAAAACAAAACAAAAGTGGCACGCAGTGCATTATAAGCCTAAATATCATAAAGTAACAAACATCATTTCAAGATACAAAGGTTGGTACTCTGAACTAAGTAAGTGGAGTAAGAACCTAATAACTGAACAGAAAAAAGCAACAAAGGGAAAATACACTGTCAAATAGAGCACGCCATTAAACTGACAGTAAATACAAAACACATAGCTTCCAAAACTAAACATAAATAAAGCTGCAATCAAGGACAATGGAGAAACAATTAAATAATTTCCAAAGCTGTTTATTTTAGTTTAGAGTTTAGTAATAAATCAGAAAACATGCAAGAGCTAAATTGATAAAATAAGCTTGATTGTCTTTTGTATAAACTCGCAGACTGAGTGAACTAGCTAATTACCACACACAATTGTAATTGTTTAAGAAGAGAGAACTTGCTACAGGACATTTTTAGACAGAACAAACTGCCAAGTTTCCTGTCCTCCAACCCCCGCCCCTGCCCCCTCTTTCCCAACAGTGCAGGGATGAGCTTTTGGATTTGGTGAATATTTATCTTATTTTTAACATAAGAAAACAAATAGATTCTAAACTATTTTTAACCATACTGTACAGCCATTTTCAGGTGCTAAAGAGTAATAAAATTGGGCTGTCACCTTTCCAAGTAAATGATATAATAAGTAAATTATTACATATCATAAGCTGTTTTAAATTAACTGAGTGGTGAACAGCTGGACTTGTAATTTTTACTACCCTGAAATTACAAAGCAATGCTAGACATAAAACTTATTTTGTCACAACAGTTCAAGAATCAAACACAAATGTCAAGACATTTTTAGAGCAAAAATCTATATACACGTAAGTGAAATGTCCTCTTGTCCTTGCTGTGGAGTTTTGTTTATGCTCAGTGTGCCAAAAAAGAATTGCTCATCGCTGATGATATTGGTTCCAGCAAGATCCTCTGCTGACAGACGCATGAAAGCAGACCAAGAGATTGCAACAATGCCTCCAGCCCGACCTTCAAAAATATAAGCCAGCAATTTAACCATTCATTGCCTCTACTGCCAGTAATGCAGACGGAGCTTGTATGTTAGGCTTTGGATTTGACCGCCTGCCATCCTGGTGTCAGTTGGCACAGCAGATTGATTTACTGACTGTATGTTTCACTGTGTACACATTTCAGCACATTTAAAATTAAATATTTAATCCTTGCAAAGTATAGGTTTCTGTATATGAACTCCTGGGCAAAGAAAAAAAACTAAGCAAAATCCAAAATTGCAATCTACTAAGCTTTTAATCACTCTTGTTGGTAAGACTGAGCAAATTTTGCAGTTTACCAAAAGAACAGCTAAGAACACCTTGATCTTTCTTTTTCAAAAGAATGTAGAAGAAATATAAGTTAATCCTATAGAACTGTTTTTTAGGATACAAGATTCATTTTATTAAATTCACTCATTCATTATCTTCCGCTTTGTCCTATATTAGGGTCGCGGGGGGTTCCCCATGCCCATTCAGGGGAGAACGTTTCGGGCGCTGGCCAGATACACCCAGGACAGGGCGCCAATCTATCACTGGGCACACACTCACACAGACACGCACACATACACACACTATATGGGGCAATTTGGAGAACTCAATTGACTTGATCCATGTTTTTGGACTGTGGGAGGAAAGCGGAGAACGCGGAGGAAACCCACGCGGACACAGGGAGAACATGGAAACTCCACCCAAATTGGGATTTGAACCGGGAATCCCTAGTGCTGAGAGGTGGACGAACTAACCCCTAAGCCACCGCACCGCCCTTTAGTTTCATAATTATTAAAACATTAAACTACAACATGTGCCGCCTTGTAATAAAATTGTCAATTATTTATAGTCCAGCGATGGATTGGCGCCCTGTCCTGGGTCTATCTGCCCAGCGCCCGAAACGTTCTCCCCTGGATGGGCATGGGGAACCCCACCGTGACCCTAATAGAGGATAAAGCGGGAGATAATGAATGAATGAATTAATGAATTATTTATAGTCATATTTCTCATTAATTATTATACATCAGTTTAATAGGTTTTGCACTGATTTCATGGTTAAATCCTTATTCAAGTTATCCAATTTCATTCTTTCATTCAGTTGTTATTTAATACCAGACACAATTTATTAAGGCTATAGTAAAACTGTATTTAAACAAGAAATGGTCACAAGTATGTGGACAGCCAGCCATTATGTGTCACTGCACTTGCTTTGCTTAGTACATATACGTTTACTGTTCTAAATTAAACTGATTGCATTGTGGAAAGCTTTTCTTATTGTTTGACAACATAATGCTAGCCGCATCAGAGCCTTTAAAAGGGCCTCAAAGGGGAGTACGAGACAGGATTTGCCTTTATCTCTCTGTTCTTCACTACTGTTAATCTTCCCTGGTGTGGTGGGACCACTCTGGGAGTGAAGGGCAGAGGATGTCACAGGCTTTAAGCCAGGTGTTTGGAAGTCACTCTTTTACTGTTGATGACAGACTGGCACTGCCTACTGCAGTGTAAGCCCATGTTTCTAAGTATTAATGCTAAATCTATTATAGAACTCACACAAAGTGAGCTGAGATATTTTGTATAATAGAAATTGGAAAAAAAATGTTATTCTTCCGCATAGACTCCATTTTAATCAAATGATATTTAATGGACAAAGGGACAATGAATAAATGTTGTGGTTTTGTTTGTGAGTTGGACCCTTACTAGATTAAGATGCCGTAAGCAAAATTTTACCCTAATGGAAAATAGAGACTACAGTAAAATAACTAACCACAGCTACATTTGTTGTCAAAAACAAGTTAAAACAAGTTCATTTTTGACCTCAACCAAGAAAAATTTGATCTGACAATAATGTTTTTTGGGAACAGTGTAGGGAACAGTGTTACAGCACCACATGAAATGGGTATTATGGAGGCAATATTATTGTATCAAAATTGTTGGGGGAAAATAGATTCATTCATTCATTATCTTCCGCTTCATCCTATATTAGGATCATGTGTGTGTGTGTGTGTGTGGGGGGGGGGGGTTTCCCCATGCCCATCCAGGGGAGAATGTTTCGGGTGCTGGGCAGATACACCCAGGACAGGGCGCCAATCTATCGCTGGGTGGAAAATAGATTAAGTACATTCAAAATTCTTTTGCATTTTGCTTTCTGCATACTGTGCTAAGTACTTACCTAAAAAGCCTAAAAAGTAGATGATTTTGTTTGTACTTTACCACATCTAAGCAACTTCGCCCTAACCACTGTCTATGTTTGGGGTTCTGAGGTTGAGCTTGTAAACCTTGTGTCATTCCATGCTTCAACTTTTTCAAAGTTTAAATTTTACCCAGATCTGATGTGCATGCCACATTTCTACAGTTTTCAGACATTGCAATGACTGAAGTTAATGCACTTCTAATAATAATAATAATAATAATAATAATAATAATAATTATTATTATTATTATTATTATTATTATTATTATTATTATTATTATTATTATAATCCAGCCACCCATCCACCCATCATCTTCCGCTTAATCCTTTACTAGGGTCACGGGGGGGGGGTTCTTCATGCCCAGCCAGGGGAGAACGTTTTGGGCGCAGGACAGATACACCCAGGACAGGGCGGCAATCTACGTGCTAACCACTAAGCCACTATGCCGCCCTTAGTATTGGGGATCCAGGTTCGAATCCAAATCTACTTCCTCCCAAAGTACAAAAACTTGGATTCAAGGCAGCTCTAAATTGCCCCTGTATGTGAGCGAGTGTCTGCCCGAAACATGAAACCTACCTACATGAAAATGAGGTCAGTCCCCCATCTCCACATAGGATCAAGTGGAGGATAATGAGATGAGATCCATCCATCCATTATCTTCCGCTTTTATTCTCTATTAGGGTCGCGGGGGGGGTTCCCCATACCCATCCAGGGGAGAACGTCTAGGGCACCCAGGACAGGGCACTGAGAGGCGAACATGCTAACCACTAAGCCACCGTTATATTAATAATAAGGGCACGATGACTTAGTGGTTAGCACGTTCGCCTCTCAGCACTAGGGATTCCCGGTTCAAATCCCAATCTGGGTGGAGTTTCCATGTTCTCCCCGTGTCCGCGTGGGTTTACTTCAAGTTCTCTGATTTCCTCCCACAGTCCAAAAACATGGATCAATTCAAATTACTTCTCCAAATTGCCCCATATAGAGTGTGTATGTGTAAGTGAGTGTGTGCCCAGCGATAGATTGGCGCCCTGTCCTGGGTGTATCTGCCCAGCGCCCAAAACATTCTCCCCTGGATGGACATGGGGAACCCCCCCCCCCCCCACACACACACACACACACACACACACACACCCGCGACCCTAATAGAGGATAAAGCAGAAGATTATGGATGGATGGATTTCTACTGTACAGGGAGCAACAAGCAACTATCCCAAATTCAGGACGCGTCTCCTTTAACAATCCCATAATGCTTTGCCATATTTAGAGAAAACAATGTAGCTTTCCACAGAAGTAGCTGTTATAGTTAAGCGCATTTTGACATTAATATTTGGTAACTGTAAATGTTAATTTTACGCGATCTTCTAACTAGATGGTAACTGGAAATGACGGCCCTTAAGAGAAAATTAAAAGTCAATTCGGAAAAGAAGCGCGTGCAGCTTCGCACCTTCAGCTCAGATAAAGCTCAAACTGACAGTCTGTACTTTCAAAATCAACCTGAAAACGAAGCCAGGTTGACATTCGACTTCTTTAACCAACACTGTGTTGATTTAGCAAAAGCATTTTTGGGCAAGGTAAGGATTCTAGTGGTTTCTAATCTTTAAGTGTCAGTAGGAATCCTATAATTAATGCCATTTACCAAAACCTCCAGCAACTGAGACACGAGAGCAGAGCAGAGGAAATGTGTAGTTTCATAATTCATTCATTCATTCATTATCTCCCGCTTTATCCTCTATTAGGGTCGCGGTGGGGTTCCCCATGCCCATCCAGGGGAGAACGTCTCGGGCGCTGGGCAGATAGACCCAGGACAGGGCGCCAATCCATCGCTGGGCACACACTCACTCACACAGACACACTCTATATGGGGCAATTTTGAGAATTCAATTGACTTGATCCATGTTTTTGGACTGTGGGAGGAAACCGGAGAACCCGGAGGACACCCACGCAGACACGGGGAGAACATGGAAACTCCACACAGATGGGGATTTGAACCGGGAATCCCTAGCGCTGAGAGGCGAACGTGCTAACCACTAAGCCACCATGCCGCCCTAATTAATTAATTATTCATTCATTCATTCATTATCTTCCGCTTTATCGTATATTAGGGTCGCGGGAGGGTTCCCCATGCCCATCCAGGGGAGAACGTTTCGGGCGCTGGGCAGGACAGGGTGCCAATCTATTGCTGGGCACACACTCACACAGACATGTACACAAACACACTCTATATGGGGAAATTTGGAGAACTCAATTGACTTGATCCATGTTTTTGGACTGTGGGAGGAAACCGGAGAACGCGGAGGAAACCCACGCATACACGGGGAGAACATGGAAACTCCACCCAGATTGGGGATTTGAACCGGGAATCCCTAGCACTGAGAGGCGAACGTGCTAACCACTAAGCCACCGTGCCGCCCTTTAGTTTCATAATTATTAAAACATTAAACTACAACATGTATATTTATGATTCTAGGGCTGGAACAATGAAAATTAATGACTTACTGTGAACATTCATTCATTATCTTTCGCTTAATCCTCTACTAGGGCCCACTACTGCCCATCAGGGGAGAACGTTTTGGACACCAATTTATCGCTGGACACACTCACTCACACAGACACACACACTATATGGGCAATTTAGAGCATTCAAATTACCTTGAATCCATGTTTTTGGACTGTGAGAGGAAACCGTAGAATCTGGAGGAATCCCCGATGTGACACAGGGAGAACATGGAAACTCCACCCAGAGTGAGATTCAAACCTGAAACCACAGTGTTTAGAGGCGAACGTGCTAACCACTGCCATCCTACTGTGAACATATTCTCTTGTTTTCTGTGACAGTAAACAAAAAATCTTTAGATTATGAACCAAACCAGACATTTGATGTCATGTTCAGGTTTAGAAAACACTGGTATTGTGGTATTTCCCACCACAATTAGACATTAAACAACTTAAATGAAGACAAATCAGGAAAATAATAGATGCATCACTGTTGGATTCCATTTCAACAAATGAATGCTTAAATTAATTACATTTGTGAGTTATCCACTACATTAATTACTGATATTTTAATAGTTGTTCTGCAACTCATAGCATTTCTGCGCACATGTGTTTGATTCTGTATAATATGAAGCATGTTGCTACAGTTATAGATTTGATATTGCAAGCTCAACTTGATTAGTTTCTAAAAATGACTATTTAACCTTATTCTCAATTTAGCAGTTACACTGCAGTGTGTAAAACCCCAGTAACACAAGTTGTCATGGTAAAGGTTAAAACAATGATAGAGTTAAATCTGTCAAATTCATTTGTGAGACCAATGATTAACCAATAAATTATTTAATTATGACATATTTATCATAATTAAATCAGTTACTTCCACCTAATGCAACCTTGTTCAGTACTTGCATAACAAGCAAGCTGCTACCTTCTGGTTTGGTATTTTACATTATTGTAAACCAACTGTCTGCAGTCAGTGTTTTTGATATATCTGATATTGACTTTGATTAAGTTCTTTAACAGACATAATAAAAAAGTAAAACAATTTTCAATAAAATGAGCTTAAAATAAGTGTTTAGGGTGTTGGGCGATCAATCTGAAGGTTGGGGGTTCAAATCCCAGGCCCACTGAAGCTACCAGTGTGGGTCCTTGAGCAAGACCCTTAACCCTCATTGCTCCAGGGATGTTGTGATTAACCCTGTGCTCACCTTGTAAGTCGCTTTGGATAAAAGCGTCTGCTAAATGACCAAATGTAATGTAATGTAAATGTAATAAGAACCAAAGTCTATTTTAAAAAGCAGAAATACTAGAGATTAATTATTATTGGAATCACAGCTCACTTTTGGGTTTATGTGAATGGCTTGTTGGTGGTATGCCATCATTTTTGCATGGAAGTGTAGAAGAAATCTGAAAGCAATTAACATGTTACAGGGTATCCGGTCTGCTGTAGAGCAGTCAGATTCCTCTACCCCTCCCTCAAAAGTGGTTGTGTGTTCCTGCATGAATTTCTCTGGCCACAGAAGAGGGGCCTCCCACACACCCTACTGGGTTTATTTTAAACAGCACACGTTGCACAAAATGCCTTAAGTTTGTTCTGACTTCCTGCTTGAGTGGTGTCTTTGGTCAGTTTGTGGAACCATAACGCAGACATCACCACCTGCTGTGCCCTATTCAGATTGTGAATATTTTGATTAGATAGTGTAGCAATAATCAGGAACATAAAGCGTTACTAGAAAACAGTATCTTAACTATGCCATAAATTTGCTGTAGATAAATAATTAAATAGTATCTGTGGCATTCTGGTTAATAATTTAAATAATTAAATAGTATCTGTGGCATTTTAAATGATCATAATGAACATAATAAAATTGCGTTCAATTCTTTTTCTCGCACATTGTTGGCACTGGTACCCCACCTGCTGGCTGTGAGCATGCATCATTTTGTTTTCTCTTGGAATGAATTGGATGGTGAGATGTAATCAAATTTAGTGTCAAACACTATGTTTGTGTTTAAGGTGATGGTGCGCAAACTCCCTGATGGCACAGAGCTCAGAGGAAGGGTGGTTGAAACAGAAGCCTATTTGGGTGGGGAGGACGAGGCATCTCACTCAGCTGGTGGCAAACGCACAGAAAGAAACACGGCCATGTTTATGAAGCCAGGGACCATCTATGTTTACACTATTTATGGAATGTATCTCTGCCTGAATGTCTCCAGCCAAGGTGAGCTTCCTGCACTATAAGCATAATGTAAGGCACTTTTCTCTGAGATCATGCCTGATAACCTCTGATCTGTCATTTATCACTAACAAATGTTAAAAAGACATTCTTAATTCAATTTTTTAATGGTACTGGCCCTTAAACACTGCACCACCATTTATTGCATGTATAATTGCCATTATTGTTATAGTTAAGCAGTGTACCAGTTTTCTATCCATAAAATACAACAATGCTTAAACTTAAAGATACCCAATGCTATATAAACAAATTCTGAAGTGGTATTGTTGACTGATGATTCGGTGTGTGTGCATGTGTAGGAGATGGTGCTGCGGTGCTTATACGTTCCCTGGAGCCACTTCAGGGGCAGGATGTGATGAGAGGTTTGAGGGCTGCCAAGCGTAAAGAAGGTGCAAGAACATTGAAGGACCGAGAACTGTGCAATGGCCCCTCTAAGCTGTGCCAGGCTCTAGATATCCAACGGTGCTTTGACCGCAGAGACTTGGCCTCAGATAGGGATGTTTGGCTGGAGACAGATGTGGAAGGGAGAGGACCAGAACCCGGAGATATTGTCTCAGCCCCTCGGATCGGGGTAGAATCTCATGGTGAATGGGCCACCAAACCATTGCGCTTCTATCTGCGTGGTCATCCTTGTGTTAGTGTGGTGGACAGAAAGGTGGAGCAGTTGCAACCAGCTGAGCCATTTAAAGCTAAAGATACAGACATTCCTTTTTTCATGATGTAAAGTTTACAGCACATATGTACTGTATTTATCTGTATTTATTAACCTCCTTCATTTAACATAAAAAATTCTGTGTGAATTAAAACAAAAACTTATGTCCTGATCTGATTCTGCCTTTATCCTGCCCTGTATTTGTTTTTCTCTTCAGATACTTTTGGCTTAATATAAGTTGGTCTGGAAAAATAATTATAGGCTGTTAGTCTTTGGTCGTGTTTGTTTTACAGAGCGATCAGTCACTTTGGGGATTTTTCTATACACACTGTAAAAAGCTCAAGTACGATGCTAAATATCCATTCTATGGTTTCAGGCAGCACTTGACACAAGACATTAATAATTCACTACTAACCAACCTTAAAGCAGTTATGTGTGCCCTGAGACCAAGGCAAAATATTGTATGCCATAAAAGCTTGGTGTAGTATATTGTCCATGTTGTTTTTGTGTCACATACTGACATCAGTAGTCATATATTAATTTACTCCATCAGACCTACGAGTTTTTATGTATATAAAGTCCTCCAGTGATTTATAGTGCTGCCAGAAAGCGCGCACACACACAGTTTTCTGAATGTAAGCTGTTACTCTGGTGGTGTTTGGAACAGTGAGATAATGGGATCCTCATGGTTGGTAACGACTAAAACACTGCGGAACTTATCAAACAGGGTTTTTAGCTGGGATCGCCTCATGTTCTCATTGTACATGATCTCCTCCAGATGGTGATGACCTCTAAAGTAGTGCAGCAATCTGTAAGAGAAGGAGATGGTAACAATATGATACCAACAATCAATTTAATATAATATTCAAATCGTCAAATTTACTCTGAGGTTATTTGTATAATGAATCTGTTTCATTTATTACAGGTTTTACTTGTACATCATTTCCCATGGTATGAATGTGGCAGTACATAAATATTATTAATTTACACATAATAGTTCAAAATTGTTAAGGACAATGAACACTGAAAATCTAAAAGTTGTTATTGAATTTAAATATTTTTTGGGAAAACCAGCAACTTTTTAATTTAGTAACTTAAAATGTGTGTGGAACAACAGGCTCTACTCAAAGGTTGTCCACAAAACTGACCTGACAATGATATAATATCAGAAACATGCCTGTCAGTATCAGTATTTATACTTTTATGTCAGGATGACTCATATGGTTCTGTTGACCACTCACAAACCAAAGAAGCATTTATATTTGATGTTTTTATCTTTTAGTAGTTACCTACTATAATTTTATCATAATCATCACTCCCAATACTGAGGTTGACAATGAGTTGTGTATGTACTAGATCCATCATATTACTATTGTTAATAATAATAATAAGCGGCACGGTGGCTTAGTGGTTAGCACGATCACCTCTCAGCACTAGGGATTCCCGGTTCGAATCCCCATCTGGGTGGAGTTTCCATGTTCTCCCCGTGTCCGCGTGGGTTTCCTTCAGGTTCTCCGGTTTCCTCCCACAGTCCAAAAACATGGATCAAGTCAATTGAGTTCTCCAAATTGCCCCATATAGAGTGTGTTTGTGTGCGTGTCTGTGTGTGCCCAGTAATAGATTGGTGTCCTGTCCTGGGTGTATCTGCCCAGCGCCCGAAACTTTCTCCCCTGGATGGGCATGGGGAACCCCCCTGCGACCCTAATATAGGATAAAGTGGAAGATAATGAATGAATAATAATAATAATAATAATAATAATAATAATAATGTTAATTTTCTGGTCTCCACATGGAGGCATGGGCTCATATCCCACTTCTGACACCACTGCAATTTCTTTTTGGCATCAATAAAATATTCTGATTCTGGTTAATAATATATGATTCAGAATGATTAAATATATTATTCATTATAATTGTTATAATTACGTTTCTCCTAAATTTATCTAATATAAATTAAATTATTAAATTATAATCTTATAATAAATTATATACATTACAATTATAAAAGCATTTTAAATTAAGCCACAACACAGCTACAAAAAGGGGCCAATGAACATAATCAGAAAAGCAGTGTGACACCATTTTTAGAGTGAACCCCCTCACTTTAGAGGGAATACATCAATCTGAAACCAGGTCATACCTAGCAAATATGCGTAGGTCATCTGGGTTTTGGGCAGCAGGTACTTTAAGGATGGCTTGACGCTCATGCTCTGTCAAACTGGCCATTAGTGTCTCAGTCATCCTCATGTTAACTGGAGAATCTCCCCCTGGTAGCAGCTCTGCACTGGAGTTGTCCATACTGGGACTGGTAAGTGTCATGTCATCACTACTGGCTAGAGACAAAGATAGAGAGGTCCATGATGTGATTCTTTTATTTTTAAACGTGTGTGTATTTATGATAATTATGCTTTTCATCTAAACCACTGTAAAGCCTCAGTAAAATCACTTCACTGCATTCAATGGTTTAGCAGAACAAATTTAAAGAGGTACAATTGTACGATTATAATACATTTGCACAATTTATTTACAAACTTCAAGGGCCGTGAGTGCAAGTGACGTAATTGGCTGAATGTCTATTTTTGGTATGCACAACAATAAATAGACAAGAATCGACAAGTAAATTAGAAAAAACAGAATTTTAATTTAAGCCTCAACATTTCTGAGCCAAAATGACCTTTCATCTATTCAAAAGTGTGAGTTGAAAGGTGCCATACTTGGTGAACCGAAGCTAAGGGCAGAAGGTGTGCTTAGGCTACGGCCAGATACACTTTTAGCAGCTGGCAGCTCTTCGTCTGGTGGACACGGCTGTTCCTCACTGGGCGGCACAAGCAAACAGGCGTAAGTGTGTAGCTGGATCAGTAGCCGTCTCTGCAGCATCCAAACCACCATCTGGATGAGTTGTGCCTAATTCAAGATAAAATCTATTATAAAACAGGTAGTTCTGGTCCTTAAATCTGATTGGCTGTTTGTTAAGCTGTGACATTATTGACAATAATGCACACCTCTGATCACTTCACATTCATGTCAATGCCAGATATACAATATTTCGGCTATTTTTTTTAATAAACTGTGTTCTGTAATTTGGCCACTAGATGGAAGTTTTTGATTGTTAGTTTTTGATTGAAACTGGAATCGTTTTATTCAGTGGTCGGAGTTCACTTTTTAGATTAGATCACAGAAGACAAGTTTATTAACAATTTTGCTTTCATTAAATTCAATTATGAGTCAAACACATTCTCAACATTGACACTTACTGAATATTTTTGTTATTCACTGGTCCATTTTTGAGTTTTTTTTAAATGCATCAACATACAGTTGACATATATATTTACATATATAGGCTTTGTATTTAAATGAACAATTTACCAAATCATCAGTCTGAGGAAGATTTTTTTTTTCAAGATTTTTTTGGCATTACCACACTGTTACAATACTAACCTCATGAACTGAAGCATCTAGTGGGTTCCTGAACTCAGAGAGTGATACAGGTAAAGAGAATTTAGCCAACATGGATGGAAGGTCATGACCAGAAAAGGCCTGTGTGAACTGCTTTGCTAGTGGAGAGTAACTAAAATGACAGACAAAGTGTTGAAAATAGCTTTAAATTATGTTCATACAAAGTATTAACAGATTGGGCTTCTCAAAATCAAATTACTTTGTACATAAAAATATCATTAGAAAGTCATAGTAAAGTCATAGACAAAAAGTCACAGAAATTTAATTACGGTTTAAAAGTGACATACTCACAGAAAGATATTAGCATGTGGAGACAACATGTAGACATTGTTCTCACAGAGTGGATACACAATAATGGCTTTACCCCAATAGACCAAGTGAGCAGCTATCTGAAAGACCTGTAAAAGAAAAAGATTAAAGTAAATGCAATATTTAAAAAACATTCATCATCATGGGTTTTCACAAAATTGGTTCAACATTTTAAAAGCTATAAGCATACAAAAGTAGCAAAAAAAAGATATTACTTACAGTACCAGTCAAATGTTTGGACACAGCTCATTTTTGCTCCATTTATTGTGAATTTTATCAGTTCCACCATAAGTTGGACTTTGTAGTTCCACAATTACACTCTCTCTGTAGTCTCTCTTGTCGACTACAGTACATACTGTTTTAATACCCTTTACTCTGTTCTCCAATGGTCAGGATCCCAATAGCAGCACCACAGTGCAGTCCCAGCAGTGTCATTTCTATCACAGCAGTTTAGGTGGTTCACAATATGCATGTCCTTATACTGTTGCTGTTTCCACAGCACTTAACTGAAATTACAGCAGTCCTGTTGCACTAAAACCCCCTCACCACGTCAGTGTCACTGCAGAACTGACAATAAACAATACACCACCCAAATTATACCTGTTCTGTGATGCTCCTGACCAATAGAGAACAGAGAACCAACAGGGGACCAACAAAAAAAGAAAACACATGTACTATAGTCTGTAATTGTAAAACTGCAATGTCCATCTATATGGTAAGTGGAGGTAAGTGGAGCAAGAAAGAGGTATGTCCAAACTTGTGACTCGTACTGTAATTACAATCTAAAAATATCTGATCTACTAAATACTAAATCCAAAATTGCTTAACTCATTAAACTTTTATGTAACAGACCATTGTGTTACATCACCTTTTTTTTTTACTTTTTAATAATTTATTATTGTAATTGTTGCAGTTTTGTAAGTGTAATTTTACAAAACATGATCCATGGTCTATCAATGGCTACATTTTCAAGAAGTGACCATTTGTATTACTTGACTGATGTCTGTTGATGTCCTTTAAAATGTAATGAAAAAAAGACTTCAAAATAGTTCATGGAATTTAGTTACAAAGCGTCCACTAGATGGCGGAATGAATCAGATTTTATGATACAGCCCATGAACAATAATTTATGCCTAAAACCAGCAGGCGGCGCTTTGATGCAAATCATGTTTATATAGCCTGTATAATCTGTTTCACAATTAATATGCCGTTTTGCAGAATTAAAGATTCAAAGTGGATTTTGTGGACAAAAATTGTAATTTTATAGTCTGATGAACTTGCTTTAACCTCTGACACTGACAGTAAATGGCTTGATTGTATTTTAGTATAATAATATGACAGTATTTTTAAGTTAACTTCTAAATATAATTAATTCACCTGTAAGAGGGCTAGGTCAGCGTCCTGTGCCAGCTGCTGCAGGTTCTTCATGGCTGAACTGATCTTGATGAGGCGCATCAGAGCAGGAGAACAGTCAATGGGAAGCTGAGCAAGCAGGACCTTCTCACTGTCCAGCAGCAACAGGGCATGATACGGTCTGTCAAGGAAAACACAGAATACATATACAATATGTCCTGCAGAATAAACAGTCACGATATAAAAACTTTTTATGGGTGCTTGAGTATACACAAAACTGTACATACAAATTATGAATTAAAAAAAAGGTAAAAGGTTAAAACTTGGTATTTATTTAATTCAACCACATACATTATGCATTTGGTATTGACTAACACACGCAAACGCACACACACATACGTACACACACATATGCACACACACACATATGCACACACACAAAAAAACAAACATCAAAAAGAATGGCAATAGGCTTGTGGTTGCCTTGTTATCTGAAGTTCCCCGGTTCAATTCCTCATCTCACCAAGTACTATAATTTAAATTTACTTCTCTTTGTTTTTTGGATTCATTAATGTGAAAACACCTAAACTTCTTTAGTCATTAAAATATGACATGATAAAGCATAGCCTAATGAAGTCCATATAGTTTATATGACTGAAAAAAAAGTTCATGGCTAAGTAGTTAAGAATGAAGTGTTAGGCTGTAACCACTAGGGGTGCTCTCTGCAAGGCTATTAAATGTCTCTTACTAAACACTCACCGTATGGCTTTGAGGCTGCGCTCTAAAGCCTCAGGAGAAATGTGGTTTCCTCCAACCTGATGGATTTTGTGTGGCAGACAGAAACTGACCTCTAACCAGTTGTTGATATGAAGTCGTACAATTCCAGTTGTACAGAGACTGAGGATAAAAAGAGAGAGGAGGAATTAAAAAATATATATTTCTGCATAAATGTCCCCCTAGAATAATAAACTAATTCTATAAAGTAAGCAAATAGAACACAATCAAACAAATGAGAGAAAATATTAGCATTTAGGATATATTAATTAAAAAATATGATACAATATTACATATATGTGAACGACAGAAGTATGCAGAGCTTATAATTCAGAAATGCAATCACCAATATAACAATTAAATATATCTTATATAATAGCAAATACCTGTCATAGGCTTCTTTAAGGTCTCTCGCTAATTTACACTTGGGAAGAATGTATCGAAAAGGTGACTGCAATGTACCGTCTGCTGTAATCATAAACAATCAGATTTAGTACATTTTAATAAATAAAATAACTGCTACACAAACCCATTTTAGGGTTTATGACTTGAATAATGGCTGTGAGGGTCTTTCTTTTGTACACTGTGACACAGTCATGCTGAAACAAAAAAGGGCTCAGACTGTTCCCATAAAGATAGAAACATTATTATGGTTAGATATAGGGTTAGATGTTTAACAATTTAATGAAACATCTCAATACATGGTTTAAATGGTGTTTCACAATACACATATCCTTATAGTGTGGCTTTTTTCAGAAGTACTGGAATATTGATAAGAGGAATATTAGGTGGTAAAATTAATGTTAAATTCATTGTGCATTATAGATTATGATCTAAATAATTTGCAAACAATATATAGACTTTAAACACAGCCAATTATGAAAACAAAGTATATAAACTGAAGAAGTCTAAATATAGAGCCCATGCACAACTATAAATCAGTCAATAAACAAGTAGACTACAGAAATAAAACAGGCACAGACTGTTTGGACATTTGAAGGTCTTACTCTCAGTTATGGTGGTGAGCTCATCCTGCATGGCTAACATGAGCTTTGCCTCCCTGGTGAGGTATTGGCACCGCCGCTCCTCATGCTGCAAGGCAATTGCAAGGCGTCGTGACAAATTGTGCATGCAGCTAATTACTGATGGGTCTGCATTGGCCTGTAATAAGCAACAGACACAAAAAGGTTAGAAAAACATAAAATTGAACTGTCTGTAATTAAAAAAAAAAACCATTCTGACTCATGACAAAAGTATAAAAATACAACAATTATCAAAGAGAGTTAAACAATTAAACAAAGAGAGTAGTAATCAGTTATGTTTTACACAAGTAAATCACAATCTTTTTCCAATAAAGCCATTTTCCAATAAGTTAGTATAATGTATAATACAATAATAGCTATAATAAATAGTTATAGAATTTGCTGACACTAGACATGGAGAGGTTTTATGCCTAGAAACATGTCATATTTTATTAATCTGCAGTCCATCAAATGGCAAAGAAGTTTACTGTATGTCCCTGCAGCAAAATACTGCTTTTAAAACTAATTTTATTAGCTTTAATACAATCGAAAAATGCAGTTTACATTATTAAAACTGTACAAAAATAATGGCACATTTATTATAATAAAGTTTTTATTAGGTTAAATTGAAAAATTAAATTCTCATAAAAATTTGCAAAAGCTGAAATGTAAATTCATTAGGATTTGCATGCACATGTTTACGTTTCTTTATGTATAATGTTTCATACAAAGGTTTGAAATTATGTGAAACAGTTACACCCTGTGCATATTTTTTGGGGGGGGTCTTGGTTTTGCTGAGTCACTGGGCTGGTTCATTAACATGAGGGAAAGATGAGTGCATGTTGGCCTTAGATATGGGCGTGACTGTGTTTAACAGTGTTAAGGGTGTCGAATATACAATGAATTCTGCTGAGTCAAGGTAACACAGTTGGCCAATTACATGATAGAAACAAAAATGTTTAGTTTGGATTAAAATATTTTGTACTATATACTAAGTGAAGAAAAAAAGCCATAATATGGACAAAAGTATTTGCAGCATTTATGACATCCCCATTCTGTGTTTGTTGAATGTGTTTGTTTTTCTTTTTAAAAAGCTTTCTTCTTCTTTCTTCCCGGAATATTTGCAAAGATTGATAATTTTTGGTGGAATTTATGTTCATTGCATACTACATACTATACTTTGATGCATACAGTACACGGTGTTTTAAACACAGCATGGAACAAAACAAAGCATGTTAACTGGTGATCCATATATTTAGATCCTATGTACAGCAAAGCAAGAATTTAGTCCATAAATAACCTGCTATTTAAACAGATATTAAGAACTTAATTATTAATTAACTTCATTATTATTACATTACAAAGCAGATTTCTTCATTAAGCTAAATTAGGAAATTAAATGCTTTGTAAAAGGATTTGTATGAAATGCCCCATTTATTGTAGTGAAATAAAAATCCATTTGAATTTAATATTTGGATGCATATGTTAAAGTATCAACATTTCAAAAATATAATAAACTATTTACATTACATGTTTTTATTTTATTTTAGAGCATAAATTGCTGAGTCAGAGGGCAGAATTGTTATTAGCTTGAAGGAAAGGATGGGTGCATGTTGGCTTTAGATAAAAGCATGTCTGTGTATTACAGAGTTAAGGGTGTCGACTATGCACTAAATCCTGCTGAGTCAAGGTAGCACAGTTGGCATGGACAAAAAAAAAAAAAAAAAGGACAGTGTGACTAGATGGGAAGTGTAGTTTTGATAGACAGCATTCTAAAGAATTATCAGAGTTCCCTCCCTTTCCAAAAACCAGGGGCGCAGTTAAACTGAAAAGCTGTTGACTCACTTGATCTGGAAAACTGCTGACAAAAGAGTTATGTGTGTGTAATCTTTATAATTTATGGCGTAGGTATATGTACATAATATAAGTACACCTCCTTGCAGACTGCAGGCTATTTGTTTCTCTAAAAACTTTATAGTTCCCTTTATGTTGCTCTGTAATGGTCAGGACCCCATAGGTAAGACTTTGAAGGACTTGCAAAGTTTGCAAATGGCCTTGTAATACTCAAATTAATGAGTATTAATTAAGATTCTTCTTTAAGATTAATGCTGTTTATTGTCTTTTCTCCTTAGCGCTGTTTTAACACACACACACACACACACACACACACACACACACACACACACACACACACACAGACACACAGACACACAGACACACAGACACACACACACACACACACACACACGAAAGCTCCAATCAAACAAAACTATGTGTATATGTAGGGTTAATTACGCTATACGTTGTTAAGGCAATTAAAACATCTGGAAAAACCAAAGAAATATTTCAGAAAAATGAATTATTTCATATGTAAAACATTTGTTTATATTGCCAACTGAAATATGTCAATAGAAACATGAGTTTGTAATGTAATATATAAAACTGTGTTTTCTTACCCTTAATGCAAATACAACACTAAATAGGATCATGGTTGGCATTTCTCTTTTTGGTGAAGGATCTGCTTTAGAAACCTACAAAAACAAGGCATTGGTTTCTTTTATAAAATTATACAATTGTGGAAGTGCAACATAAGTGATTCATTTATCTGTTTGAACAATATCATATTTTGTTATTATACAGTTGAAATGTAGTGTACATTTATTTGAGTTATTTCCATTAATCCTGCAAAGTATGAGAATACTTTATAACAAATATGTATTTAAAGTACAATTTACAATTATAGCAGAAATATACTCATATTTTACCTAACTAAAGTTATGTACCATTGTATGCAATAGACTAGTTGTAGGCATAACCACCTGATAAACTTTCATCCTGTAGATGGAACCGTTGAGCTTTTTTGTCTTTTATGGCCAAGGGCCATAAGGTAAGGTAATAAGGTTATAACATGTGGGATATGTTAATCTTTAAAAATATGTGTAATAATATTCTACATCATTTTATTATATTTACTACAAACCTGGGTAGTGTGGGGGGGTTGCAAGAGGG
Source organism: Corydoras sp. C115 (assembly GCA_019802505.1). Taxonomy (NCBI): domain Eukaryota; kingdom Metazoa; phylum Chordata; class Actinopteri; order Siluriformes; family Callichthyidae; genus Corydoras; species Corydoras sp. C115. The sequence goes on along the minus strand of JAFMOC010000005.1, from coordinate 2,084,773 downwards.
TTGGATGCCCCACAAAACGAACACTGTCAATCTTTAGTTCAAACTTCTTTCCACACATGTCTGATTTTGTTGCCAGGATGGTTGCAAGTATAATATCAGAGAATCTTTTGAAAAGAAAACAAGGCATATAAGCATTAAGACAAGTGAAAATTCTAATAGTAATACTGTTAACAGTTTAGGACAGATTGGATTCCAAGTGCTAAACTCGTGTAGCAGTAAGGGCTTCTGGACACAAACCCCATACTGGGAAATGTATAAGGAAAAGACAATAAGGTAATGATTTGGACTAAAATCCTAGAAAGAAATTATTTGTTTAGTTCAAAGCAGTACATAACAAAGGGGAACCTTTGGAAGAAACAGCAGACTCATGCATGTTCTGCTCATGCTTTACCCTTTAAAGTCAATTAAAGAAGTGATTCAAACCCCAGAAAGCTTTAAGAGTGCAGTCAAAAAGTAACCTCGTTCAGATCTCCAGCCTTATTCAGTGTTGAAATTGCAAGACATTATTTTATGTTATTATAACATCTTTATAAATAATTATTGTTTTGATTACCAATAGATTAAGTCTAAATAATTACCAAAAATTACATTGACAAGTTGAATTATTAAAAATAATTTATTCAACTGACTTGTTTTCAATTTTCAATTAAACTGATTAATATCAACCGTCAAAAGTCACAGCCAGCAATTGGTTTTAAACAATGCCTTAAATTAAATATATTCTATTTAAAAATTAATTAGAAAAAAACAACAGCAAGGAAAGGTAAATAAAGGCAGGTGTTCTAGGAAACACAGGAAATGTGGTTTAGAATAATTTTTAATAATCTTACCCAGATACCAACTGTTCATCAGTTATTGGAGTTTGTTCTCTAAAATGGGAATATGGCCAAAAAGGGAATGAAGAAAAAAAAGCAGCAAGAAAGTCGACAGTATGCACAAAAAAGACTAAATGTTAAACAAATTCACGTTATTTTGTTCATTAACTGCAATTTTAGTAAATACACAATTATTCATTTTCAACTGCACCACCGCATCACATGGCAGGTGTTTTCTAATTATTATGTTAAATTGCTGACTTTCACCTTCACCACTTGCATTGCATACTGCAATGCTTTTTATATTTTATTATTACACCCTGAATTTTTTTTGTTTCTGAGTGGTAAAATAGCTCACATAACTGTTGGCTTCAACAGATAGAAAGTCATGTCAAGAAGGATTGAGAAAAATGTTTTATTACACTTTGTTAATCATATTTAATTCTAACGGGCAGAGCTGTGGAAAAAGATTGATAAAGTGATTTTGACTGCTGTGCTTACACCCAGAGTAAATTGTCCTTCACATTTAGCCCATCTGTGGATTGTAACACATAAATACACACTTGTAAAGAGAGCAAACATGCTCATGTCTCCTAGGGCTTTCTTAGTGATCTCCCACAGGTTCTTTAAAATCATCCTGGTAGGTTAAACAAAAAATTCTATTGCTTCCATGTGTGAAAGTGTGCATTATTGTGTTAGCTCTGTGAATGACTGGTAATATCTCCAAGGTGTTTCCTTCCTATTACCGTATAAGTACTGGGGTAGGCTTCAGCACATCGATCATGATCAAGATGGTTTAGAATATATATATATATATATATATATATATATATATATATATATATATATATATATATATATATATATAGTAATTCAGAGAATTATTAGATTATTAGAACACAACTCATAAGTTTGTATGTTGCCATTATATTATAAAAAAGCATTTAAGTGTAAGTCTTGAACATATTAAAGGGTTCAGACATAAGATTATACATTGTCAGTAGAAAATCTTCATAATCTTAATAATTCAAATCTAGTGTACTTGTTTTTGCTGCTAGGCAACAATCCAGACCAGTGGCTAAAACTGTGAAGCCAAAACAAATCACAATATATTTTGTCACTTTTGTCACAAAAGACAATATGTTGTCAAAGTACGCTATCAACTATCCTCAATTACTATTAATAGGTTTTGTGTAGTCTACAAGCAGCATGTTTGATGTTAATATTACCGTTGTTCTGTACTGGTTAAGCTCCTACTAGGAAGAATCTATATGAGAATCTTTGGAAGACAGTTTTAGCCAGGACCCACGCTACCTTGGGTACAATTCAGGAATTAAAACATAGCTACTGAGTTTTAAAGTGCCTAAAAATATTTGTGGCCATTTAGAACTTAGGCAAACAATGCCAAGTATGTGTATTCTGTGCATGGCAATACCCTAAGTGTATTCTGATGTGAAGTGCTACACACCAGAAGTCCTTATTATACAATACATAAAAATTAAACAGGAAATTATTATCTTCTTAACTGATACGAAATTAAAGATTCACAAAGCTAAAATACATAGAATAGTTTAAATGGAATAACTATTTACATTTATCTGTGTATTTGTGTATTATGTATTTTTTACTAAACAGTAAAATACAACATAAAACCTACTACAGGTGACATTAATATGCAAGCATTTTTTTCTTTAATCAAAAACATTTCACACTACCTTGAGTCGCCATCTTGGTCTTCTATGGACTCACTTGTGTTCCTTAGTGCATATGGGTTTTTCTGTTTTACTTCAACGTAAAATAGAAAACAGTAATTAGACTTTATTTGTTAAGTGAAAACTATGTAAATTCATTTTTGGGTTAATGAAAGACATCAAACAAAGGTAAAATCTGAAAATCAGAATGTGTGGCCTGAAATTATAGCTGTGACTTGTGCAAGTCAGATGAAACTGGAGATACTACACTGTTTTTAGGTTTGCGTGTGTGTAAATGTGTGGGCTGCACTGCAATTGACTAAATGTCTGTCCAGGTAATTTCCCCCTCCCTTTAACCAGCAGCTTATAAAATTAATAATTTTGTCTATTACAGTCAGCATTTCGTCAACTCCACATCCACAGATTGGCAGACCAGCTCCAGCCCTGCACTGTATTTTAGTATATAATTAATATGTCCAAATTTTAAATACAGCTGTTTTATAACTTGAGAGGAAGAAGCAATAAATTAGTTTGTTTTCTATAATTTATTGATGTTCTGTATAAATTTTGATTTTCCCTGTCGATGCATAATGGGTCCACCCTGTTCTTAACAGCTGACAAAGACTTATGAATCACTAGTTTGTCTATATTTTGAAAAAAGCTAAAAAATTTTATTTTTATTGTTTAGACAATGAACACATCACTCCATGTGTCATATTCAGAGCAGACACTCAAACTCATGATGGGAGGGAGGGCAATAGAGCACACTCCCAGAAAGGAGTTAACGTCGATGAGGGTTAACCCCCTCAGGGTTTTTTTTCTACCGGCCATACTGATGATTTGTGTTATTTTATTAGTGTATTTTATTAGTTATTTATCCATCCATCATCTTCCGCTTTATCCTCTACTTGGGTCACGGGGGGGTTCACCATGCCCATCCAGGGGAGAACGTTTCGGGCGCTGGGCAGGTACACCCAGGACAGGGCGCGTATCTATTTCTGGGCGCACACTCACTCAATTTAATTAATTGGTTAATTGGTCAGGGATTTATATTACAGCAAGACGGTGACCAAAAACATATTTCCAGGTTATGTTACAACCAAAACATGACCAAAGCAGTGAGCCTTAAAAATTCAATGGTCATAAATAAACCCCATTTAGATTGTTTGGGATAAACTGCATAGAACGGGTGGCTTAGTGGTTAACATCTTCGCCTCTCAGCACTAGGGATTCCCGGTTCGAATCCCAATCTGGGTGGAGTTTCCATGCTCTCCCCGTGTCCGTGTGGGTTTCCTCCGGGTTCTCCGGTTTCCTCCCACATTCCAAAAACATGGATCAAGTCAATTGAATTCTCCAAATTGCCCCGTATAGAGTAAGTGTGAGTGAGTGTGTGCCCAGCGATGGATTGACGTCCTGGCTCTATCTGCCCAGCGCCCAAGACGTTCTGCCCTGGATGGACAAGGCAAACCCCCCCCCCCCCCCCCCCACGACCCTAATGGAGGATAAAGTGGAAGATAATGGATAGATGGATGGATAGAAAGCAAAGCAATTTAAAAAAAATATTTGAATTTCGTAGTAAAATGACTCTCTCATGTAGATCTAGCTTTTACAGCTGCAAAATGTATTACTATTTTGAGTACCAAATCTTGATACAGGTAAATTGACAATTGTTTTTTTTTTTTTTTTTTTTAATTGTAGTTTCCTGCTTTAATTGCAATATACACTGTACAAGATACACATATTTTTTGGCAGGATATGTGTGTATGTGTGTTTAACTTCATAATTAAATATTACAAGCTACACTTACTCTCAGTTGATGGAGTGTTCTCAGACACGTTTAGAAATGGATATCTAAAAAGCAGTTTGTTTCCACGACTCCCGGAGCTGACCAAGATGACGCTGATCGGACTGTTTTTCTCTCCACTTTGATGGAAGGTAGTGTCCAGAGGTTTGGGCGCAGTCTTTGGATCCACATCTAATGAGGATTGTTTGTACATTGTGCCACTGTTCAGACTTACAGACAGCAGCTAGAATAACGCAGTCTGGTTTTGCAGACAGTCATGCTTCCTAAGTCTTCTTGTAAACATCATCTGAACTCAAGCTAGCGTTAGCTTTGTATGAGAGTTACAATATAACGCGGCGTTTGCTTCTAATTAACTTTCAGTCTTGAATCTTCATATAGAATTAGCACGACAACAGTCATCTAATACAATGTTTAACGCAAGAAAACATTTTAGATTTGCAGTATACATTATTATTACCGCACGGAGAATCAAAACGTCCGTCGAACAATTCAGTCCGTGTCTTTAAGTCAAGCACACAAATAGTTCCGAGATCACAGCTTGGCTTTGTCCCCTTCATGTGGGGCATTAAGTTTGAAAACATCAAAATTAACATGAATTTAATAAATGTTTGGTTTGTCTTACAGATATTAATTCCGACTTGCAGTCTCCGTGAACAGACGCATACCCCAGCACTTAGCTGGCCTAACTTTTTGTGCCAAATATAGTGATTTGAGCAGACTTTTCTTATTGGGAAAGTTCTGTATATTTTAAACATTGCTCCTATTTTTTTTTTACCTCTTTTATGTCTTTTACAAGGAATACAAAATATTTTAATCAATCACTCCATTGTTAATATGCAAACCATATTCCTTTTTAAGCACATGAAGCACAGAAATTAAAAAGCTAGTCTTCTAATCCCCTCAGTTCACTTACATTAAAGCATTAAAATTACAGGGTTTATTATTATTATTATTATTATTATTATTATTATTATTATTATTATTATTATTATTCATTCATTCATTATCTTCCGCTCTATCCTATATTAGGGTCGCGCGGGGGGGGGGGGGGGGGGGGGGGGGGGGCTCCCCCTGCCCATCCAGGGGAGAACGTTTCGGGCGCTGGCCAGATACACCCAGGACAGGGTGCCAATCCATCGCTGGGCACACACTCACTCACACATACACACTCTATATTGGGCAATTTGGAGAACTCAATTGACTTGATCCATCTTTTTTGGACTGTGGGAGGAAACCGGAAAACCCGGAGGAAACCAACGCGGACACGGGGAAAACATGGAAACTCCACCCAGATGGGGATTCGAACCAGGAATCCCTAGCGCTGAGAGGTGAACGTGCTAACCACTAAGCCGGCATGGTGGCTTACCACTAAGCTAACCACTAAGCCACCGTGCCGGCTTAGTGCTTAGCACATTCACCTCTCAGCGCTAGGGATTCCCGGTTCGAATTCCCATCTGGGTGGAGTTTTCATGTTCTCCCCGGTTTCCTCCCACAGTCCAAAAACATAGATCAAGTCGATTGAATTCTCAAAATTGCCCCATATAGAGTGTGTCTGTGTGAGTGAGTGTGTGCCCAGCGATGGATTGGCACCCTGTCCTGGGTCTATCTGCCCAGCGCCCGAAACATTCTCCCCTGGATGGGCATGGGGAACCCCACTGCGACCCTAATAGAGGATAAAGTGGAAAATAATGGATGTATGGATGGATTATTTTACTGTCATCTTTTTTTAAGTCAAAACATAAATGTCCAGTGTTACTTTTGTTTAGGATGCATGAATGTCCAATTTGACGTTATTTGCTAATGAATTTGTTCAGTCATTCATTCATTAATTCATTATCTTTTGCTTAATCGTCAATAGGGTCCCAATGCCCATCCAGGGGAGAACACTCTTTTGCTGGGCACACTTGCTCTTATTCACACAGATGCACACACACTCAACCACACATTATATGGCACACGCTATATGGTGAAATGTAGAGTATTCCATTTACCTTGAATCCATGTTTTTGGACTGTGGGTGGAAACCGGAGAACCCGAAGAAAACCCATGTGGATACGTGGAGAACATGGAAACTCCACCCAGATTGGGATTCAAACATGGATCTCCAGAGGCGAACTTGCACATTGTATTTCACATTGTGAAATGTGCAATACGGGTATTCATATTGTCATATTTTTGTATATATTATGTCTTATGCCTTATATCATTCATTCATTCATTATCTTCCACTTTATCCTATATATTTGGTTCGCGGTGGGGTTCCCCATGCCCATCCAGGGGAGAACGTTTCGGGCACTGGGCAGATACACCCAGGACAGGGCGCCAATCTATGGTCACACACTCACTCACACAGACAAGCACACATACACACTCTATATGGGGCAATTTGGAGAACTCAGTTGACTTGATTCATGTTTTTGAACTGTGGGAGGAAACCGGAGAACCCAGAAGAAACCCACGCAGACACGGGGAGAACATGGAAACTCCACCCTGGTGGGGATTCGAACCTGGAATCCCTAGTGCTGAGAGGCGAAGGTGCTATCCACTAAGCCACCGTGCCGCCCGCCTTATTCATTCATTCATTCATTATCTCCCACTTTATCCTCTATTAGGGTTGCGGTGGGGTTCCCCATTCCCATCCAGGGGAGAACGTTTCGAGCGCTGGGCAGATAGACCCAGGACAGGGCACCAATCCATCGCTGGGCACACACTCACTCACACAAACACACTCTATATGGGGCAATTTTGAGAATTCAATTGACTTGATCCATGTTTTTGGACTGTGGGAGGAAACCGGAGAACCTGGAGGATACCCACGCAGACACTGGGATAACATGGAAACTCCACCCAGATGGGGATTCGAACCGGGAATCCCTACCGCTGAGAGGCGAACGTGCTAACCACTAAGCCACCGTGCCGCCTGCCTTATATTATATTTTATTTTATTTTATTTTATTTAGCTTATTTTACTTAAATTTATTCATATTCTATTTGTATGTAGCACCTTTGGAGTTGCACCCAAATTTCATTGCAATGAAAATTACAATGACAATAAAGGCGATTCTGATTCTAATTCTGAACGTGCTAACCACTAAGCCACCGTGCTACCCAGGGTTATTTTAATATACCTATTAACCTAATTAGATATATGCTGTTATTAACCAGTATTAAAGAGTTGCAGCTGGTTTCTTGCAGATTTTCAAACTGCTGTACTTCACGTGCTACAGATGTACAGTCCAAAAACATGGATCAAGTCAATCGAATTCTCCAAATTGCCCCATATAGATTGTGTTTGTGTGTGTGTGTGTGAGTGAGTGTGTGCCCAGCGATAGATTGGCGCCTGGGTGGCGTCCTGGGTGTATCTGCCCAGCGCCCGAGACGTTTTCCCCCTGGATGGGCATGGAGAACCCCACCGCGACCCTAATAGAGGATAAAGCGGAAGATAATATGGATGGATATATATTCAGTACTTGAGTACTAAGGTTTACATTTTTGTAAATAGCTTATTTAGGAACGAACGTATCATGTTTACAGGTGTAGTGCGTTCAGGCGAGACGCTTAAAGTACGTCGTTCCTTCTTATTAATAACCATGTGTTTTTTATTTGTTCATTAGTTCTCGCATATAATATATTTTCCTGTGCGGGCTTGCTAATATTTATTGTATGATAGTTTTATAATTATAATATGTTCATATAAGAGTAGTGCACATTAACTTTTCACATCACAAATGTTATATTGGATATATGAGTTTCTCGCGTGTGAGAATCAGACCGTATACATCTGGATATATTGCATTTCAGACAAATTGAAAGATGCTTTTCATTTCATCTTTAAACTTTTATTTGTTGCGCTCAATTGATTTCAAGCCTTCACAATTAAAAACATTACAAATACTTTATTGTGTGCATTTAGAAATAACGGCTGGTAAGAGCGGCAATGACAACAGCCAGGAACTTTTGCCATGCAGCCTGCAGTTCGGGGGTGAGGGCGCTTCCGAATTTTGCTGCAACCACAATGGTGAGGCAGTCACCCAACAACTATAAAGAAGGAAATATTGTGTTAGAAATGACATACAGCATCGTGGACTATACTGTGCTTTAATTCTGTAATGTGTATGAGATAAACCTACCTTGAAGTTGTCGGGGTCCACATGGAGTTTTTCACAGTGGAGCTGGCTCAAAGCTGCGTACGTTGCCTTGATGTTGTCCAGGTCTTTCACAGCTTTGTCCAAAGCACCCAGCACGGTTTTGCCATGTGCAATAACCTTGGGGTTTCCCTGGATGGCAGCTACACTGCTCAAATCTCCAAATTTACTGAAGTACCGCTGAGTCCAGGGGTACACGATCAGCACTCTGTCACAAAGAAAAATACACATTTGTGTTACACATTATAACAATTGCACACAGCTAACAATTTTGTTTTTATTTTATTTTTTTGCATTTGATTAAACGGAAATGTGGACTGATTAATTTATACTAGTCATAAAAATGTATTATTACCTTGCGAGAGCCTGGGGTCCGATCTCATCGACGTTAATTTTTCCCCAAATAACAGCAATTGCGTCGCGTTCGGCATCTGTCCAGTGAACCATGATGACAGGTTTTGCTTAAAACTGCGTTTCGGTGCAAAATTCTATATAAACGCTGAACAGCAGGAACACTATGTGCTGGCCTTTTATTCTCTCTCAGTCCGCCCTCATTAACACGTGATTTGATATTAGGTACGTGATTAAAATGCTGGACCGGATCCAAAATGAGGCAACGCTTTACACACCGCAAAGATATTAATGCTTTTCAAGTAAAACAAAACACAATGTTCAGCTTAAGCATAAGACATTAAATATATTTTTTTTTTACAGAACACATCTTAAATCTTAAAAGCTGTTAAATATTTACTGTAAATAACGTGATGAACACTCACAGAATAAGCAATAATTGACGAAAAAGAACCGAACAAAGTGCACGTCAGTTTAAGAAGGCAGTACAGATCTTTAATCGCGAGATTATATGATATTTAGATTATATTTTGTCATAGTATTATGTGTACTTATTCAAGTAAATGTATAAACAATTCGAGTTTTATGGACAGGACAGTCCCCCAATCGAGACTTTAGCATTATTTGGATCCACATACGATTTTAGTTAGTATTTAACTCCTATTATTTTTTTATGAAATTACTGTAATAAAATGAATATCAACATTTTTTTTCAATATTTTATTTCATAAGAGGCTATTCCAAATTTAAAGGCATTTTGTCAACCTGTCCTAACTAAAACTAAATAAAACAAAAGTTTTGTTATCAGTATAAGAATATAATTAATAAATAATATCATTACTATTATTATTGCGTGTGTGTGGGGGGGGGCGATATATTTGTGTGTTCTGATAATTATTTAAAACAATAAGAATTAATGAAGTCTGTAGGCATAAAGAAACTACATGTTTCCTACTAATAATACATCATGCATGTAATTGTATTTTGTACAATGTATAGCAGTACTTAATTCAAAAACCGATACATAGGTTTTTTCTTTTCGTATAATGCATATTCATGGTTTTGAAATTGCTGATTAATTTCTGGGATCCCCTCCCATTTCATTTTGTGATATAACATTATCAAAAAATTCAGGCCTGTTACACCCATTATTTTTAATTGGATACACTTATCTTGGCAGTACCCCTAGTAGTATTTGACTTGGCACATGTCTCTGATTGCTGTCCTCAAATCACCACTGACGTCACCAATTCGTTTCATTTTTTTAATCACTTATTTCAAATAATATTTGAAATATCCTTCCAATATAACAAAATATGTTAGTTTAGTTATTAGTAATAATGATTAAGAAAACAAATAATGGCAGTTAAAAAATGCATCAAATATAATTATATATATGATTACACTGAGTATAAATTTAGACCAATTACAAATTTTGTGAGTAAAATTAAGTGTTTCTCACGTGCAAATAACTAAAAAGAGGGAATAATTAATGTATATTCTTAAATCTAAAAATAACAGTTGTGTTTAATTATTGTGTATATCAACATATTATGAAGTAAGATTATAAAATATAATTTATTAATAATTAATTCATTAATATTAAGGAATGTACTGCTGAACTATTTAAACCTCAATTCTAATATGTGTTACAAAATGACAAAATGCAAAGAAGTTTTAAAATGCTGAGGAATAAATAAGTTTAGGAGAACAGAGATAGGTTGGCTTGTGTTTAATGGGTGTGGCGCTTCTGCACACTATAAATGTGCCTCTCTGCCGACACAGTTCTTATTCATATCTGGTCATTCAAAAACGCCAAAATGAGTCTGACAGCTAAGGACAAGGCCCTGGTCAAGGCTTTCTGCGGAAAGCTTGCTGGTAATACTGATGCTATTGGGCATGAAGCTCTGGTGAGGTAAGTAAATAAATGATACCTGAAATTTGACTTGTGTGATTAAAATTCTATGTTTTAAAGGTATTGTTACTTTCATCTTTTTCGCAGAATGTTTGCCGTCTACCCCCAGACGAAAACTTATTTTGCTCACTGGTCTGATCTCTCTGCTGGCTCCGAGTCTGTCAAGAAGCATGGCAAAGTTGTAATGGGAGCCGTGAAGGATGCTGTAGGCAAGATCGACGATCTTCTTGGTGGACTGAGCCAGCTTAGTGATCTGCATGCTTTTAAGATGCGTGTGGATCCCAGCAATTTCAAGGTAAAATTTGATCCCCACAATGTAAAATTTTATTCCACAATAAGTAAGCCACGCGAAATGTAAACAATGCATACTTTTTAAAATATCTCTTCTATTTCAGATTTTGTCTCATAACATCCTTGTGACCTGTGCCATTCATTTCCCCGAAGACTTCACTCCTGAGGTGCACGTCGCAATGGACAAGTTCCTTGCCGCTTTGTCTGCAGCTCTCGCTGATAAATACAGATAATATGGAAATGTTATTGTTTCATGTTTGGCAAATATAAACATTCTGCAGAGTTGTTTAAACAACCTTACTAAAATAAAGCCATTCTAAAACGTACTTTCTTTGTCACTTGGTCAGTAAGTTACTAATATTTAAAACGGCACTGAACTGAATACAAACATTCAAACAAAACATTTATTTGATTTAAAAAAATGCTGAAAACCTGGTTAAAAGACTAATTAAAAAAGAAACATACTTTATACTGCTGATTCATGTTCACTAAAAGTAAACTTGAAACTATGTCAAAACAAAAACAAAAAATAATGTGTTAATAAAACTCTGGACAATCCGTTACACACCATACACCCATACAATAAAGCGAAAATAAAAATATTTATATTTATTCAATGCAAATAATATTAATAAAAAGTTACTTAAATATTAGGTGCTTTGAATGAAGTTTATTATACTTGTAAAATTATAAAAGTATCAATATAAATGTAGATTGGCATGTGAAAGGACAGTAGTTATTACTGATTACAGCAAAGTTGATTTATTATGTAAATGTGATTAAGATTGCAAAAAGTCACTTTCTGTCAGTAAACAAACTTACTGTTACAATTGCAAAAAATATGTTGGTCTTAAAACAGAAATACTGAGGTCAGTACAATGAAGATTTTAAAGCTGTAATGAATCATTAAATTTTAAAAGGCAAATAATTAATTGATGAATTTCAGAATGTAATAAACTTTTCATACCATAGACTTATTTTTAGAGCCCACCTGGCATTAGATCGATCCTAAATGTTAAAATGTGGTCAAAATAATGTCACTTGTTGTTTCAATATTGTATAAACATTGACAAAATAGCTATACAATATTACACATTGTAAAAAACTATCAAATTACTCATAAATCAACGTTAATGTTTCAACTTTAATGCAAAATTTAAAATCAGCTTTTTTTTTGTGCTTATTTTTCATATTTTTAACTAACCCTTTCAAAAGTAACATTTAAATGTATTTGATAGACACCGTGGAGGCAGCTTATTGAGTTGTACCTATACCATGTATTCCATTAGAGTGAACAACCAATTACATTAAAATCCTAAATATTTTTGTAAATGTGAATAAACGTTAAAATGTCAGCTGTAAATGTTTTTATAAAACTTCACGTGCACGGGTAATAAATATTCAGTAAAAAGTGTTTTAAAAGCATGTCGTCTGTTTTCTGCGTTTATACAAAGGATGCAATTATATTCCTGTGATTGATTTGTTTACTTTTAACTGTAAAATCAGTTTATGCAAGGGTAATGCTTGAGGCAAAACATGTTAAGCTTATTAAGGAGACAAACTTTTTTTTTATAAATAAGAAAAGTTACAAGCTGATTTGCTTTAATCGATTGCCTATTACGTATACCTAAATATAAAACATACTACATGGCATTCATATTTTAGTACATTTCGTAAAATTTCATTAAATTTAATGATATTGAATGTCATATCCCTAAATATATGTACCATGTTAACACATAAATGTCTTTTGTAGTATATTTTTTTATTATCACAGCACTGTATGTATATACATAATCGTGGATATAATTAACAAAAATGCGTAGACAGCAAATGTTTTTTTTTTAAGTTTTTATTCCATGTTTTGGTACAGAAATGTAACTTTGAATATTTGCTTAGTGATACTGCTTGCCCAAAGCAAAAACTACAGCATCTAAGAATTTTTGCCAGGTTTCCTCCACCTCAGCGGTGAAAATAGAGGGCCCAAACTGCATGGCCACACATACGGTGAGGCAGTCGCCAAGGAGCTGTAATAAATAAAGTTAAAAATTGTATTGTAAATAAAAATAATAAAAATACTATTGTTATGTGAATACAGTAAAAAATGTTCTAGTAGCTTTGTGTATTTAGACTTACTTTGAAGTTGTCGGGATCAACGTGTAGTTTCTCAGAGTGAAGCACACTCAGTTTTGCGTAAGTACCCTTTATGTCGTCCAAGTTCTTAATCGCTTTCTCGAGACCACCCACGACCACCTTTCCGTGGGCAGCAACTTTGGCATTCCCACAAATGGCACCAGCACTGGACAGATTGCCGAAGGAAGCGAAGTATCTCTGAGTCCATGGATACACGATTAAAACCCTAGACACAGAAGCATGTACACGTGTGGGTTAAATAGTCTTCACCACAATCTGTGTGTTAAGAAACATACTTGTGAAATATTTGGGAGAAATATACTTACCTGGCCAACGCTTGTGGACCAATATCGGCAGCGCTGACCTTTCCCCATAAGTCAATGAGCGTCTTACGCTCAACGTCTGTCCAATGTACCATCGCGACCTCTTAACGTCTTCAACGAGAAAAAAACACTTGAAGAAATATGTCTACTCGGTGTGAAGCCTCAATTTATTAAAGGTGAAAAATCCCCGCCCTGGAGTAAAATAAAATCATTGGACAAGCTTCGAAAGAGGGAGAAAAAGATAGGCAATGTGCCAAACATCCAACCCATTTTGATACAGATGACTAAACTGGGCGTTCCCTGCTGAATATCTGTGTTATAATTCTTTTTATATTTTATTACTTTTTAAGTGTTATTATTTTATATTTTTGTAATTATTTTGTTAACAAATAATAATAATCACACATTGTCGTTATATAATTTCTGTTCTACAAATATTTGGTTTCTTAAATATAACTTAAAATTAATTTCACTGCGAAACATTTTATATTATTATTATTATTATTATTATTATTATTATTATTATTATTATTATTATTATTGTTGTTGTTGTTGTTGTTGTTGTTGTTATTATTATTATTATTATTATTATTATTATTATTATTATTATTATTATTATTATTATTATTATTATTATTATTATTATTATTATTATTATTATTAATAATAATAATAATAATAATAATAATAATAATAATAATAATAATAATAATAATAATAATAATAATAATAATAATAATAATAATAATAATAATAAAATAATAATAATAAAATAATAATATCATTTGCGTTAACATTTGTTATACTGTAAAACTGTAGTACACTGTAGTAGAATTCTAAAGACGCAATACTAATAAATTACTTCCTTAAAGCAGACTTTAAAAACAGGTTTACTGTACGCATAATTTGTCAGTTAGTTGGGAAACCATTTTTAGGTTCTAATACCATTATTATAAAACAACATGTAAGAGTTTGATATATGCGTAATCAGTTTGGCGAAGAGCCAGACCTTCACGGACCACTCCGAATGGAAGGTGGAGTTATTGATATGACTGGGTGTGTCGGATATCAAGTTAAATAAAAAGTGCCTTTGAGAACACCACGTTATTTCTGTTGTATTTTCTAAGGGTGAATACACTGATTATTTCAGCCATGAGTCTCTCAGCCGCAGACAAAGCCGTTGTCAAGGATATCTGGAGCAAGGTCGCCACGAAGGCAGACGAAATCGGCCATGAAGCTCTTGCCAGGTAATGAAATAGAAAACATAAATATAAAAATATTATTTATTTCTAAAGGCTGTTTGCTATATATGCTTTATGTTCATTTGCAGGATGTTCATTGTCTACCCCCAAACTAAGACCTACTTTTCTCACTGGTCTGATCTTCATCCTGGATCAGCCAACGTCAAGAGGCATGGAAGCGTTATTATGAAGAAAATTGGGGAAGCTGTTGGTTTTATTGACGATTTAAAAGGTGGCCTGGCCTCTCTTAGCGAGCTGCACGCTTTCAAGCTACGTATCGACCCTGCTAATTTTAAGGTAATCGTCACCTATATTTCCTCTTTTCAATATGTAGAGAAGGCAAATTAACACAATTTACTCCTGTGTTTTTTTAGATTCTGTCCCGCACAATCATTATCAGCATGGCCATGTATTTCCCAAATGATTTCACTCCTGAGGTTCACGTGTCTGTGGACAAGTTTCTTCAGAACCTGGCTCTGGCTCTGTCTGAGAAGTACCGGTAAATTATGTCCCAGCTGTACCAAAGAACAAATGATAAACCAATTTGTAAAACCGGCATACTGATAATAAAGAAATAAAAAAACATGGACTGTTGGTTTGGATTTTTATTTGAATTTACAAGATGTATTTAAATATCCTGAAAAATGTCTTAACGCTGCTTCACAATATAATCTTAAATTAACGGGTCATCTTAATTATTAAAATTATTCGTAAATTAGGAGTAGTCAGTAACTCACTGGCAGTGCACAAAAAAAATCACAGATGTATTGATGAATCACATTATTCAACTGTACTTTAATAATTGAACCATTTATCATCTTTCAAGTACACATTTAAATATATTAAGTATTTTGTTAGGGCGGCACGGTGGTTAGAACGTTCGCCTCTCAGCACTGGGGATTCTCGGTTCGAATCCCAATCTGGGTGGCGTTTCCATGTTCTCCCCGTGTCCGCGTGGGTTTCCTCCGGGTTCTCCGGTTTCCTCCCACGGTCCAAAAACATGGATCAAGGCAATTGAGTTCTCCAAATTTCCCCATATAGAGTGTGTTTGTGTGAGTGAGTGTGTGCCCAGCAATAGATTGGCGCCCTATCCTGGGTGTATCTGCCCAGCGCCCGAAACGTTCTCCCCTGGATGGGCATAAGGAACCCCCCCCCCCCCCCGCGACCCTAATATAGGATAAAGCGGAAGATAATGGATGGATAGTATTAGTTGTAATGGTGAATATATTCTGTGCAAACAAAATAGAAACTAAGCTTGTTATAACTTAACCATTAAATTGGTTTATAAAAAATTTGCTAAATTTTTTAACCCCGTGTATAGGCTTGTGAGTATTTCTTTAATTTAAATATGATTGTTTGTTGTTTATATAGTTTTTCTGAATATTTTCCTATTATATTTTGTGCTATAATGAAGAATTGAGTAATCGGTGATTGAGTTTTTGACTGCCGGTGCTTTTTTTAGAGGCCTCTTTTATGAAGCAGAGATATTTTTAAAAATACCGTCGTTCTTAAAGTTTGTTGTAAATCGATAAATCGTAGATCGTTAAGAGACACAGTTCAACAACAAATCTACACCAAATTTGTGTTTACGCTATTTAAATATAACCCCAGTTTAACATCGTATTATAGAATAAATAGCAACAAAATAATTGGGTGTATATGCGCATAAAGGGAAAGAATGGAGCAACACGCAACACACAATATGTTGTTCTTTTACTGTGCTAAAACAGGCCTGTCCATTAGGGTTCTGATAGAACCTTAAGGTTTTGAGCAGAACACAAAGGTTATATAACATCAATCAAAAGCATAGAACCAATTTATACAAAGAATGCTTGATTTGAAAAGCTTGATAAAAACACCCAAAATTAGTACTTCTTATTTTTGACGAAAAATAAGATGTACTAAATAAAGAAAAACTGACGTGGGTGAAACTCCATACAGTAAGGACCCCACTGCATAAAATGCCAACAATGGGCATATGAGCATCAGAAATGGACCACAAAATAGTGGTAGAAGGCCTGGTTTTAATCACATTTTCTTTTACATCACATGACTGGGTGTATATGCATTGCTTGCTGATGAATACCTGGCACTAGAATGCATATAAGAAGGCAAACCGGTGGGAGCAGTGTTCGGCTTTGGGCAATGTTCTGCTGCAATCCAATGGTTCCACTATCCTTGTCAATGTTGACACATACCACATGTGGGAATGGTTTGATGAGCACAGCAATAAGTTTAAGATGCTGTGGTGACTTCCAATTTCCCCAGATCAAAATTAAATCAAGCATCTGTGCAATTTGCTGACCAAAAAAAGACCAATCCTACTTACATGAGTTAAATTATCTGCTACTAACATCTTAGTGTCAAATACCAAAGCACACCTTCAGGGGTCTAGTGAAATCCATGCCTTGATTTGTCAGAGCTGTTTCAAGCACAGAACCACAACAGACAAATAATAGTTTTAAAGGTTGCATGTAATAAACATAACAAAAGCAATAAAAACATTATTAAAAAACAATATTGGTGTCTGATATAGTTAATCATTGGCTTCAGATGCATCCACAAGGGTACAGTCTAAGGGTACAGAGAAGCATGCCAATTAGCTGTCCGGTGGTATCACAGTTGAAATCAGGGTGTCATCAATGTTTTATTTATATTTCGCATCAGTGTATATAGTGGTTAGAAGACAACCATTTCCACCTCCCACGAATAAGGGTTTCATGTTAAAAGGCATTGTCATGTTATCACAAAAAGTCAGTCTAGGAGTGGAAAGTGGAAACAATGGTGAGTTATTGGATGAAACCACCTGCAACAGGACCAATACAATCAGGGTGTACTAGTATAAAAGTTTTAATTAAGCAACAACTATTTACAGGGCCAGATAACACCATGTATGTACAATAAGACAAAACCCAAGAGCGTGCAGCAAGAGTATGAGAGGTTGAGGTGAAAGCATTATGGAAAGTACCAATGAAAAAAATACTAAAAAAAAAAAGGCTGTTTCACAGGCTGTAATTTTAAACTCTAACCTAAACTGCAACTTAATACAATATCTAATTACTACACTATAAAAATCTACACTATCAAAACTACTGGGGGTGGCCCATGTCCACATACCTAGTGTATCCATTCATACAAGAATACAATATCTTACCTGTTCTTCCATGAATGGAAACAGGAAGCAGACAGAGCATAATATTGATTTTAAAGTAATTTTAAATTAATTTTAAAAGAATGAAGTAAATCTGGTAAAGATTCACAACTTTCAAATGATCAGGTATGACTGAGACTAGGAACAGCCTGACAAATTGCAACACAATTACAATAGGTTGTACAGAGCACACATGAACAAGCCAGTGGCCAGAGCCAAAATGGCTACTAAGCAGACTTTCAGTGTCAGTTTAAATAGTCAATGCTCCACCCCTTCTGGAACAGGAGGGTTATGTGAGTGACTGAAAAGTACCAGGAGACAGGTGATTGATAAGTGGCACTCAATCTCCTATTAATACCTATAATGATTGAAACCTAGGATAGGGGGGGGGGGGAATAAACATAAAGCAAAACTAAAACATGCTGAAATGTTGCCAGCATAAATGATTAAATGTAATGTAAATTATTTTAAACTGTGAATTGAATGTGTGAAACTGTGTGTGATAAATGGTGATGCAGGTGGGATCACGTAGTATCTATTAAAGACACCACAAAGATCTATGCCCCTGGGAATCCATCCAGTGTCTCTGGTCCTAAGATTCACCACCCTCTCCTCAACAAGAGTGAGAAGAGAATGAGTGCAGCTCCAACCACCAGTCATCTGTTGCTCCATCTTTAGAGCTACAGCCTTCCATTTTGTCCCACTGGTAGTGTGGTGGGGGAGGATGTAAGGTGGGAGTCTCTCCATATTTGGCCTTTACTTATCATTTTTACTCAGGTTTATAGGATATTTGGCCACTAGCACAAGAGCTTATATAGTGTAAAGCATTAACCAAGTGAGGATGGTTTTTCGCAATTCAAAAAAGTACTAACAAAAATAATAGGAAGCATGTCTTAAAAGCAAAAAATAGAATGCAATATAATCAAATTTAAAGTATTACTAGTTATGTAAATACAAAATATAAAATAATCAGTAAAGTGACAGTTGTAAAATGATGTATATTGACATATATTGCACATATATTGCACATGCGATGAAACGATGCTATCTTATCAGCCTGTAGTACATATATTGGAAAAGACAACGAATAATTAATCACAGGACTTTAACGAGTCAATACATTATCACACAGTGTTTATTATGGAACAAAAAACTAAACGAGGGGCTTCGTGTTCGCTCCCCATTGGCGTGAGTGACGCAACTTCCCGAGGAGCGTATGAGGAGAACAGGGGCTCCCCCCAGTGTCAGGACAGTCGGCTCGGTCTTGCACATGCAGTCTGGTATATTATTGTCAAGTTGTATTTTCTGACGTCATTCATAATTTTAACACCATCAGTGTAGTTCAGTTATTGCTCAGAAGATGTCGCTCTAGAGCTTACAATGTCATATCTTTTGAGTAGTTCGCACATTTAATTTAACATATGATCAGTCTATTAAAACAATATAAAATGTTTCCGTTACGTCACCTTCATCTTGAAAATCTTACACATTTATTTAATTCCTATCTATTTTTTTTACAATAGCTACATCTCATCAACTTATCCCAAAATTACATTCTTTTTTTCCGTTTCTTTCCTGTGAGTCCAATATTCAATGTCTTTTTGACAGTTGTGTTTGGTCGGGTCGAGTATGGAGTCTTTAAATGTTTCTTTTTAAATGTTTTAAAAGTGTGTGAGCTAAAAACTCTACTGCGGTACTTTTAAAGAACAAATCTTAGACATTTTGTTTGCGTTACCATTAGTTAATAATAGTGCAGACATGAGTGTTTCCAAACGCTTGGTCGATTGGTCCATACATTGCATACCACTGTAAAACTGTTTTAACTTCAGCTCCATTAAAACAAATATAAATAACTTCTGAATGTTTCACCCGATTGTCCTTTCATCAACATGTCATTTATGAACATAATTAATTTTATAACCGTCTGGATTATGATGCTTTTATATATCAAAACACCTTTTTATTTTACTGTAAATGTATATTAGAATTAGAGAATTAAATGAGCTTAGTGACATTAAATTAGTGACATTAGTGACATTCTGTCTTTCATTCATTCATTATCTCCCGCTTTATCCTCTATTAGGGTCGCGGTGGGGTTCCCCATGCCCATCCAGGGGAGAACGTCTCGGGCGCTGGGCAGATAGACCCAGGCCAGGGCGCCAATCCATCGCTGGGCACACACTCACTCACACAAACACACTCGCTGGGCACACACTCACTCCCACAAACACACTCTATATGGGGCAATTTTTGAGAAGTCAATTGACTTGATCCATGTTTTTGGACTGTGGGAGGCAACCGGAGAACCCCACGCTACTGGGGGTGGCACATGTCCCCCACGCTACTGGGGGTGCAGACACGGGGAGAACATGGAAACTCCACCCAGATGGGGATTCGAACCGGAAACCCCTAGCGCTGAGAGGCGAACGTGCTAACCATTAAGCCACCGTGCCGCCTCTGACATTCTGTCTTGAAACAGAATTTGAAACAGAAAAACAAGACTCCAGTGGACAGAGGGCACATTAAGTTGCATTACTGAGCATCCATCATTACTAGTTTTCTAGTTCGAATCGCAATGTGGATGGAGTTTTTATGTTCTCCCCAGCGTCCACATGGATTTCCTCCGCTTTCTCTCATAATCCAAAAACGTTGATTTGAGGCAAATTGGCTGCTCTAAAAATTCCCTATATTGTCTGTGTGTGATGGGCTGGCGACCTGTCCTGTGTGGACCTCCCCCACCCTAGTATAGGATTATCTTGAAAGTTTCAAGGTTTAGAGTATGTCATAACTACTGATGTGTAATTTGTGCTAATTGCAAAAGGCTGTCCTGTCTGGATTAACCAAAATTCTCTACAACATAAAGGCCCACAAATAGCTTTACGGTTTTTTTAAATTTATGGTTTATTTATTTTACTGTGTGTTTTCTTTAATATATTTATTGGCCTAGTTCTGGGCTGTTTCTCTTCTGTTTTTGCGTTCACGTGTTTATACACGTATATTATAATATAGGATTATACAATAAAAATGAAACTCAAAACACCAGACAACATGCCAAAAACGTTCTGTTTTGACTTTTATTTGAAGTCAATTAAATTCAACTCATAGTTGATATAACAGATCTGTTTCCAGCTCAGCTTTTTAACGGTACTTCTCGGCCAGAGCCAGTGACAAGGCGGAGAGGAACTTATCCACGGAGACGTGGACATCAGGAGTAAAGTCAGTTGGAAACAGTATCGCCAAAACCACGATCAGGTTGTGGTTAAGGATCTACAAAAAAGTGAGCGAGAGCATTAACTTTTAACATTTGAGTAAATGAAAACACCAGAATGCTCTTCTAAAATAACGAGCAACTTGCCTTAAAGTTGGCAGGGTCAATGCGCAACTGGAAAGCGTGCAGCTCGCTGAGGTTCAGCAACCCGTTGGTCAGGTCATCGATTTTAGCGACGGCGTCACCGACAGCAGACAGCACTGTCTTTCCGTGCTTCTTCAGGGGGGCAGAGTCAGAACTCAAGTCCTTCCAGTGAGAAAAATAAGTCTTTGTCTGCGGGAACACGGTCAGCATTCTGTGCAAACAAGCAGAACATAATTAGACTTCAACAAGAAGGTAAACAATGTTAAAGAAGATTTAGGAAAATAACTTACCTATACAGAACATCGCTACCGATTTCCTCGGTCTTTGGGGCAATCTTAGCCCAGAAAGCCCTGACGTTGTCCTTGTCTTTGGCGGAGAGACTCATGATTCTGGAGCTGGTTCGTAGATGACTTGTGAATTCAAATACTTGTGTTTTCTTAAGCTGACCGTCCTTTTTATACAACGACCCCAAGCAGGGCACACCCGAGTTCCACCTCTAAAACGTGATAACTTGGATCCATTCCAAAGATGAAAGATTAGACCGGTGCGCTGCTTCTGAGAGATAACTTTCAAAGTTTAGGATAAGACAGACTACAGATAACCACCGAAGCTGCTGGTGAGTTTTCGTCTTTAGATTTGCACTACAACATTTGGAAAGTAAATAGTAAGACAAACGGGCTATTTGTGAAACTGCACAATATGTATGTATATGTATTTTATATAAACAGTGGCTTACAATGGCTTAATATTTATAAAAACAGGAATTGTCACTCTAAATACAAATATATGGTGCAGTTGCTCAAATAAACGTGTATATATGGCTTACTATTTCCAAAAGTTGTCTAAAAATAAAGACGAAAATTCAAAATAAATAAATAAATAAATAAATAAATAAATAATATATATATATATA
Organism: Corydoras sp. C115; assembly: GCA_019802505.1. Lineage (NCBI taxonomy): Eukaryota > Metazoa > Chordata > Actinopteri > Siluriformes > Callichthyidae > Corydoras > Corydoras sp. C115. The sequence continues at coordinate 2,062,648 of JAFMOC010000005.1, read as the reverse complement.
TATATATATATATATATATATATATATATATATATATATATATATATAATTTATATATATATATATATATATATATATATATGATTTGGTTTGGTTATGTCGTTACACGTTGGGTATTGATAGTATTTTAGTAATTATGGCATTAAAGTAAAAGTTTATATATGTATAATCAAGGCGGAAGAAAACACTGATTTGTTTTAATCAGCTAATACCAAATTTTAAAAAGGCAATTAAACGTATTAGATGTTTGCCAAATTCGAAGGAGTGTTTTAGGACGATACCGTTATCAAGCGAAATTTTCAATGGGTGTAACACCCGGAGAAGTGGTTTGTTAAATGCCTTCCAAAAGGCTGTCCTTTTACTCAAAATACGTGCTGTAAAATGGTTCATTTTTATTTTATTATAATGATTTAAGCTTTTCTGAAGATTTTATATTCATTACTGTACTGTTGCTTTGGCTTTGCTTTGGTTTAAAGGCTTATAATAATGTGAAACTGCTTTGTGACAATATACTATTGTAAAAAGTGCTATATAAATAAATAACTTGAACTTGAACTTAATTTGAGATTGCAGCAAGTAGATGGACTGGTGAGCAATCTCACCTCAGAGCAAGAAAATTCTAGGTTAAGGTCTTGAGTAAGTTAAACAAGCTGATCTTTGACTCATTTCTTGCTGCTAGATGAACTGGCAATACAGAGTAGGTGTGAATTAACCTCTCAATTAATTTTTTTTGCCCTTTACCCAGTGCATGCTGGGTTTGGCTAGGATATGCAGCTGTATATATACTGCTTAAGTCTTAAGGAAATCACGGATCATGTATTAGTGATCAAACAATTCAAGCTAAAAATCTGACCAATATAAACTTTGACGAAAAAAAGCACAACAGGCAATGTAAACAACTGTAAACAACTGTATTCAAAATCACAATAATAATCAAATAGTATAAATATGAGATCAGAGGCTGTTTTAATACACTCAGATGATCACTAAAACTCATTATATGAGTTTAATATGTATTGTGTATGACTCCCACATGTTTGAATGCATTCCCAATGTGTAGACATGTGTCTGATGGTTAAACATTTCTTAAGGATCTCCCCCAAACTTCTGGGCATCAATAAATTGCTGAAAAATCTGTGGAACAGCTTTAGATCCAATGCTTCATGGTGGGTATCAATCGAATTCAGGTCTAAAGCAAGGCTTCACTGCCTTCATCATCCAGGAACTGACCTCATAAAACTGGGCTTTGTCCTGCACAAGGAGAAACCTTGCACCGCTGCATCAGCATACATTTTGACAATGGTTGTGAGGACTTCATCTCAGTATCAAACACAGATAGATTACCAAAAAGACAGTGTCCATGCTGAACCTGTGTAATAATTCTGAAGATTAAAATAAAAAAGTAAAATCTGAGTTAAAATGTCATTCCCTATGTTGTTTGTATCATGCAGATGCAAAATATTTTCCGACATATTTAAACAAATAAATATAATCAAGTTATCTATCTATCTATCTATCTATCTATCTATCTATCTATCTATCTATCTATCTATCTATCTATCTATCTATATATATATATATCTATATATATCTATCTATATATATATATATATATATATATATATATATATATATATATATATATATATATATATATATATATATATATATATATATATATATATATATATATATATATATATATATCTATCTATCTATCTATCTATATATATATATATATATATATATATATATATATATATATATATATATATATATATATATATATATATATATATAACATATATATCATATGTCATATATATATATATATATATATATATATATATATATATATATATATATATATATATATATATATATATATATATATATATATATATATATATATATATATATACGCACACACACACATACACACAGTGGCTTAGTGGTTAGCACGTTCGCCTCGCAGCGCTAGGGATTCCCGGTTCGAATCCCCATCTGGGTGGAGTTTCCATGCTCTCCCCGTGTCTGCGTGGGTTTCCTCCGGGTTCTGCGGCTTCCTCCCACAGTCCAAAAACATGGATCAAGTCAATTGAATTCTCAAAAAATTGCCCCATATAGAGTGTGTCTGTGTGAGTAAGTGTGTGCCCAGCGATGGATTGGCGCCCTGTCCTGGGTCTATCTGCCCAGCGCCCGAGACGGTCTCCCCTGGATGGGCATGGGGGACCCCACCGCGACCCTAATAGAGGATAAAGCAGGAGATAATGAATGAATGAATGAATATATATTTGAATGAATATATATATATATTTGAGCATATGCCATGTTTAACTAGTGGTTTTATATGGAACAACAAGATCCAAGATCACTTTATGGTATCTTTGAGAAAATCCATTTAGACATTTTTTTTTTTTTAAACTTGCCAAAATGTAAGTTGAACAGACAATATGGAATGAATTATATATATATATATATATATATATATATATATATATATATATATATATATATATATATATATATATATATATATATTTTTTAACAAATAATAATTACAATTAAATATGGTACAAAATTATTATAATGTAAAATATACTATATACTATAACAAAATATACTAAATGTATGCAATCCTAGGGCATACAGCTTCAAATATTATTTAACATGATTTTAAAAAGGGAAATTAAATAATTATCAATCAATTCATTTTAGTTGCAATGTAACCTTATATACTATATTATTTAAATATTGTGCATCATGTGGACTACATACACGATTCTCCACTTAGTAGTTTAGATAAGATTTGGGGCTACGTCTTTATCTTTCTTTGTCATTTGTACACTTATGATAAGACTTGCGAGTATACAACCGTCCTAACACGTTATCCTGTCGCAGTTTGAAAGGCGTGGTTTGGAGCATATATAAGCGAGTGAAAAGGACCCTACATTTACAGGGTTTTACAGTTCGTTCCGACATTTAAAAAACTTTGTTAGACATCATCATGGTTCACTGGACAGATTTCGAGCGTGCTACCATCCAGGACCTCTTCGCCAAGATCGACTACCAGTTGGTTGGACACCAGGCTTTGTCAAGGTATGTCTGTCTGCAAATATAGTTACATAGCATACATCTAAATAATAGTAAAAGGCTTTGAAAGACATCATTTTAATTTTTTGTCCCAGATGTCTTGTCGTGTACCCATGGACTCAGAGATACTTCGGTAACTTTGGAAACTTGTACAACGCCGCTGCAATCTTGGGAAACCCTAAGGTGGCTGCTCATGGTCTGACTGTAGTCCGTGGTTTGGAAAAGGCTGTTAAAGACATGGACAACATTAAAGCCATCTACGCCGAGCTGAGTGTGTTGCACTCTGAGAAACTGAACGTGGATCCTGACAACTTCAGGGTATGTTAGCCTTTTAGTGATTCGTTTTTATTGTTTTAAGAGGGGCGCTTTTATATCAAGTATTTTGTTACGTTTGTGTTTACATATGTTCTTGTCTCTTGCAGCTCCTGGCTGACTGCCTCACCATCGTCATTGCTTCCACCGTGGGCTCAGGCTTCACTGCTGAAGTGCAGGCTGCTCTGCAGAAATTCTTGGCTGTCGTGGTCGCTGCTCTCGGAAAACAGTACCACTAAGTGCTTTGCTATGTAGCCCATTATGTGGCTGTGTCTTTCAAAGACAATAAATAAATAAACAAATACTTACGTGTCATGTGTTTGGGTAATTCATGATTTTAAAAGTAAATTAATGATTGATTTTCTATTTCATATGCAAACTGGTGTCATTAAAGCTAAAAAAAAAACTTTAAAAGATGCCAAAATTTAGGCATTACTCAAAGAGTCATTGCGCAAATAAATTTTCTTCTGATCTGTATATTTTTTTTCACAAAGTTATATTTAACTAAAAAACGATATATTTAAAACTATCAACTTACAAAATTTAAAAGAAATTAAACTAAATAAAACTATTTTACAAAAAAAAAATTGCATTACATTCAAAGGTCGCTGAGTGCAGGACAAATGGTAAATTAACTACATTAAAACATAATGACTCATTAATTTTATAATTAAAAGAAACAACTTGTTGCTTATAAGAGAAGACAGAATCCCAAAAGTGTCTTAACTCTAAGTACTTCGTAACTTCATACTTAAGAACGTTCTTAAATTTACGAGCCTTTCCCGAACGCAGGCGTAACTTACGTCGTTCTTAAAATCGCTCGTAACTTACGAGAACTCAGACCCACTCGTAACTCACTAAGAAGTTCGTAACTGGCAGCGAACAAAGACTCACAGACGCACTGGTTGTTTAAATCGCACAGAAATAAAATAAGCACTAATATTATCACCTGGAATTCGGTAATTTAATAACGTATTATTTTATACATTTTATAGAAATCTTTAATTTCCAGATTTATATATATATATATATATATATATATATATATATATATATATATATATATATATATATATATATATATATATATGCGATTTTAATCTGGAAACTAAAGCTATAATGTATATATTATATATTATATATATTATATATTATATTAAGTAAGGTTATTATTACTATGAAATCCATTAACATATACAGGCAACAAACTATCACAATAATGAAATAGCTTCATTTAATTACTTAACCAATTAAATTGACTGCACAGTAATTAGCTGGAATTACAAACCTGTGTGGAGTTCTTCTTTGATAAGTGACACAGAGTAAGGGTAGTTCATTGCACTTGTGTGATGAACATGGCTGCTTTACAAATAATCCTTTTCCTCAATCGGACGCGGGAAGACGACGTCGACGTAATCAGCGGCACCGGGTAGCTCGTCTAAATGCTGCACATCGTTTGAAAATGGAAGCACTGAACGTGCCTGATGATGTGCTGTGTGCCAGATACAGGCTACCAAGAGCCGAAATAATGACTCTACTTGGGCTAGTGCAGGACGAGTTGACCCGAAAAACCCGACGAAATTTTGCACTTAGCCCCACCATACAGCTGCTGACAGCTCTTCGCTTTTATGCAACAAGCGGATTCCTGCAGACAATTGGTGATGGCCATGGACTAAGCAACGCCGCTGTGTCAAAGTGAGTGCATGCTGTAACAAATGCACTGCTGCCCCATGTCCGCAGATATATCAAATTTCCTGAAACCAGGGATGCACTGCATGAAACCAATATAGGTTTTCATGCAATTGCCCAGATTCCAGGAGCTGCTGGTGCAGTGGATGGCACACTTATCCCCATACACAATCCAAGCCTCATAGACCCAATATTCATCAGCCGGAAAGGATACATCGCATTAAATATTAAAGTGATGTGTGACCATCAATGCCTTTTTACAGACATTGTGGCCAAGAAGCACTCATGACTCTTTTATCTGGGCCAATTCTGCTGTGTGTGAGAAGGCCCAAAATGGTGCTTTTGCTGGTGGCTATGTACTGGGTGATAGTGGTTACCCACTTTGAACGTACCTACTTACACCAGTATTAAATCCCCAGACTGAAGCTGAGGAGGTATAACATGGCACACATTCGAACACGCAGTGTTGTTGAGAGGACTTTGGGAACGTGGAAAATGCGATTTCGGTGCCTGCATAAATCATCAGGGGGACTTAGGTTTTCACCAGAACGCGGCTGTGCCATAGTAGTTGTATGTGCTATGCTACACAACATTGCAGTTGGTGCTGGCTTAAGTCTTCCTGATGAAGAATATGAGAATGAAAAGAGAGAAGACACCATTCATGTTCCAGCCCAAGTACCAGCACAGATGAGAGACCTTCATCAGGCTGGCTTGGAAACACGTAGGGAAGTAATAACCACTGTTTTTGCCTAAAGATGACAAATAGTTCCACCTCAGCATTTGTCAAGTTATTGTTAAAACATTAAAAGCCACTGAACCTTGGTGTGTCTGCAGTAAATTTATTTACAAAAACATAATACAATAACAAAGATTGCAAAAGCAGTAAAGCATGACACAAATAATGTTGGCCTGCCACACAGTTGCTCTTCACAGAGAGTCCATAGTACTTAGGTCTGAAAATTAGGAGAAAAGAAAATTATATTGTGACAAAAAGTTGCATATGTATCTGGTGTCTTTTTATTTACTATTATAACAAGCACCTTACCTTGGTCAGGGGGCAATATTATGGGCACAGAAATCGATGGCCTGCTTAGCTGAAATTCAGCCATAGCCTGCTGATTTTGCATGATCTCCAACTTTGCTTTCTTGATGGCCATTAGCTCTTGGTGGTGCCGCTCTCTCTGGTGCATTTTCTTTCGCATCAACTCCAACCGTTCCTTTTTTAATTTAAGCTTTTCTTTTTCTATTAGTAGCAACTCCTCGCTACACTGACATTTGTTAATATGAGCATGCTCCAGTGAAGGCCTAGTACTTTCCTGGGAGAGGACCCAACACTCCTACCAGCAGAAGATTCCCCAGGGGATGTAGGGAGAGATTGTGTAAATGAATGGGATCCCTTCTGTAGCAGTTGAGCCCAATATTCCCAGAGCTCTTTCCTCAAGCACTGTAAGGGGCAATTCTGAACTGGGTCCTCCACCTGTCTTAGACCTTGTTTTTTCTGATCTGTGCTCCCTTTTTTTGGCCTGACTTGCAAAGTCATGCCATTTCTTCCGTATGTCCATCCCCGATCTACAGGTGGAATGACAAGCACTTATGCGTTGGGCTATATCCTCCCACTTCTGTTTTTTTCCTTGTATGTTGAACTTCCACGTGCCTTGCCAAATAGACAACTTTGGTTTTTTTCCACTTCATCCAGCATTTGGCTTAACTCGCTTTGGGAGAAATTGCGTTTACGTCCTCTGCTTGCCATGACCAATACGTTTCATTCAAAAGCACCCATTGCTCACCCATTTATAAGGCTGCTTGTTAAGCGATTGGTTGAAATGAAATCGCTAATAATTTTCTTTCCTGCTTTTTTTTTATCAAGTTGAATCTTTTTTTGGCTTTAAATATATTTTAATGAATATTTGCGTAATGAATTGGTGCATTTTGGTGCAATAATAATGCGAAATGGTGTGGGAATCGGTGCTTCCGTTTTCCACTGACGGTGCCTTTTCGGGGGCGGAGTCTACAAAGAACGACTTAGTCTGTCTTAGTCTAGGAGACTTAAGAAGGCTTTTGGGAAAGCGCCGTAAAATTCGCGTTCTTAAAGTTACGTCGTTCTTAAAGTTGTTCGTAACTCGCTAAGAACGTTCGCTTTCGGGAAATCCAGCCCAGTTCGCTTTTTAATTCTTGTGTACTTAAATGTTAATGAATATTCATGAATGCAAGAACAACTTAGTTTATTTATTTAGTTTTTAATGTATTTACTCAAAATACAACATGGATGTCACAGGAACATCAAACCATGCTCTTATAAGTGTAATGTTCTAAGCCACTTAATATAGAATTAAATGGAATCATCTGGCTAGTGCATGTACTTGTCTGAATGGACACATTAATTTTCTACAAACCAGAAATGAATTACATGAAGCCAAAATAGTTTTTTATGACATTGCACAAATTTGTTTGTGCACTTGATGTCACACTTATGCTCATACACAATCCCAACCTCTAAAATCCTATTAGGACTACTCAGCATTAAATGTACAAGCTGGTTGTGACCATCAAAGACTATTTACAGACATTGTGGCCAAGTGACCAGTAACAACTCTTATCTGGGGTAATACTGGAGCCTGTCAGATGGCAAAAAAGCATTTGCTGTTGAGTATGTTCTGGGTTACAGTGGTTCAACAGTTATTCGAATGTACATACTAACTGCAGTGCTAAATCTCCATACAGAAGTTGAGAGGCGATACAAGATGGCACACCACAGAACATGCAGTGTTGTTAAGAAAACTTTGGGAATATGGAAACTGTGATTTCATTGTATACATAAATCATCTGGGGGCTTAGGTATTTACCAGAACGTAGCTGGTCATGTAAGTGCTATGCTGAACAATATTGTAGTTAAAACAGGCATAAGCCTTCCAGATGAAGCACATGCAGATGGTCCGGGAGAGATAAGAGGACTTTATCAGGCTGGCTTGGTAACACATGGGGAAATAATACACATTGTTTTTGCCTTAAGTTGATAAAATATTTGTATACCTGAGCATTTAAAAAAAATTAATGATTAAAACCACTAAAGCATAATAAGTTTGTGGTAAACTATATTTTAATTTGGCCATTGTTTGTTCTGCAATAGCCCAAAAAGTATCATTAAATATCATTGAACCAAAATTGTTATACTTAAATCCTGATCTTTATACAAAGTCCATAGTGGGACTTTAAAGGTAAAAGTAAATTACATTGTGACAAAAATGTTGCAGTGTATATGGTGAATTTACATTATTAATGCTACATGAATCAGAGGGCAATAGGCACAGAAATAAATGGCCTGGTAACCTGCAAATGATAAAATGCTCGAAAGGAAGATACTGTCAGTTGCCTTTCATCTTATTGGGTTATAGGGTTAGGGTTATGGTTCGCCCTATTTCGAACGTATCTCCAAATACGTTGGGGTTAAGATATTTTAAATACAATGAGTTATTAAACTCAACTCTGGAGCAGGGAGATGATGAAAATGCTTTATCTTACAAAGATTATGACAATAAATAAAAATGCTGGCATCAGATAGAAAACCTTGTTCTCTCAAATGAAAACTACACAATAATTAGATTTTACAGTGTTAAGAAAAAGAGAGACAGGGAAGTAGCAAATGAGGGTTTAACACCCTAACTTTTGAAAACCTTTATACACCCCTGTACAGGTATTTGTCTTAGCATGTATATATTACAGTAATAGCGTCTTAGCGCTATAGCGCCTCTTTTTGGCCAATCGGTGTATATTTTTAATAAAAGGATGAACAAGCAACACCTTTTGTTTGGTGTCTGTATAACTGAGGTCTAGGTCTTTCCTCCGTTTTGCGGGAAAAGAATCAGAAGAGGAAAGAGGAGGAGAATGAAAAGTAAAAAATAACAGGTTTTCAAACAATTCGTGTTATTGTAGGAGTTGTGCTTTTATTTATTAATTAGACCTTTGTCAATATTATGCATCTACCATTTAACGTCATTATCATTTTACCCTCTTTAAACATTAATACCAAAAACAACTTTTTTTCTGATGACTCTGCATTAGTTGGATGTATCCACTGTTAGGAGGATGAAGGATAAAGGCAGATGACTCCTGTGTCCGTCAGTGGTGGTCAATGTGGACACTGTGAGGGATAAAAAAATTAGAATGTATATTGACAATAAACTTGCCTGGGCTAAGACATAGAACCACATTCAGTGCACGACTCATTTCTCTAAATTGCTCCCGACGTCTTTCCTATCGATGGCTATCATAACTCATCTCTCAATGTGTGACCCATTGAATACATTTTTAAATTAATATTTTTGTTATTAAAAGGTGCATTTTATTTCAGCAATAGGGTGCTGGGCTATCAATCTGAAAGTTGTTAGATCAAATCCAGGGTCCACTGAAGTTAACAATGTGGGTCCTTGAGCAAGACCCTTAAACCTCATTGCTCTAAAGATGCTGTATTAACCCCGTGTTTCAAACCTCTACCAAGTTTGGGATATTTGTAAGTTGCTTTCGATAAAAGCGTCTGCTAAATGCTAATGTAAGTTACGTGTGCAGTTATTTAGATGTGCAAAAATCGTAACTTCTTATATAGTATATACATTTTATCACTGCCACTTTCATTTTGTTTTAATCTTGAAAATGTATGTACATTTCTTCTGCGCAAATAAGCACTTATTGAATTAATAATCTGCCATTTATTTTTAATGTATTTATAATATTTTTAACCAAATGTGAAGTGACATAAGACGAGGAGTCCATTTGTTAAAATATAAGAGGTACACCACTATACATATTTAAATTTTATTTGTTAAAATTCCGCTTTTCAGTGTTTGAAATTAAACATATATTATGTGCAGGAATATTGAAGTTTTTGTTTGCTTGGGATGAGAAAAAAGGAATGCGGTCAAAAGACACAATTTGGTGCCCCTTTATAAAGAATTTGTATAAAGTGATGTAAAATATGCAATATATTATATTATTAATGACACTTTGTAAATATGTAAAATAAACTCCTCTGTAAATGTCAAACAATCTATGTAGGTATATTTTTGTGATAGAATAGCTTCAGAGAATTGACCAGCAAACCAATGTTCATTTTGGAGGTTGTTTATTTGAAAGTTTATTGTTAATACACATTTGTATTGACTACAATATTGCTCTTAAAGCGGAACAGATACATGTCTTTGTCATTAACGGTATTTTTCGGACATAGCCAGGCTGACTTGTGCGAGGAACTTATCCACTGAAACGTGAACCTCTGGTGTGAAGTCAGCTGGGAACAGCATGGCAAGAACAACAAGGAGGTTGTGCATGATTATCTAAAACAAAAACGATATATTAGTTCATGTAACATAGACATAGCATTTAAAATTTGTTTTTTTTTTTGGGCTAAACTGACTAAAACCATTACAGTAAAGAATTTACCTTGAAATTGGCAGGATCCACACGCAGCATAAAGGCATGCAGCTCACTGAGTTTAAGAAGTCCTGTCTTCAGATCATCTATTAATTCGACAGCTTTAAGAACTCCCTGCATCACAGTCAGTCCGTGCTTCTTCACTTGAGGAGAACTTGGGCTCAAGTCCTTCCAGTGGGTAAAGTAGGTCTTCGTTTGAGGATAGACAACGAAAGTCCTAAAATGATTATAATAAGACAATAATAAGAACATTTCATACATTTAGCATCTTTAGAGTTAGTTATGTTGAATCCTAATATAAACAATTTACCTGGCGATGACTTCATTACCGATTTCCTCAGCTCTGGAGCTGACTTTGCCAAAGAAAGCCTTCACTGCGGCCTTGTCTTTGTCGTTGAGACTCATTTTCTGACACTTGCCAAAATCCTTGACAGATTTGTTGGTTTTGTGACAGCTTTTTATACGCTCTGAGCTTTCAAGATAAGGGAGTGACTTTAGCTCCTCCCTAAACTTTATCCTATTCGATCTGGTAGCATCTTCTTTTCATAGCTTCTCTGCTTCCCATTTCGTAAAATAATACACATATACAGTATATATATATATATATATATATATATATATATATATATATATATATATATATATATATATATATATATATATATATATATATATATATATATGGTATCTAAACCCATGTTAGGTATTTTGGCTATGTATTTCAAAGGGATATTACATATCAAAAACTATATTTTGTTCATCAAATTATGCCTAATTCAGTTCTAAATGAAATATACTTTCCCCCAAAAGAAGGGGGTGATAAAAAAAACGTTTTGATCCTACTTTATGTGTGTGTAATTTTACATAAAATTATTATTTATTAAAATTCACATAAAAATTTTATGTTAGCGTTTGTTAGTAAATGTGTCCTTATTACGAAGGGTTGATTAGTTTATTAAAACCAATTCATACTAACAATACCTCTAAAATAACAACTTAACAAAACTTGGGTAAAAAGAGTCAATTAACTTTTAGAGTATTATTTTGGACAAAATAATTGGACACGACATATAGAGCATCTGTAAAAACTGAAATGTACTTAATAAAGTATTCTGATTCTGATTCTGAACTGCTGCAACATATATGTTTTAACGGTATTAGCAAACATAATGAAGGTATTGACTTAAATGTTATTTAATGTTATGTATTGTCTTTATTAGCATTGTATTGACAAAAAGTCCATTTAAAAATACCACAAATATCATATACCTTATATCGCCATATATTTTATAAGGGAATTGTCAGTATGAATAGCATAACGAGTCGAATGTATTATTACGGTCAGTGCATTTTATATACAGAAATGTGATTATTTGTGTTAGTAAAGTTAACTCGAGTATTTGTAATAAACTATCTTAATTGTATAAATTTACTTAAGAATCTCGTAATTGATATGTAAAAATGAGTTTCACCAAACTTTTATTTGATATAAAATACACGTTTTAGTCAGGTTAAATAACACCCTGATAATTTATTAATTTGTGTCCCAGAAACTGACAGTATCATACAACAAAATCGAGTGTTTAATCATATTTGGTCAGCTTCTTTAATGATTTCAAGCTGTCTTCAATACTATGATGTTCTGTTTAACACCTTTTAAAAGTAAGTGCTGAAACAAGGTTATCTTGATTCTTTCTCACACGTAGTTCGGACTACGCCTATTTTAAGTGATAATTTTTATCTTTCTTTTTCATTTGTACTTTTATGATAAGTTTCTTTAAAGTTTAAGGGTTTGTCCGTTGCCTTCTCGGGGGCGTGGTTTAGTGCTCATCAGTGTATATATATGGCAGATGATGTAAAGATCCAGTGTTAATAGGGATCTTTGTTGATTCTAACATTTAGAAACCTCGTCAGTCGGCATCATGGTTCACTGGACAGATTTCGAGCGTTCTACCATTAAAGAGCTCTTCGCCAAAATCGATTACCAGTTAGTTGGACACCAGGCGCTATCAAGGTGTGTTTGTATGAATGTAGACTAAGCAAAAACGTTTTGTAGCAAATGCCAAACACGTGTTTATTTATTTTTATTTTTCCCAGATGTCTTGTCGTGTACCCATGGACACAGAGATACTTCGGTAACTTTGGAAACTTGTACAACGCCGCTGCAATCTTGGGAAACCCTAAGGTGGCTGCTCATGGTCTGACTGTAGTCCGTGGTTTGGAAAAGGCTGTTAAAGACATGGACAACATTAAAGCCGTTTACGCCGAGCTGAGTGTGTTGCACTCTGAGAAACTGAACGTGGATCCCGAGAACTTCAGGGTATGATTTAGATTAGTGATTTACTAATTAATTTTTTTTTATTTCAGAAAATGCTAAACATTTATATTTAGTTCGATTTGTGTTTACATATGTTCTTGTCTCTTGCAGCTGCTGGCTGACTGCATCACCATCGTCATTGCTTCCACCGTGGGCTCAGGCTTCACTGCTGAAGTGCAGGCTGCTCTGCAGAAATTCTTGGCTGTCGTGGTCTCTGCTCTGGGAAAACAGTATTACTAAATGTTTTACTTTAGAGGCCAGAGATTTATGGCTGCATGTTATTTGAAGTAAATAAATGTTTAAATAAAAGAGTAACGTTTTGTGTTTGATTAATGGACATTTAATGATTTTTTATTTAATTAGTATTGCAATGACAAAAGGTCAAATTATTCGTTATACAGATATGAATAATTTAATGATCGTGCCATAAAAAATATTTCATTAACATTTACATTTACATTTAGTCATTTAGCAGACGCTTTTATCCAAAGCGACTTACAGCAAGTAAGTCTTTCAGCAAGTCTTTATTACGCCAGTCTAATAATAACCCGAAATACCTTCTCACATGATGTTTATTTGATAATCAGCACACTGTTAAACATTTTCTAGATAATAATATTTCATGTGGTTACAGAGAAAAAAAAAATGTTTAACACTAATCATTTTTAGTTAATTTAAATGTTGTAGTTATCCCCAAAAAATAACTAAAATAATTTAATTTAACCTAAAAATATAAGTAGCATACAAGTTTAATTATATCGCATTTAAACATATTTAAAGTCTAGGAACCCATTTTAAACATATGAAAACCGAGAATTTTTTTAGACATTTGCCCTGCTAATTATTCATTCATTCATTATCTTCCACTTTATCCTCTAGTAGGGTCGCGGTGGGGTTCCCCATGCCCATCCAGGGGAGAACGTCTCGGGCACCGGGCAGATACACCCAGGACAGGGCGCCAACCTATCGCTAGGCACACACTCACTCACACAAACACACTCTACATGGGGCAATTTGGAGAACACAATTGACTTGATCCATGTTTTTGGACTGTGGGAGGAAACTGGAGAACCCAGAGGAAACCCACATGGACACGGGGAGAACATGGAAACTCCACCCAGATGGGGATTCGAACCGGGAATCCCTAGCGCTGAGAGGCGAATGTGCTAACCACTAAGCCACCGTGCCACCCCCTGCTAATTATTAATATTTTTAAATGAGCGTGAGTCAGAATTAATAGTGACAGTAAATAGATTTACCAACTTGAACATGTGAGACATAACAACATTGTAAAAAACATGAAAAAGACTAGGGATTTTCGTTAAATGCAATTTAGAAAGCACACTCTGCACTGTCAGCTCCTATTAAACGCCCAAAAACATAAACACTAAATATTGTAGTGCACTGCATGACACCATCATATGTGCCACCCAAAAGACAGCTCAATGATAGAAAATTGATACATTCTCTCACATATTCATGAACATTGTTTTGTATACAGTACATAAAGAACATTAACATAAAACAAAAAAGATCAACAAAAACACAGGTTCAAGTAAATGAAATTACTGCTGATTTGTATGCTTTTTAGATAGAAAATGACATGCGGGAAAGAAAAAATTCTAATGCTATACAACACAACTGTTTTGTAATATCAGTTATTTTTGGTATACAGTTGTGGAGCCACAAATTATTAAAAGACCTATGTTATGTAACACCTACAGGAGCTTTTATAACATCCCATTTTAAATCTATAGCCATTATTGTGAAGTAGTTTCTTATTTGTAGCAATAAAAAATATTTTCCTGTGGAGCTGCTTTACAGTATTTTTCAGTGTATCTGTTCTTTGAATGTGAATTTTTGCATATTTTTTTAACATTGCAAATAAACTGTATGGTTAGAACTACAGCCTTGCACCGGTTAGAAGCTTAGTTCTTTTGTATTATGACATTGATAATGGAGAAGGCAACATAAAGACTCACCCCAGATGTGAAATTAGTGAAAACATAGACTACTTTCCCACTTTTTAGTGGCTGCATGCGATTTACACAATTACACCAAATATTTGGTGATGTAAGGTTGGTTACCATATTTAGTTATGGGAACCCATGAAAATCCAGACATACATAGAAGGTTGGGGGGTTAAATCCCAGGTCCTCTGAAATTACCAATGTGAAAAAGACCCTTAACCCTCATTGCTCCAGGGGTATTATCAGGGAGTATCAACCGTGTGCTCTGACCCCAACCATGAAGTCGGGATACTTGAAGGTTGCATTTGAAAAAAAAAAAGTCTTTGAAATTATGTAAAATTGTACATGCATTGTAACCAGTAATTTGTTTTTTTTATGTTATATATTTGTTTCAGAATTGGTTAAAGTGTTTGGGACGTTTTAATTTCTTTTTTAAAAATATAATTTGGTTTACTAACACGTTCGTTTGTTTTGCTATATGATCTTTCTCTATAAAAAATGTGTTTTTATTTTGTACTTTCTTGGTTTTGATATTTTGTTTTTTTTATTGTATTTTTTTCCCTTGCTTTTGAAAGTTTCATTTTAATTTTGTAATTTTGTTTTGTACAGTGTTTGTCTGTTTTTCCCTTGGGGCAACAAAATATATATGCATCTGAAGAAGAATATGCTTAAACATCATGTATCAATCCATTTAAAGAAAACTTGTTGTTCGTTTTAAAGTTTATTGTTAATACACATTTGTATTGACTACAATATTGCTCTTAAAGCGGAACAGATACATGTCTTTGTCATTAACGGTATTTTTCGGACATAGCCAGGCTGACTTGTGCGAGGAACTTATCCACTGAAACGTGAACCTCTGGTGTGAAGTCAGCTGGGAACAGCATGGCAAGAACAACAAGGAGGTTGTGCATGATTATCTAAAACAAAAACGATATATTAGTTCATGTAACATAGACATAGCATTTAAAATTTGTTTTTTTTTTGGGCTAAACTGACTAAAACCATTACAGTAAAGAATTTACCTTGAAATTGGCAGGATCCACACGCAGCATAAAGGCATGCAGCTCACTGAGTTTAAGAAGTCCTGTCTTCAGATCATCTATTAATTCGACAGCTTTAAGAACTCCCTGCATCACAGTCAGTCCGTGCTTCTTCACTTGAGGAGAACTTGGGCTCAAGTCCTTCCAGTGGGTAAAGTAGGTCTTCGTTTGAGGATAGACAACGAAAGTCCTAAAATGATTTCGAATCAAATACAATAATAAGAACATTTCATACATTTAGCAGCACATCAATTAAATGTAAGCGTCTTTAGTTATGATGAATCCCAATATAAATACTTTACCTGGCGATGACTTCATTACCGATTTCCTCAGCTCTGGAGCTGACTTTGCCAAAGAAAGCCTTCACTGCGCCCTTGTCTTTGTCGTTGAGACTCATTTTCTGACACTTGTCAAAATCCTTGATACATTTGTTGGTTTTGTGACAGCTTTTTATACGCTCTGAGCTTTCAAGATAAAGGAGTGTCTTTAACTCCTCCCTAAACTTTATCCTGTTCTATCTGATAGCATCTTTTTTTCATAGAGTTTATGTCTTAATTTTAAATGTAAAATTATCATTTATAATTAGAAAACAATATTTTAAATCCACTATTTTATGTATGTTCGACATGTGTTGCAAAGAAACACACAGAAAAAAAAAAAAAAAAGATGCCTTATTGTAAAATCTTGCCTTATTGTAAAACCTTTTCCTAAATTGTTAAAAAAAAATACTTATTTTTATGGAATAATTACTTTGTTCATGTTCACTTCATGTTTGCTAGTAAATATGTATTGTCATTTCGATAAAATAAAAATCAAGTAATTATAATTATCAAGATCTTTCTCAAATGTCTGTCCTCTGCCAATAGACTGCTGATGAGAATTCATTACACATGAACAAATTAACGGTTTCCCCAACACTTCCACGATATGCTATGTTATGTTTCATTTACGTTTTGCACCACTTGTATTATCAGACATAATAAAGGTGCTATTATAAATGTAATTTAAGGTAAGTGTTATTTTGGGTGTTATATTGATTTGAAAGGTTTAATTAAAAACAGCGCTTGTAATAGAGTAATAGTATGAGATAAATAAAACAATAAAACAATCTTTATGGTAGGTAAAATATTTGGTCAGAAAATGTTTTTGACCAAATATGGCAATGAATTTCTTAGTGGATTTCATTATATTCGTTTTTATTCACGTCTCAATTTTTTATTGCTGTTTATGTTTCATTTCGCTGACCCAGACACAGAAAATATCATGAAACAGATTGAATGTTAATATATATTTATTTGGTTAGCTTCATTAACAATAATTTTTGGCTATGCTGTTTTGTTTTTACACCTTTGAAAAATAAGTGATATAAGTGAATTTCTGGATTCTTTCT
Source organism: Corydoras sp. C115 (assembly GCA_019802505.1). Classification (NCBI taxonomy): domain Eukaryota; kingdom Metazoa; phylum Chordata; class Actinopteri; order Siluriformes; family Callichthyidae; genus Corydoras; species Corydoras sp. C115. Next base: position 2,045,410 of record JAFMOC010000005.1, on the reverse strand, counting down.
GACACGTAGTTCGGACTACGCCTTTTTATAGTGATAATTTTTATCTTTCTTTTTCATTTGTACTTTTATGATAAGCTTCTTTGAAGTTTAAGGGTTTGTCCGTTGCCTTCTCGGGGGCGTGGTTTAGTGCACATCAGTGTATATATATGGCAGATGATGTAAAGATCCAGTGTTAATAGGGATCTTTGTTGATTCTAACATTTAGAAACCTCGTCAGTCGGCATCATGGTTCACTGGACAGATTTCGAGCGTTCTACCATTAAAGAGCTCTTCGCCAAAATCGATTACCAGTTAGTTGGACACCAGGCGCTATCAAGGTATGTTTGTATGAATGTAGACTAAGCAAAAATGTATTATAGCAGATGCCAAACACGTGTTTATTTGTTTTTATTTGTCCCAGATGTCTTGTCGTGTACCCATGGACACAGAGATACTTCGGTAACTTTGGAAACTTGTACAACGCCGCTGCAATCTTGGGAAACCCTAAGGTGGCTGCTCATGGTCTGACTGTAGTCCGTGGTTTGGAAAAGGCTGTTAAAAACATGGACAATATTAAAGCCGTTTATGCCGAGCTGAGTGTGTTGCACTCTGAGAAACTGAACGTGGATCCCGAGAATTTCAGGGTATGATTTAGATTAGAGATTTATTGGTTTAAATTGTTTTAATTTCAGAAAATGCTAAACATTTATGTTTAATTCGATTTGTGTTTACATATGTTCTTGTCTCTTGCAGCTGCTGGCTGACTGCATCACCATCGTCATTGCTTCCACTATGGGGAAATGCTTCACTGCTGAAGTGCAGGCTGCTCTGCAGAAATTCTTGGCTGTCGTGGTCTCTGCTCTGGGAAAACAGTATTACTAAATGTTTTACTTTAGAGACCAGAGATTTATGGCTGCATGTTATTTGAAGTAAATAAATGTTTAAATAAAAGAGTAACGTTTTGTTTTTGATTAATGAACCTTCGGTGTTTCAATGCAATGGCATAATCATGTTCACTTTATTTTTTGTTAATTAAAACTTTTGACAATTTATAGTGAAATAAATTTCGTCCATCTGAACAATATGAAAATAAACTAACCAGCGTTATTTTGATGTTCCTCTGGTCCATTAATACATCAATATACATAATTGTACATATTTTATTTAATCAAAATAAATTAAGACGTGTTAATATGCTTGTTCTACACAAATTTCAAACTGAGTATTCTTGTGATGAACCATCACATTAATGTAAACTCTTTGTTTTTTAATTTAAAATGACTTTAAAATTACGTGCATTTATTTAAAGTACAATATATAAAACCCCTAAAAACTCAAAAAAGTAATCTAAGTTAAATGTTATACAATTAAAATAGTGAACGCAAAGTGTCAACGCAAATGGGCCATGCAACATGGAATTATTTAGACTTCACTTTCGAACTTTAATTTGTTTAAAAATGAAGACCTCATCATGTTTGACTTATTTTGGCATAATTTAGCACGTTTTTCAAAATACATAAAAAGCCTAATTGAAAATAGAAGTTATAAAGCATCAAGACGATATTTAGACAAATGCAAATTTAAGATTTAAAATAAAGTTTTTACAATTTAAAAATAAAAATGTAAAGAATTTTCTTTTGAGCAAGAACAAGGAAACATCTGTACTCAAATTCAATTAGCATACCAGATGATTTTAAGCTATTTCCAGAGAACATTGCAAAACATTAGCATTACTATGGTTTAATAAAATATAGATCTATAGCTATATAACTTAAATATGTATTTGTAAAAAAAAACTCTCAAAGTTAAAACTCAGTAACGGGTTAAACGTATTTTGAAGGACTTAAAAACTCAAAAAAATGCAAACGTTTGCGCTCGTAATATTCAGCATGCAGGTTTAATCAAAGGTTTAATATTTAGGAACATTAAAGGCATCTGTTATATGCTAATTTTACAGTAAATGGTTTGTCATTAAAATTAAAAACATGAACTCATTACGTGTAGTCTGATCTTGTTTAATGCTTGTTCAATCAAAAATTCAAAAGCAATTTTGTTTATAGCAATAAAAATATAATGTGCTATCTGCTGTTTAAAATGTTCTGATGTTGTCATATTCCTGAATGTTTGTGCAGGTTTCTTGGGTCTTCTATAATATACTGCTGAGGTAAAAGAAAAAGAGAAAACTTTTTTTTTTAAATAAATTGCAAATATTATTAAAAAATGTTTTGCTCATTAGTTGTTGAACGTTTTAATATTGAAAAAAAGTTGCAAAATGTGTGGGTTTAGGCAATTAAAAACATAGTCCCAGTTTAAATTGTGAATATTTTTAATTAAAGGAATTTCTATTATTAAAGCTATGTGAGGGCGGCACGGTTTGAATCCCCATCTGGGTGGAGTTTCCATGTTCTCCCCGTGTCTGCGTGGGTTTCCTCCGGGTTCTCCGGTTTTCTCCCACAGTCCAAAAACATGGATCAAGTCAATTGAATTCTCAAAATTGCCCCATATAGAGTTTGTTTGAGTGAGTGATTGGCGCCCTGTCCTGGGTGTATCTGCCCAGCGCCCGAGACGTTCTCCCCTGGATGGGCATGGGGAACCCCACCACGACCCTAATAGAGGATAATGCGGGAGATAATGAATGAATGAAAAGCTATGTGATTGCGAGCACAAAAGCTGTTTAAACCTTTACTTAAACTTATCATTGTTTTACTTTAACTTTATGTGTACTTTTGATTTAGGTGAATATTAACAGACTTAATGTTGCACAGTTAACACATTTAAATATTGCTTATCATCAAACTAATAATGAACTAAATGTTTAATAAATGAACTAATACTAATAATAATAATTATAATAATGTATAATCACATTATCTTTTGCTTAATCCTATACTAGGGACAAGGGTCATGGGAAGGGGAGGTACTCGTGCCTATCCAGGGGAGAACGTGCTTGGCAGATACACCCAAAACAGGGCTCCAATCTATCAACTGGACACACACACACACACACACACACACACACACACACACACACACACACACACACACACACAAACACACAGTATATGGGACATTTTAGAAACTCCACCCAGATCGGATTCAAACCTTGAGTTAAAGGAGAACCTGCGAAGCACTAAGCCACTGTGCCGTCATAATAATTACATGATAAAGGTTTAAAATTTGAAAAATACAACATTGATGAACAACACATGACAAAAATGAAGATTGCAGAAATAACATAACCAGAAATAACTCACTCTACCTATAGAAATGATATGTATAAGTATCAGTCAGGTATTTTAAATAATTTTGCCAAAGATTAACATCAGCAAATGTGAGCTTATCTATAAAGTATTGTCAGTTTTGCTGGTCTGGACCATTAGGTATCACAAGGAACAAAAACATTAACAATTATTTCAGATAAGCAATTGTTGCTGCTCATTAATCTAGGAAGTTTTTTTGAATGCATTTCCAAATACTTTATACTCTTTTACATTATGAAAAAATAATCTATATATATATATTATGAAAAAATAATCTAATAATATAAGTGAAATGTTTAGAAAAAATGCCCCAAACACAAAAACATCTTAGATTCGTAAGGCCTCAGTAAGTAAGTTAAATATTGACATAAATATCAATTAGAAAAAGAATTAAAAAGGCTTTCTGATGAAAACTAAATAACACAGCACTAACAAGGTTGCATCTAAACAAACCACAAGACATGTAGAATAATGTCACATATAGACTGATTAGATTAATGTGATTATAAAGAGATATGTGGCCATAATGCATTGTGCCATGTGTGACAAAAAAACAAAACACGTCATACCAACTATTAAGCTCAGTAGTGTAGAGGGGATAATTTTGACTTCTTTTTCAGGTGAACCTGCAGTTTATTATGTTTAAGTCTACAATAAAGTCATCTGTATACCAAAGTTTAGTAGATTCAAATATAAGACCTTCTATCCAATGACTAAAGTTTAAACTGGAGCATAAATGACATACACCTCAAAAAAAGAATAAACTATAAGAAGAGGTATATCAAAATGCCATCAGAACAAACAGAGTAAACAATACAGTAATACAAAACACAAATGCAAAAAATCTGATTGATGATTCTACAAGATACTATTTTTATCTATTTTGATTTTTATAATATTATTTTATTTTGCTAACCGAAGAACAATATAAATAATTGTATATTACAGTGTGATATGTCATGTATTGTTAATCTGATAAGAACGTGTGTATGGAGGGGAGTGGGGGTTTGAATATGGCAGAGTAGCACAGAAAAAAAATATGAACACTTGGAGGTTGTTCGTTTGAAAGTTTATTGTTAATACACATTTGTATTGACTACAATATTGCTCTTAAAGCGGAACAGATACATGTCTTTGTCATTAACGGTATTTTTCGGACATAGCCAGGCTGACTTGTGCGAGGAACTTATCCACTGAAACGTGAACCTCTGGTGTGAAGTCAGCTGGGAACAGCATGGCAAGAACAACAAGGAGGTTGTGCATGATTATCTAAAACAAAAACGATATATTAGTTCATGTAACATAGACATAGCATTTAAAATTTGTTTTTTTTTTGGGCTAAACTGACTAAAACCATTACAGTAAAGAATTTACCTTGAAATTGGCAGGATCCACACGCAGCATAAAGGCATGCAGCTCACTGAGTTTAAGAAGTCCTGTCTTCAGATCATCTATTAATTCGACAGCTTTAAGAACTCCCTGCATCACAGTCAGTCCGTGCTTCTTCACTTGAGGAGAACTTGAGCTCAAGTCCTTCCAGTGGGTAAAGTAGGTCTTTGTTTGAGGATAGACAACGAAAGTCCTAAAATGATTTCGAATCAAATACAATAATAAGAACATTTCATACATTTAGCATTTTAGAGTTAGTAATCCTAATATAAATACTTTACCTGACGATGACTTCATTACCAATTTCCTCAGCTCTGGAGCTGACTTTGCCAAAGAAAGCCTTCACTGCGGCCTTGTCTTTGTCGTTGAGACTCATTTTCTGACACTTGCCAAAAGTTCTGACAGATTTGCTGGTTTTGTGACAGCTTTTTATACGCTCTGAGCTTTTAAAGATAAAGGAGTGACTTTGCGGTTAAACTCCTCCCTAGAATTTATCACTCTTGTATCCACAGTATCCACACTAAGTCTAAATATCTATACTTTACACACACACACACACACACACACACACACACACACACACACACACACACACACACACACACACACACACACACACAAATATCAGGTTTACTTTGGACATCATCAGACTATTATTGTCATCAGACAATTATTAATGTTTTGAAATCAGTTAAAAGACAAATTCAAATTTGAATTTATCACTATATACTCTTCAGGAATTAAACCCATCAATTCAAATTATTCACACAACCAATTAACATTTACCCCCAGCCGCCAATTAACCCTTAACAATCAAATATAAAACTGAAGTATACAAGACAGTACTTAAAATAAACTTTATTTTACATTGTACACTTTAAGAAAACCAATGAAAAATCTGTACCTCTTTTTAAGTCGCTGCATATTATTCAAAAGTAAAACTTTTTTTTTCATTCATTCATTATCTCCCGCTTTATCCTCTAGTAGGGTCGCGGTGGGGTTCCCCATGCCCATCCAGGGGAGAACGTTTCGGCGCTGGGCAGATAGGGCGCCAATCCATCACTGGGCAGTAAAACTTACATTTTAAATTAATTCTCATTTTTTTTTATTTAAGAAAAAATAAAATCATAATTGTCAAACACACAATTGTCTGCCTAAAATTTAAATAAAATGATAAAATGCAGTGGTTAGCTTGTTTCTTGCACAACTGCTAAGATTATATACATAACACAAAAGAGCAGACATGCATGATTTTTCACAATTATTCCTAAATAACTGAAACTGAATGTTTTCAGCATCTTTAAACAATTAAATTCTTCATAATTAAGTGTAAAAACCTAATATGAAACCACGTATGTATAGCTTAATATATTGTCATATGCTGGACAGAAATGCTCATCTATACACATAAGCTAATGCTTTCCCTGTCTCCAAAAAATAATAATATCGTAAATTAAATATCATGTTAGTTTTTTGGCTTTGTGTTTTGGTGAAATTTAATCTCTTGTCTTGAATACCATTCCTTTTCTTTCCTTTAAAAAGTAAGTGATACAACAATGTTATCTTGATTCCACACTGCTGGGCGACATGACGTTTGGACTACGCCTATTTTAAGTGATAATTTTTATCTTTCTTTTTCATTTGTACTTTTATGATAAGTTTCTTTAAAGTTTAAGTGTGTGTCCGTTGCCTTCTCGGGGGCGTGGTTTAGTGCTCATCAGTGTATATATATGACAGATGATGTAAAGATCCAGTGTTAATAAGGATCTTTGTTGATTCTAACATTTAGAAACCTCGTCAGTCGGCATCATGGTTCACTGGACAGATTTCGAGCGTTCTACCATTAAAGAGCTCTTCGCCAAAATCGACTATCAGTTAGTTGGACACCAGGCGCTATCAAGGTATGTTTGTATGAATGTAGACTAAACAAAAACGTTTTGTAGCAAATGCCAAACACGTGTTTATTTGTTTTTATTTGTCCCAGATGTCTTGTCGTGTACCCATGGACACAGAGATACTTCGGTAACTTTGGAAACTTGTACAACGCCGCTGCAATCTTGGGAAACCCTAAGGTGGCTGCTCATGGTCTGACTGTAGTCCGTGGTTTGGAAAAGGCTGTTAAAGACATGGACAATATTAAAGCCGTTTACGCCGAGCTGAGTGTGTTGCACTCTGAGAAACTGAACGTGGATCCCGAGAACTTCAGGGTATGATTTCCATCCATTATCTTCCGCTTTATCCTCTATTAGGGTCATGGTGGGGTTCCCCATGCCCATCCAGGGGAGAACGTCTCGGGCGCTGGGCAGATACACCCAGGACAGGGTGCCAATCTATCGCTGGGCACACATTCACTCACACAGACGCACACACAAACACACTCTATATGGGGCAATTTGGAGAATTCGATTGACTTGATCCATGTTTTTGGACTGTGGGAGGAAACCGGAGAACCCGGAGGAAACCCACAAAGACACTGGGAGAACATGAAAACTCCACCCAGATTGGGATTCGAACCGGGAATCCCTATACTCTATAGGGCACGGTGGCTTAGTGGTTAGCACGTTCGCCTCTATGATTTATATTAGTGATTTACTGATTCATTTTTTTTATTTCAGAAAATGCTAAACATTTATATTTAATTCGATTTGTGTTTACATATGTTCTTGTCTCTTGCAGCTGCTGGCTGACTGCATCACCATCGTCATTGCTTCCACTATGGGGAAATGCTTCACTGCTGAAGTGCAGGCTGCTCTGCAGAAATTCTTGGCTGTCGTGGTCTCTGCTCTCGAAAAACAGTATCATTAATTCATTTGAAGGTCTTAGGCATCCATTAGACAACAAATAAATAAATGTATAGATAAAATGTTTCTGTTTCTGATTTGTTCAAGTTTCATGGGTACGAAAAGAAGAGACACAAAAACTCATTTTAAATATTCAGATTTGTGTTTAATCACCTTACACTGTAAAAAATAATCCTATAAAATCACATCAGTAAAAATATGTACAGTATACAATTTAAAACAGTATAGAAATTGTGAACTTTACTGGATACAGCTGAAAACAAAGCGATTTTACAGGGAACTGTATAAATGTAATATTAACTACTGACTTGTGGCGTTCTTATTTGTAAGTGGCTTTGGATAAAAGCGTCTGCTAAATGACTAAATGTAAATGTATTATTGATCCAACTTTTTGCACATATGCAGCTGACAGTTTTACAAATAATTGATCTTTACAAATAACAGTCGTCGTGCAAATTACTCAGCTATTATTAACTGTAAAGAAACTGCAACTGCTAAACCATAAATAATAATAATATGATGATGATTTATTCATTTAATGCCGATAGACTGGTTTTGCAACTGGATATACAACATAATCGTATGATGATTTAAAATCCTCAAATTTTGACGTCCAAAATGTAACCTATATGAGCCCCAAGTCATTCAGTTTTGTTGTTATATAAACGGACAATGTATTAATATTTAATTGCACCACCAAAACAATATGCACTAAATCACTAAGATTTCATTCATTCATTCATTATCTCCCGCTTTATCCTATATTAGGGTCGCGGTGGGGTTCCCCATGCCCATCCAGGGGAGAACGTCTCGGGCGCTGGGCAGATAGACCCAGGACAGGGTGCCAATCCATCGCTGGGCACACACTCACTCACTCATATACACTCTATATGGGGCAATTTCAATTGACTTGATCCATGTTTTTGGACTGTGGGAGGAAACCGGAGAACCCGGAGGAAACCCACGCAGACACGGGGAGAACATGGAAACTCCACCCAGATGGGGATTTGAACCGGCAAACCCTAGTGCTGAGAGGCGAACGTGCTAACCACTAAGCCACCCACACTATGCCCACACTAAGATTTCTATTTTAAAAATATTTTAAGCAGATTTGTATGCGTCTTTGGCCTTGTCTACAACTTAGGATTTAAAATTCTCAGCTCCAATAAATGTTTTAAAAGTGAATTCAATTACAAAAGAATGTTAAGTTTTTTAAGAAAACTTGTAGCTACAACATTTACATATTTTTGAGCAATATTTTATCCTCCCTGATTTCCGGTTTCCGGTCAGAGTACGCAGTGTGGCTGTCTCTTCTTGTCGATGTTCTTGGTGTTTTACTTTCTTCGATTCTCACTCTTCTCACATTTTTTCGCACAGTTTGTTCGAAATCCGAAGTTTGATTTTTTTTATACAAACCTCTGTGTCGTCGACTATAATGATTTTCGTTTTCACCTGATCCCGCTACAAAGTTTTTGGATACATGCACCTGTTGCGTTTGGTATTCATCCGCGAACCCTCTACTGTGTTCGGCCTGGATTCCTCCGCGGAGGGTGAGTTAGTTTTATGACTTGCTAAGCTGTTGTGTTGTTAATGTGCTGGACAGTTAATCTGTCGTCTTTGTTTGAATATTTCTATTCGGCCAACGAGGAAATGTACTAAGTTTGTTCGTGTACATGGCCCTGGCTCAGTGCCCCTGCCCCTGCCCATCCACAGGAGAAAGGTTCGGGTGCTGGGCAGATACACCCAGGACCCGGCGCCAATCTATCACTGGGCACACACACACTCACGCAGACACACTCTATATAGTGCAATTTAGAGCATTCAATTTACTACATGTTTTTAGTTTTGTGGAAGGAAACCCACATGGACATAGGAAGAACATGGAAACTCCACCCACATTGGGATTCGAGTCTGGATCCCCAACGCTGAGAGACGAACATGATGACCACTAAGCCACCATGCCCCTTAATGGAAATGCCCCTATGGTAATTTTTGCACCGTGCGTGTCTTAACTGTTGGGGCTTGATGTTTTTGGCTCTGGCTTTTCCCATTTTTTTCACCCAAAGAACTGAAAACCCTGAACTGTTGGAATTTGTCTCTCCAGCATCCAAAAAATATGTAATGACTGCTGAGAGCCTATCTCAAAGGCACCCCGTTATCCACTTCAAGAAACTGCAGAGTCGTGATTTACCAAAATGAAATTCTTTGATTCATTTTCTTCCTATTAATTCTCTAGGGGTTCCCTATTTTCATCCAGAGGAGAACATTTTGGGCTCTGGGCAGATACACCCAGGACAGGGTGCCTAACACTATAACACACACACACACACACACACACACACTATTTTGGCAATTAGATCATTAAATTTAGCTTAAATTGATGGTTTTGGACTGTGGGGGGAAACTAGAAAACCCAGAGGAAATCCATGCGGACACGGAGAGAACAAGAAAACTCCATCCAGATTGGGATTCAAACCTGGAATCTCCAGCACTGAGAGGCAAAGCATAAGCCACTGTGCCTCCCCTAAAACTGTCATAAAACACTTTATTTACTATGCATCTGTTGAAGTAAATATAACCCCAAATGTTATAACACCAACCCCTCTTCATATGTCAGGTGTATTGACAGAACCGTTCTGCCAGTTCATTGCTCGCTCAACAATAAGTCGTGATCACAAAATAACAAGATTTGCTATCTTGAGATAAAAGAATAACAACTGTCCTCTCTGTGTTTCCGTACATATGGGAAGCCGATTGGGTAAGAGCATGTAAACTGAAATGGCACATATGAGTAAAAAGATGATGTGTAGTAATTTAGAAAAATTTCAAATGAAGAAAAGTGTCCAGATGAGGATGAGAACTTAACATCTTAACTTTGTGTTTGGCAACTAACTCACCATAGCACTGGTATTCGGTGCACTTGATGGTCTAATACCTCACTGTGTAGCGCTTTATGTAATGTAAGTATACATTTAATTTTGATTCACCACACAAACCGCTTGTGACAGGTGATCTGTGAAGAATTGTTTTAACTAAAACATGTAAATAGGCATTGGCACAGTATAAATAACTGATTGTTTAGTTTACAAGAACATCGATTCTAAAATAGTGGTGTGTCAGTGAAAACATGATGGGTAATAATTCAGGGGAATTTGAAAGGAAGAAAAGTATCCTAATGCGGATCTGTATTTAAAAGAGGCGAAATATGACCCAAATGATATTCCATAATATTTACAGCTCTGTGTGATTTCCTACCCTTCTTTATGTATCTACATAATCTCTGCCCATAATATGGCTACATAAACAAACTGCCATTGTTGAAAAGAAAAGAAGGCATAATAACTATAGAGTTTTGCGCTCCGCTCTATTGTGCTCATCTCACTGGAAATTGAGAGGAAACACAAACAGCCCTCCTAAACTCCTGCTCTATAACTAACAAAGATCTCTTATTAATTAAGTAATTGTTCAAAGAAATGCGGAATTCCTACTTCTAGTGGAAACCTGGCAACAAACTATCTTTACTGAAATATCTATACACATTTATCTAAACCATGTCTCACAGGCAAAAGAGATGGTCTAACTGCAGTTTTCTGAGGTGGTTTGAAGGTCAAAGAGATTGTCCTTCATGATGTTACGTCTTGTGAAAGTCTGATCTTAAAAATGAGTCACATCTTCATTTATTTATTCATTCATTCATCATCTTCCAATTTATTCTCTACTAGGGTCGAGGAGGGTCCCCCATGCCCATCCAGGGGAGAACATTTCAGGGTCTGGGTAGATACACCCAGGACAGGACGCCAATCTATCACTGGGAACACACTACTTCATACAGAAACACAAATACACACACTATATGGGGCAATTTGAGCATTTAATTTACCTACAATCATTGTTTTTAGACTGTGGGAGGAAACTTGAGAACACAGAGGAAACCCACGCGGACATGGGGAGAACATAAAAACTCCATCCAGATTGGTATTCGAACTTGGATCCCCAGCGCTGAGAGGTAAATGTGCTAACCACTAAGCCACAGTGCTGCCCCATCTTTATTTTTGTCTCATTTAAATGAATTGTTAACTATAGCCTGTCTTACTGTTGTCCTTTAATAACCACGTTGACACCAGCTGCTCAATCATAATGAGCTCCTGTTTATCATTGAATGTTTTCATTTAATCCAGCAGGTTGATTTTCCCCACTCACACTCATGATCATGTATTAGACTTAACTTGCTCTACTGGTTAGGACAATGTCTCTGTTACAGGTTCTCATGAGTTAATTAAATGTTGTCTCAGCTCATCTTCTCCTAAAACTTCCTCTTTGATCTACAGTATTTTCATTATCTGTCTTCCATGATCATGCACCTATTCTCTTTTCACAACATTGATATCTATCTGTGTGTCTTTTTTTTATAGTTGATTTATCTACAGTCTGTGGCATTATTAAGTCCTCTTCTTCATCTTGCACCCACTGCGCTCCTTAAATCATGTGAATCTTTTATTTCTCCTCATATTGCTCATTTAAAAACTCACTAAAAATATCTTCTGTTACACCTGTTCTTAAAAAACCTTGTTTGGCTCCCATCTCACTTTCCATTTGTAGTCCAATCTTTAATTTTCTAATTGTAGTCCCATCTCTAATCTCTTTCTTGTCCAAAATGGAGTGTTGTAGTCACAGCTTATAATAACCTACCATGATACTCTTAGTCTGTATGAACCCTTTCATTCAGGTTTTCATAATTTACATAGCACTTTATCTGCTCTCTTAAAAGTTACAAATGACTTGCCTTGTCTATCTGGATCTCACAGTTGCATTTGACGTTGTGAATCATCACTTTTTCCAGATTGTCATCACTTGGTCTCACTGGTCTAGCACTAGAATGCTTCCAGTCTTATCTCTCTAACTGACAGAAGTTTACTTAGTTGGTTCACAAAAATCTTCCTCTTCATCTTCTTCAGTGTTCCACAGGGGTCAATCCTTGGCCCCCTCCCCTTTATTTTGTACGTCTCTCCTTTCGGCCAGATTTTTCATAAACAAGGATTTAATTTTCACCGGAATGCTGATGATATTCAAATCTATCATAATTATTACTTACTTCACCATTACCAAGTGTTATTTTCATGAAATTTGTATGAAAATTTGTGTTGTTAATGGAAATCTTGATTTTGTTCCGAAAGCATGAAGCTTGAAAAGCATGAAAGCATGTTACAGATCAAGTGTGACATGTAACTCAAGTAACCATGAGCAATGTGTTTAAAGGCCAAAACATGAAAAGATATACAGCTGTGTGAGTTACAGTGTAATTTATAATCAACATGCTTAAAATACTAGAATTACTATTAAAATACATTCTGTCCATCTTTTTAGCAAAATTATAAGATCTTTGGTGGCACTAAAGGAGCCAGATAGGTTACCTGAAATGATTTGGTTGTGTCGTTAATGCATTTCCCCATATTACAGTTGGGTCAAATATTCTGATAGCAATTGTCAAAATATGTGAACCCTTGTACTTTAATCCAGCTGCTTATTAAATCCTACATTATTATTTGGTTATTTGGTCTTTGTTGAGTGGATGAAAATCTGTATGATCTACTGCACAATAAAAAAAACTAAACTGCACAATAAAATTTTTTTTACTCAAATTTTATAACATTCTATTTACTCCACAGAAGACTACAGTGATATCTGAATTTACAGGGAGTACTTCACTGCATAGATTATTATGCATTGTAAAAGTCTGACTTCCAAGCCAACTGACAGGCCAGACCTGCAGTTCTCCCAGCGCACCAGAGGGGACATCTCCTAATCATCAATATTTTACAAAAAATAAATCCATTAAAAGTGTAGCTTCTAATAGCTTTGGACCAATTTAAACTCTAAATAAAACAAGAAATCCAAATAAACTAAGACCACAATTTAAGTCTTAAAGCACTTAATTGTTTCGCCATAATTAAAATAAAATGTTTATGTAGGTTTTTATAAAGTTAATGGCAAAAACCTCCATTTAAAGAATCACTTACTCCTGCAATGGGAGCTTTTGCACACTGACCGAATTTTCACCTGACAAGAATTTAAACTGTTCAAGTATTAAGATGTAAACATATATAACATGCAATTTAAATTTATAAGCTCTATGAATAATAATACAACATGAAGATTTATTGAAACATATACAACAGGAATGAAACACAAGTTTGCAGAAATAAAGAGCTATCAATTTTAAGGTATTTTATATATAAACATACAAGAATCCAAAGATTAGTTAAATAAAATAAATGAATACAAAATTGCAAAGTTATTTTATTGGTGATTAGAAACATTGTGAAGTTAAAAAAATATAAGTTTGTAAATGGATGAAAGACATATTGATAAAGAAGAACATTCTAAAACAGGTGTCCACAGGTGTAAATCTGTGTAGGCAGGATTAGAGTGTCAGGCTATCAGTGTCAGGCTGAAGGTTGGGAATTCAATTTTTGTCCAAAGTTGCCAATGTAGGCCCTTGAGCAAGGCATTTGTAACATCATTTCATGAAGGATACTATATTGTAAATGACTATATTGTGAATGTGCTACGACCCCAACATTTAAGTTCGGATACTCGTAGTCACGTTGGATAAAAGTATCTGCAAAATGTATTATGTATTTGTTTTTGTGTGTTTGTGTGACATAATACTCTAAGATTGACTTCAGACAAAACATCTCTTCTACAACACGTTTCTTTGACTGTTCTGTGTTTTACCACTTTTTAAAACATGATAAGAAACAACAATTTATGATTTATTGCAACTTTAACCTTCCACTTTGAAATAAAACTTTACTAGATGCATTATATAATCACTTTGATAGAAATACATTCTATCACAATAAGTACCTTTCTGAGGCCTTGGTATTTTCTGTTGTACTTACTGAAATCACAAACACACACACTAACAACATTTGTGTCTTTCATACAGTAAGGGTTCATTGGCAGTCTGAAGATTGGGGGTTTAAACACAAGTCCAGGTTTGTAGGTCTAAAGGTTAGTAATGTGGGCCATTGAGCAGGGCATAAACTGTAATAACTTTTGTACAATACCAACCACCAAGTTGGGACAATAGCAAATAACTTGGAAGGAAAGCATGCAAAATTAACTTGTGTAAAATGATGTAATTTTAATGCTTAATCAAACTTTTATTCAAACCATCTTCCCTGCCACACACACATTTAGATGTCATGGATGTTTTTGGATACTGTTTTTATGTCTTTTAAGATTCTTTAAAGTAAAGTTACAATTTACAACTAATAAAACAGCTTTGAGGCAATCTGCAAAACACCATTAATAAGTGAAGCATTGCTGTTATGCTGCAGTTCAACATTAAAAAAATTAATTCTGTGAATTTAGTGATTAACTGTTATGACAAGGTAAAAATACACATTTTCCCTCTGTGTTCAAAACGTAATTGCTTATTTGCAAAAAAAAAAAAAAAATACAAAATTTTAGTGTAGTTAACAAAATGTCATACTTAAAATAAATTGCTAGCCATTATTTAATTGTGTAACAATCTAAGGCCATTTAAAAGTGATGTTTATTTACAACAGTTAAACCCTGATGTGCACTGTGTGTATTATGTAAGTGAAAGGGCAGCATTGTTGTATCACTGAATATAGTGAATAGTGAATTTGATTATCGAAACTAAAAGTATTTAGAGCAGAAAACTGTACAATTGGATAAATTATTTTATGAGTGGTGTTTAAGGTTATATTTATCAAAACTACAAAGCCTTGTATCAGAAAAAAATGTTTAAAAACAGTGTGTAAAATGAACACCACTTTAACTGTGTCTTACAAAAACACAAATACAAACATACACATATATAAGTGATTAAAGATCAGCCCTTCTGTTTTCATTAAAGATGGCTTCTTTTTACATCATGGTGGTGAGGTTCCCAAAATTGGAGACTTTGGTGACACCTACGAATAAGAAATAAAAAACCTGTCAATCCAGGACTGAGGGTAAAGATCAGTCTGCGTAAAAATGACATTGCTTACGGGAGACGGAGGCTTGGCAAAATTGAGATGGGCATAAAGAAGTACAGCGATGTCGTTCTGACTGGCCTCCAGCGCGATAGAGAGAGCAGTGCTGCCATCCTGTGGCCATAAAGAAAAAATAAACAAACAGCAACGATTTTCCATAACATAAAAACATTTATAACAATAATAAAATCACTGACATTGTCTGTAAGCGTTGCATCACAGCCTGGTACAGACAGAAGTTGGCGCACGATGTCCACATGGCCATGTTCACAAGCACACATGAGTGCCGTAGAACCATCATCATCTTGCAGGTTGACCTGGGCGCCACAAGACAGCAATGCTTTCACCATATCCCCTCGGCCATGGCTCACTGCCAGCATCAAGGCCGTCTGTCCAGCCTACAGTAAAAACATGCACCCACATGTTTTTCACAAATCACACCTCGTACATCATACCAAGAATTCTGCTTTAATGTGACACTCAATTAGCCTGAAATATGTCAATTAGCTCAATAATTTTGATACTTAATATACAGTACCAGTCAAAAGTTTGGACACCCCCCCCCCCCCTTTTTGCTCTACTTATCGTCTATGTTATCAGTTCCACATACCGTAAAGATGGACTTTAGTTCTACAATTCCAAACTGTAGTACATCTGTTTGTGGACTACAATATACTGTGTTAGTTTCCTTTACCCTGTTCTCTAATGGTCAGGACTCCAATAGTACCACCACAGAGCAGGTATTATTTGGTTGGTGCTCTATTCCTATCCCAGCAGTGTCACTGAAGTATCTACAGCAGCACTGCTGCACTAAACCCCCCTTACCGCATCCGTGTCTCTGCATAACTGAAAATAAACAATACACCACCTAAATTAGAGCTGTTTTGTGATGGTCCTGAGAACAGAGAACCACCAGGGGACTAACAAAAATAGAAAACAGATGTTCTACACTGTAATTGTAAAACTATAAGTCCATCTATATGGTCAGTGGAGAAAATGGACAATGAAACAAGAAGTAGTTGTGTCCAAACTTTTGACTGGTACTGTTTAATCAGTTATAAACAGTTACAAATCTTTTCAGATGACAGCATTTTTTTATAGCTTACCAATGTTCTGTAGGTATATACTTATAGATACTTGTATGTATATATATATATATATATATATATATATATATATATATATATATATATATATGTGTGTGTGTGTCATTGTTATGTTTAATCTGCACGATTTGATTAATAAGAGGGGCACCTGGCTTGCTTTGGCATTAACGTCTCCGGTGCGGAGCAGCTGCAAAACTGTCTGAAGGTCGCTGTCAGAGTGGAACGCAGCCAGGGCTGTCAACATGATGGCCGTGTAACCAGCCTTGTTCTGCTTGTCTGCATTACAGAGACCTGCACACGCAAACATATCACACACTGAACAAAAGGTACATTGTCACTGAGTAACACAGAACAAGCACAGATTTTATTATCTCATCTGTATTTAGCACGCTTGGCTCTTAATACCTGCATTTAATTAATACCCCTGGTTCCAAATGCCAAAAAAGTTTAAAGCATATTAAGAAATCTAATTTATTATTCATTCATTCATTATCTCCCGCTTTATCCTCTATTAGGGTCGCGGTGGGGTTCCCCATGCCCATCCAGGGGAGAACGTCTCGGGCGCTGGGCAGATAGACCCAGGACAGGGCGCCAATCCATCGCTGGGTACACACTCACACACTCAAACACACTCTATATGGGGCAATTTAGAGAACTCAATTAACTTGATCCATGTTTTTGGACTGTGGGAGGAAACCGGAGAACCCGGAGAAAACCCACACGGACACGGGGAGAACATGGAAACTCCACCCAGATGGGGATTCGAACCGGGAATCCCTAGCGCTGAGAGGCGAACGTGCTAACCACTAAGCCACCGTGCCGCCCTAATTTATTATACAAGACCAAAACATCTTAATTTAACCAGCACTATCAAATAGACTGACCAGTGTTTAATAGAAGTTTGACCACAGGGAAGTTGGAGTGTGAGACGGTGTAGTGCAGTGCTGTGTTTCCATTTCCATCAGCCATGTTAACCACAAACTCCAGTAAGTGTGGTGAAATGGAGGCAAAGGCGTCCATGTAGGCTTGAACTACTGCCGTGTCTGCAGATTTGTGACATGAAATGCGCAGCCACTCTTGTAATACCGTTGTGTAGGCTGTTCTCTAAAAGGAGCATAGATGAACAACAGTTCAGACTAACACAGATAAACTGTCTTTTTAAACAAACTTGCTAAATATTATGCAAAAATTGGGAATATTATGTAGTACTACTCATCAAACTACGTCTGTAATTGCACTTCTGTACTAAAAACACACCAATGTTATACATATTTTAGTATTTCTGTTATGCTTTTAAATTCAGCATGAATATCTAAAAAAACTATATACTCTGTTAAAATGTATTCTCTTTTATAATATGTTTTTCTTGATTTCATGTTACTGCAATACAATAAATAGTATATGTATGTTGCAACCTATTTGTAACATTATTTTTTACAATACAGTATTACAATCTATTAATCTTTATAGCATTCGTTTTCTGATATGTTTGTGGGTAAAATAGCAGGACTTCTTAGATTTGCTGGCTTTCAGAGTCTAATTATAGACTGTCCCTGGAAACCTGACAGCACCAACAAGAAACCAAGAAGCTATGTGGAGGTAGCTGTCTGTTCTGAAAATTGTACTGGGGACAGAGAATCTAAGTCTGATGCACTGAGCACCTTAATCAGTAACTATATTTGCTTAATATAAGCAAATAAATATGATGTTTACATCCCTTCATTTTAATGTATTTTTTAAATAACCTTGGCCTTTAAATATTTAAAATGAATAAACTTTACAAAAAACAACTAGGTGGCTGAGTCACCAACTATTTCAAGAGGGCTATAAAAATGCGACCTACCGCCCCCTGTTGGCTGAAGGCATTTGGTTCGCCAAGTGCTTTTTGCAGAGTATGAAGTGCTGTCATGAAGCTATCACTTAGTTGACTTCTGAAAATACAGTATCTTTTTTCACATATTTTGCAATTTTAATCCAAGAACATTGTTTTATTGTTGTTAAATATCACAGCTGCAACCTCACCTGCTTCCCTCTTTAGTTGCTTGGTTTAAACAGGCATTTTCATTTGGACTGCTAGTTGAAGGTTTGCCCTCTTGCTGCTGCTTGGAATTATCTGAAGCTTTTAATGGGACAGCTGGCTCTTCCGGAGGTTGTGGCAGGCTAACCGCTGGCTGGGTGAAACTAGCAGTGTGTGGAAAAGTAGTTGACTGCTTTGAGGTCAGTCTGGAAGCCTCTGGCTGGTTAGAATTTTGCATGGTATTAGATTCTGTGCTTCTTTGTGTTGTAACAGTATGTTCCTTTACAATGCAGGTAGCTGATGACGGCTTTGAATTCCATTCAGGGGAACTAGCAGTGCTTTCCGATCTATGTTGCTGAGGGAATTCTGTTTCAGTTAACTGGCCAACAGAATCCTGAGAAGTCATGGCAGCTGCAGATGACTGGACTGCACAGTGACGTTTGTCAATATCCAAGACTGGTGATTGTGCAACCTGTTGCCATGCTGCTATGCCTGATCCTTGTGCCTGGCTGGTATATGGATGATCTGAAGTCTCTTTGTGTAAAGGTGGGGCAGTACTGTGCTGAGCAGTGTGGGTAGTTTCTGTCTCTTTTGATTGTGGTCTTCCAAGAGAGCTGATGTCAGGAGTGGTATGTGGCTGTCGGGCTGGAGATTCTGGTAGTTTTTCAGTTGCTTCATGATATTCACTTGCATCACTTTCATCTGAACTCTCAGAAGTACTCGAATTTGAATCATATCTGCAAAATAAATCACACACCTTACTGAATTAGAATTCAAAGTTCAAATTTAATCTAAACTTATGTCATATAAAATGTGTAAGATATAACATTCAGTATTTACCGTCCATTTACTCCAACAAATTGTAGATTCTTTTTAGTTAAAGGAGATCGTGGTTCTCTATCTGCCTTCCGCTTCATTATTGACCTCAGGCTGGACTGAGGAGAAGCTTTGGAATGAGTATCTTTGGGAACACAAAGAATGGGTATCAATGGGTATTTATTTTTTCATTTTCAACTTGTATTGTCATTTATTCATTCATTCATTATCTTCCACTTTATTCTATATTAGGGTCGCGGTGGGGTTCCCCAAGCCCATCCAGGGGAGAACGTTTCGGGCGCTGGGCAGATACACCCAGGACAGGGCGCCAATCTATCGCTGGGCACACACACTCACGCACGCATACACACTCTATATGGGGCAATTTGGGGAACTCAATTGACTTGATCCATGTTTTTGGACTGTGGGAGGTAACCGGAGAACCCGGAGGAAACCCACGCAGACACGGGGAGAACATGGAAACTCCACCCAGATGGGAATTCGAACCGGGAATCCCTAGTGCTGAGAGGCGAACATGCTAACCACTAAGCCGCCCTATTGTCATTTAATAGCACATAAAAAACCTTTTATAAAAAGTTTATAAAAATATAAAAATCTTGGAAATACCGGAATGGGTTGCATCTCCATGTGCCTTCATGACTTCTGGGCCTGGATGCTGGTCCATCTCTTTTAGCCTCTGGTGAAGTGCGGTGTTGTTGACAGGCACTGATGTAGACGTCTCACTTCTCAAAATTTCTCGCACTTGCTTGGAGCTTATTGCAATTGGTAACTCTTTAGGTGATTCTGGAATCATGAGAAAGAAACTGTAAATCCCCAAATCATAGTGATGCAAACTAATCATTTATGAATTTATCATCACTAGATTGTGTAGATTGAAGTGGTTTTAAATATTCTGGTTTAATTAGTTATTTTGAATCAGTTAAAGATTGTTGTTCATATCAGTAAACAACAGTTAACCCAACATTATAGAACCTTTCTGGGAAACCATCATTTTACCAACTCAAGACTGGTGACAGAATGAAGAGAGTGAATTTATGCATAAAGTACATTATTCTCATCAAGACCAGCAAACTGATATCTGAATGATTAAAAAAGATGAATACATAAAGATGTGATAGCCTTAAACCGATTCTATACACAAAGCTTATAATAAACTGTGACAATTTTGCAAAGTAATGTTGACCAAAAAGGTTCTGAACACTACAAGAGTTTAGACTTCAAGAGAAACTGTTCAGATCCAGATATTGTTGCTATTACATACCTCCTTTCCCTAGAGACTCAGCATAGCCTTTATGAAGTTGTCCCTCCTGGAAGCTTGTAGAAGGAGTTCTAGACTCTGTGCAGTCTTGAGCTCTGAACAGTGTGCCCACCCCCACAACTGTAGGCTGCTCCAGTGTGTATACCTGGATCCCAACTGTCCTTTGTTGCTTTTCTTGCATATGATGGGTAAAGCTCACCAAGGTATTAAGGCTTGCACCCTCCAGGCCAGGCTGTTCCTGCCAACTGAGACTGGTGGCTCTAACAGCATGTGGCGGTTGAACTTGTTTCTCTTTTTGTATCACCTCTACCTGGTTCTGGGTACTCTGAAGCTCTTGTAAGGTGTTTTTAAGTTGTGCTTCTAACTGGTCTACTTTGAGCTTCAGAGCTTCTGTTTCAGGCAACAAGCCCAAGTCCTTCTCAGTTACTCCAACACTGACATGACAATTATTTTTCTTCTCAATTTCTGGACCCACCCCTATGGTTCGAACCTCCCTTCTGCTCCCAGACCTTGCTCCACCCACAATAACAGTGTCTTCAATCTCACAGCCTGAGTCCTGACGTATGCCGTCTGGTGTAGTTGGTGAGAGACCATCCTGAACTTTGGTGATACCACCCCCAACCTCTTCTTCTGGAATATCAATGTATAGCTCTCCTCGTGAACGGCCACGGTTGAATCCCAATGTATGACCCAAGAACTTTTGACTTTTAAGTTGAACACTTAGTTGCCGCTTCTCTTCCTGTAACACAGAGATTTTAACCTGCAGCACAGGAATTGTCTTTACTTGCTCCTCCAGGTCCCGGATTTTCCTAAGGGCCATGGCCATCTGCTCACGCACATGCTGCAGGTGAGCAGGAGTGGGTGATACAGGTGTAGATAAACCAGAACTGGCAGGCGTATATGAACCCCCCCCTCCTTGGGCTCGATTAAAGCTGTGGGCACTGGACAATGAAGTATTGGACCCAGCCACACTACTGTGCATGCTACCCAAGTTGGAGATTCGGCGGGTATCCTTTTCCTCCTCTAGTTTACGTCGTGCATCCAGTAGAGTTTTTTCCACTCGTGCCATGTTAAAGTTGGGGCGCTGTGAGCTGTGGTAGCCTGGTGCACAGTAGGAGTATGATGAATGTCGACTGTCCATGCTGGTGTTGGAGCAAAGAGACTCTGTGGAAGTCCACCATGAACCTGTGTATCCATAACCTCGGGGCAGGGAGCCATAGCGTGGTCGTCTCTGCACAGGCACTCGTTTTAATGTGTTGCCCTTCTCAATGTCATTAACATATTTAAGAAAGTCAAGATCTAGACGGTACCCATAGGGAGTCTCTACTGAGTAGGGTGCTTCTGGATCTTTTGTGTGCAGAGTAGTACCAGGTGGAGAGGTAAACTTTCCTGCAAAATAAATAAATAAACAAATAAACAAATATATATATATATATATATATATATATATATATATATATATATATATATATATATATATATATATATATATATATATATATATATATATATAACAGTAAATCAGAGGAAACCTAAAGTCTATAGTGATGTTACTTAATAATTATAAAACTGGAAGTTTTGGTCCAGCCATGCATGTTGTACAACACATTACTTAAAATCATAAACTACCGATAAATATGAACAGCAAGCCGATTCCCCATGAGCACTAAAACTGGCATTTTTTTCTTTTAATAAAATTGGCATGATAAAATACATTTAAATATTTTTTTTTATTTTAACTAAAATTATTTTTAATCTTCACAAAGATTTCTTGTACTCTATGCATTTGCATCACTTTCATATGTGTGTAAAATACCATATTTTGTATTAGCATTATTAGAAAAACACAGATTGCTAACTGGCAATTTCAATAAAACTCAAAGATCACTGTCTTCTGATACTGTAAAGACTGCAGAAAAACTGGCAAACAAGCATATATTATGCACTTCGTATGATAAAAGCAACAATAAATAATTTGTAATATATTGTTTGTTTGCTGATTTAGAAATATGTTGTAATAAGATTATATTATATTATAGGATTATAAAGAAAATATTTTGCAACATAACCGATACAGACAGGACTGGAGAGTACCCAACATGGGCATAGTCTGGGACATGTAAACAAAGTGTGTGGTCAGATCTGGTATTTGTTTCCACCCAGTTTTTGCTTGCTAAACCCACTTTCAGTAAAACTTATCAATCCATGAAAAAAGAAATATAATAAGAACTGTAACCTAATATGAAGTGTTTTTATTAAAAAAATACATAATCTGTACTTTTGTATAACCTGTGCAAGCTATATATGTGTGTTATAGACATACCTGGAAAACTAGAGTCCATATGCAGAACTTCAGCCATTTTTCATATGTAGCTTCCTGTAACACCATCACACACGAAACCTGCACATAATGAACAACGAGAGAATAAAGAATTACAACAAAAGCCATTAGTCATTAGTATTACTTCTTTTAGTACCTGCATACATTTATGTACAGATTTGGACTTTCATGTTTAACATGTTTAATGATTTTGTATCAGTAATTTAACTTCATCTCTATAGGGAGCACCTTTTAAATGTGGTATTTTACAAACAATTTAATTATAATTTTGGTGATCCATAAGATCTATTATCTTCCGCTTTATCCTATATTAGGGTCGCGGGGGGGTTCCCCATGCCAATCCAGGGGAGAAAGTTTCGGGCGCTGAACAGATACACCCAGGACAGGGCGCCAATCTATCGCTGGGCACACACTCACTCACACAGACATGCACACATACACACTCTAAATGGGGCAATTTGGAGAACTCAGTTGACTTGATCCATGTTTTTGGACTGTGGGAGGAAACCGGAGAACCTGGAGGAAACCCACGCAGACACGGGGAGAACATGGAAACTCCATCCAGATGGGGATTCGAACCGGGAATCCCTAGCGCTGAGAGGCGAACGTGCTAACCACTAAGCCACCGCGCCGCCCTGGTGAATTTCAATCATTGAAAAAACAGTGCATTGAGCTATAGATATGTTTGTTCCCTGAAGAGAACGAGATCGGGGTCTATGAGTTATGGATGCTGGTTATATAAACGTACAGACAAACACATAAAATGCTCTGATTGTACACATAATCATTGTTAAGATACAGAAATGAAAGGCTGTGAAGGCATCACCATGTTTAACTTTTTAAATGTTTTTATTTTTTATTTATTGACACAAATACTGCTGGAGATTTAAAAGTGCCTTTAGTTTCCCAAAACCACAAAATCACTGACTTGATTACAAAACTGTTTCTGCTTCACTTGTTAAGTTTAAACTTGAGGAACAATGAAAATGAAATTAAATTATTCAGGTATTTTTCAGACATTCAGACATTCTTCTTCACAGCTACCAAATGTTAAAGTGAGTCACTAAGGATTACTAGTCATTATTGGGTTAAAGTTTGGATGCTTTTAGAAACAAATAAGCTGGCATGTTGTCTTGTGTTAAAAATTTATTAAACACAAAAAAATGTATTAAAGATGGCATGTTAAAGTTCATGTTTAATACCTCCTATTGGAAATTCCATGCATTACAACCATTTTGTTCACATGTGAGACAAGATTATACAGATTAAAGTAAGACTAAACACAGAAAAATTACTAATAAATGTAGATTGCTTACATGGATAAACATAAAACTTAACTCCTTTTTTTAAGGTGTAAAAATATAAAATTTATAAATTTTATAAATTATAAAATGTTATGAAAATAAAAACTACCTTTTTGTGTGAAACGGGCATAAAACCAAGAAATGTTATCAGATAGTTTTAAATAAAAATGAAATGATATCTTATAAAGTCAGGTTTGATTATACCCCATTTGTAAGTAAATGATTTTGATGTGCTGCTGCTTAGATTTTGTCTTCCCTTTAAACTTAGCGAAAGAAGAGAGAATGGAAAAGAAAGTTATTTTGGCAGCTAAAGTAACTAGTGAAGAAAGGGCCTCTAGTTACAGCCTTATTAGGAATCATTTCTCTCTTGGTTTCTCCAGATGGAGGCATTGGAAACACACACACACACACACACACACACACACACACACTTTTCCATTCTTTCCATTGCCCTCAATATTCCATTTTATTTTATTCTCCTGCCCTATATTTTTGCCTGTGCCCTTCCCCCCGTCCACCTCTTTTCAAAGTCAGCTGATGATCAGGAGATTGCAGATGACCGTTGTCTCCTTTTCCTATTTCCTGCCTCTTAAGTATACAGCCAAACTCCAAAGGGACCCTTTCTACATTTAAATCAGTGCAGCCAAACAAAACACACATTTATTTGAAGAATCACTGTCTGCAATCGCATTAGATTCTACAACAGCCTACTCTTTCTTTCCATGACATTTCTCTTGTGTGTTCAGTTTCATTATGGATTTTAAAGTTGAAAGCTTTTTTATAAAGACTTTGTGTGGGCTAATCATTTTCAGTTTAATGTCTGAATTTTCTAGTCAAATTATTTATGAGAACTGATGGAACATATCCCAAACATTCACACCTGAAACTTTAAGTTTACTATCTTCAGTTTACTTACTATGTTTTGTCCTGTGGGTGGAAATTGGCTCCTTTGGAGAAAACCCACACAGACACTAAGAGAATATACAAACTACACAGGACCGTGTGTATCCAACCCAAGAATTAAGCCCAGAACTGTCTGCCTTTAAAAGGAGAGGATCAACCATTTTATCACCATCATCAAACTGGTGAATAGCTTCTTGAGCAATTCACATCAGTGAAAATAATTTGTGGTTGGAAAATGTTGTGTAAATTAAAAGGAAATGATAAAATAGGTAATTGTTTATCAATAAGGACCTGCTTATGCAGTTTTACCCAAAAACAATATTCCAATGTTTGATTTATGTTATATGAAACTGGAAAACAATAGAAAATAAAGAGTCACTTTGAATTTCGTAACAATAACACATCTACAATCAAAGTCTTGTCGGTCTAAATATAGGGTTTAAGAAGAAGGTAAACATTTTCAAGAACACAACGGAGTAATTTTCTTTTTATGTGTTTAGCTATATGTTTGTGTAGGGGGAGAAGGGAGGAAGAGGACAGACTTCACAAGGAGTCAGATGATAAGATATAATTAGTATGCGGTTTAAGCCAACAGTATGACTAACATCCCAATATCTTTAAAAGTGTCCACTTTTCTTGACACTCCTACATATAGTCTGTTGAAGTTCTGCCACACCTTCATGTCATCATTCATCTCAACCACCCGACTGAAGGAAGTATCACCCAATTCAGTCTCCTTTTAATTTTTCCTCTTTTACACTGTGCTTTGGCCGGCTTGTCAAACGTACCATCCCCCATTCAAAAAATGTTCCTTTGAACAGAGCTGTGGTAGACTGAGTGCTTATGCACATACTTGTGTGAGAGTATGAATGTGTAGCAGTGACCTTCTTCTCAGGATAGTGGTCTATACATGGAGTTTCATTAATCTGACAGTCAACAGAGCCCACATCATGCAGCATGAAAGCTTCAGCTAGTGTAGAGTAAGTTAGTCCTCTATCGACCTCATGGCACATTAATTGTTTCAGTTTATATCCATCTCCTCTTCTCTCACTACCTTCCTCACTACATTTGCCGAAAGTGACAGTTAACACTGGCTGCTTACAAGGTCATGCTATTGAATTACTGAGATAAACGTGATAGAAATAGAAAGTTTGGCCCAAAGAAAGCTAGTATTCCCAAAGTGACTCATTTTAAAGTAATATTATTCTTTTTCTTGCAATTGAATAAAAAGTTTAAATATTCAATCCCATCCATCCATTATCTTCTGCTTTATCCTCTATTAGGGTCGCGGTGGGGTTCCCCATGCCCATCCAGGGGAGAAAGTTTCGGGCGCTGGGCAGATACACCCAGGACAGGGCGCCAATCTATCGCTGGGCACACACTCTCTCACACAAACACACTCTATGTGGGGCAATTTCGAGAATTCAATTGACTTGATCCATGTTTTTGGACTGTGGGTGGAAACCCACGCGGACACGGGGAGAACTTGGAAACTCCATCTAGATTGGGATTCGAACCGGGAATCCCTAGCACTGAGAAGAGAAACGTGCTGCCAGTTTAAATATTGTAAGTTGTAATTAATACTGCATGATCAAATTGGTTTATGAAGGTTCTTACAGAAACAAGCAGAATAACGTATCATTTATTAAGAGCTAGTATGAGGTATAAATTACTGGAGCAAAATTTTTCTACAATAAAATCAAAGTCTAAAGTAAAGCCTAAAGCTCTTCATTTAAATTTTACTTGTACTATCATTTTAATATATCAATAATAAAAGTTTAAAAGAACGATGAATATATGGAAATAAAACTGCTTTTCAGCAGACATTCTAGCAACTAAAACACATTTAATACTGCAAAGTTATTTATTAGGAAAAGGGAGGGATAACGAAGCAAGCCATTTATCAATTGGAACCTGACTGGATAATTGCTGACAGGTAATGATGCAAGCAAATAGTAGATTATAATAACAGTGTCTGGCTCACTGTATATTGTTTAGCGTTTTACACAACTTTCCAGAAAAAAAAGTTTTAACTGAAAATTTTATTATTTTGTTGAATGCATAATACTGCAGTGATAACATATCGTTCATAGTAACGGCACAGTTAACAGGCTCAGTGATTTACTATCAGAATCATATAAAAATATACAATGTGAATTTCTAATGACTTTATATTCTTACCTCCAAAATCATATTTCATATATAAAAGTTCCTACAACAATCTATTTATTATTTACCCAGTAGTTAGTCTCACTGGATGAATTTTACAAGTTGTTTAAACTTTGAAAGCAGTGGAAAAGAGACAGTGGTGCCTCAGAGCTCTCTCCATAAGAGAACATCATTGTTATAAGCACAAAGCTGCTTTGATGCATAATGATATGAACGCTGCCTAAGTGAATGTCAACTTTTGAAACATTAGTGTTTTGGTTCACGAGCAAATCATTTTCAACGTTTTATTAGTTCATTTAAAGGGTTAAATATTTGGAGAGCAAATGTGTGTGTATGTATGTATGTATGTATATATATATATATATATATATATATATATATATATATATATATATATATAATTACCTCACTTAAATAGGTTAAATATTCTTAAAACCACACAAGCTCTGGGAGAACATGTAGACTACACACAGAAATTACATTTGTTTGCCACAGCTGAAATTAAACCTGGTAAGATTTTCTGTGAGGTAGAAGTATTATTTACTGCAACACCATGCCAACTATCACTGTAATAAAAGTGCCTCTTCATCATGCCAGTCTGTAAACCTTGTACACAATTTTAAAACTTAATTTTTAATCCAGCTTTCTTAATGTTTTATCTGATGTGTTCTACTTAAGGCTTATAATACATGTTATACTTTTAATGAAAAAATACTAAAAATGAAAAAAGATTCAAAACAGAATTGAAAAAACACAAAAGGCTACCCCAGGAGGCAGTAGTACTGTACAGTGTACGTACATTAAACAGATCTAAACCTCATTATATGTCTAGATAAATCTCAAGCATCGAACAACAGTCTTACAGATGCAGTATATATTTAAAGGAAATAAAAGAGAAGCTCATGTATGGAATAATACTTTATGATGTAGGTGATGATTTGGAGGTTTGTTTTCCACTTCTATATAAATAAATATATAGCATTTTTAAGCCATATTCAGCTCTGTATCATATGCATCATATGAGTAATGACCAGTATCTGACCATGACCATGATTCTGTAAACGGTATAGGAATAAAGCACATCCTTACAAACACCACATCAACATACCGAACCTTTTTAGTCAGATGCATCTAAATATTAAATAAAAATGTAGAACAGACCTGTGGAATGATGCAAGCAAATATCTGCTAGATGTGAAATCTGCTTCTCATTCTTACTGCTTACAGTCAACACACACACACACACACACACACACGCACCTTCCAGCAGATTCCTAACAAAACAAAAGTTAGGCAAGTCTTTCTTACATCTGGAAAAATTCTATGCAATGATGCTGTGCAATGTTTTTCCAGTTTGAACACATCTATGACTCATCTAAAAGCTGTGGCCAGCAGTGCCTATTCACACACCCTTTTGGTCAAAAGGAGCACTGCCCATCATCCACATCTGTATCATATTAAGCAGCTATGTTACCTAGATACACTTTCATCATTTAACCATAGGGGAAAAGAAAAGATTACATTAAATTGCCACAAAGGTACCCAACTGGACATAATAAATAAATACTTTTTTCATAAAAAAACAACACACTATAGTTGATCGTTTAATGAAACAGAGACTGCAGAGGTGAAGTCTAAGCTGCTGCAGGTATGTTTGGAATGTGAGGTAATACTAGGGCATTTTTTTCCCCAACTTTGATTAGCCAACCAAAAAACTCTTAATAGAAAGCTTGTATAATGTTATTAGTGAATGTTATGGTTATAATATAAAAAGAAGTGGTAGTTGGGTGGCACAGTATGTTTCATTGTTCCCCCACCGCAATTATGTCCCAGCTTTAATCCAGGTTGAAATTAAGTGCCCTGGACTAATTAGAGTTTGCATGACCCTGTGTCTGCTTGGAATTTCATGAGAAGTTTAGTTTCTCTCACAAAACCTAAAAAATCAGGTGAATTCAAAATCCAAATTTTCTACCAGGTGTGACTATATAGTATTTTTCCTCATCTATATTCAGACCCTAATTTAATAATTATATAATAATTAGTCCAGATTCAGCTGAAGCTAAGTATGATAACTGTTTTGCGAAACCATCATTTGGCTCGTAAACTGCTAGCATGAAAACTAGTATAAGAACAAAGAGTTCAAGAGCTACACACATTCATTCAATTACTATCTGAATTAAAAAACACAACATGTCTTAAGCACAATTACTTGTGGACTAATGAGGTTTTTTTTTTTGGCTGCTAATAAGTGTGTGCATTATCCATTCAATTAGGTCTGATCATGGTGAAGGTGGTTCAAGTTTTTTCTCAGCAACAGTTTACAAATGATACAATCAGGGCGCAATTAGTATCTCTTATTTACTTATCAGCATGTAATTGGAATGTGGGAGGAAACCCACTCCAGCACGAGGACGACGTGAAGACTTCACACAGAAAGAATTTTTGTTTACTTCATCCCGGAATCAAACCCGGGACGTTCTTGCTGTGAGGCAAAATAATGAACTATATAGTAAGTACTGCTGGATACAGAAAATTTTAGAATAGAAACTGCGTGCAACTTTCTGCCATATAAAGTTTGATTGGCCCACAAAAGGCCTGAACCTCAAACCTATCCAATACATTTGTGATCAATCAGAATGGAAATTTGGAGCCAGCCTCCTTTAACTCCCAGAAAGCTATTGTGGCTGCAGCAGAGGACCAACATAGAAAGTGATGTCATCAAAGCTCCTTTAGGGATAATGTGCTGCTGTTATTTTTTCAACAACCAAGTTAAGTGCATGTAGTCTAGTGCTGACACCCACTACTTATATAGAACTTTTCTATATACATTCTAAGGTTAAAATATGTGGATTTCTGGCTATCGGGAGTTTGTGTCAATGCATATAGAGTACCTTCCACATCCTTATTGCCTTATCATTTGCATTGTAAAAGACTTATCATGCAACATAACAAACATTTTCATATGATCATAAAGAGGGGCAACATGGTGGCTTAGTGGTTAGCACATTCACATCTCAGCACTAGAGTTCCCGGTTCAAATTCCAATCTGGGTGGAGTTTCCATGTTCTCCCCTTGTCCGCATGGGTTTCCTCTGGGTTCTCTGGTTTCCTCCCACAGTCCAAAAACATGGATTAAGGGTAAATTTAATGCTCTAAATTGCCCCATATAGTCTATGTGTGTGAGTAAGTATGTGTGTGTCCAGCGCTAGATTGTGTGCCCTGTCCTGGGTGTATCTGCCAAGCGCCTAAAATGTTCTCCCCTGGAAGGGCATGGGGAACCCCCTGCAACCCTAGTAGAGGATTAAGCAGATGATAATGAATGAATGAATGAATGATCATACAGAAATTTATGTAAATGCAAGAAGTAGTTGTAACTGCACTGATTGCACTGGTGCTGGATCAGAATCATACGGGAACTAACTATTTATTTAGTGCATATTATTTAGGCATATTTAGTGGGGGTATTTATATTCTTTTTGTTTTATAATGTGGACAATTACTTTAAAGTTTAAAATAAGAATGGCCTTGATATTTAATTTTCTTTTCATGCTGTATATTATCTGGTACAATGTGAATTTTTAAATGTTAGTAGGCCTTCTAATTTATTCCATTATGAAACATCACGACAGTGAGAACACTGAGCTGAATTGTTTCAACACTTTCGTCATCCCAGGGTCTGGAATGATAAAATGAGAATGAGGGACAGAGAGAGTGAGGGAGTGAGTATCAGACACAGAGGAAAATAGCAACAGCCAAATTACAAAAGAGCCATTCATTCTGACATGAGATCCACAGCTGGTTCTAATATAAAGCAAGGAGGAGCCAGGAGTGAGGAGTGAGAGAAGGAGAGTCTATATACTTGTACATTTTTACTTTCACTCCCCTCACTCTCTAGCACCATGTTAAATACGGTGCAGATATATTATTTACTTTGTAATGAATTTCATGTGTATCAAAAACAAGAACGCTAAAATTGGTGAGACTCCTGCAGCAGTATACATCAGAAAACATTCTTGTCCACTACAGACCAACAAATCAACTCAGAATTTTTTGTCATTGCCCACATTAAAGCATATTTCAAAACCACTCACTCACATATACACAAGTGAAAATTTCCTCCTGCCAGCTTCAAGAAACTGATTAATACAACAGAACCACCAGTCATTTAAAATGAGTACGTTTGGGTTCAGGCCATAAAGTAACAGGAAAGGAAGCTGCAATTCCCTGTGGACTGAGAAAGAAGTCATTTACTTCCTCCTAATCTAAATCAAAGAAAAGTGAAGATAAGAGATAAAATATATGAAACAAGATGCTCAAAAAATGTCTAATGGCATTAGACAACTGTGAGGCTGGAAGAACTATGGGAAAAGATTAGCAGGGTGGAAAAAAACATAACCATGGTAATTGAAAGTACTTGTTTCTAGATTAAAACAGTTTCAGCTTGATTTTAGTTTAAAAGTTTAAAAATCAATGCAAATACCACAGAATCACACATCTTAGCTTTCTTTAACTAAGTAAATAAGGTGAACAAATACCTCGGTTTTTGAACAATGCTGTAATCACAACAAGTCATTTAAAAGATACTTCCCACATTCCTCCACCCAGTTCAGGAAGAAAACAGATAATTACAAGAAACAAAGATAAAGATTAAAGCTGAATGAAACATTTTAGTACATCAATGAGGTCTAAAGAACTAACTCACAGTTTATATAATACCTCATTGTACCTCCTTTCAAAGCTAAACGTGTATTCCCGGTTTCTTTAAAATAATCAGACTTTAAAATCTAATGAAAATATGATATTCCACAAAACGAAATGCCCTGTAATTTGAATTCAGTTGGGAAGACTGAAGGAAAAAAGTGGTCAGGCCTCAGTGGCAGTGAGTACAGAATGAAATCTACTGTTTAAAGCATATGTGTTGGAGGAATCAGCCGACTTAAATCCTTCTATCTGAAGTCATCAACCAAATCACATGCATATGCTGCTGCTTTTTACATTAGGGAGTGGTTCTGGAGAAACAGACGCTATTTGGAAAAGAAGCGTGTGCCTAAGCCAGAACTCTGTGTCCATGATGGGGCCTCTGCCTCACCCTGCTCGTGTAATGGCGGGAGGGACACGGCAGACCAACACACATGCCATCACTCTTGTTGGTCACCCTAACCTCAGAAAACGGAAACAATCCATGGGTGGGGAGACATGAATTACTAAAGCAACCAAACAAAAAAAATAAAGTAGAATTCCTAAGAGAGTCCAGGGGATTAAGGGTGGTGAACTGTAGAGAGAAGAATCTGCTTTGAAAAATTGAGGATGGAAAGAAAAAGATAATTAAAATTCGGTTCAGTGAAGCAAATGGCTTATGTGAGTGTAAAAACTAACACCCCAGAAATATCATCGTCCACAACATCTGTGGCAAAGTAGTGATAACCAGCTGTTCTAAAACAACTCCCCAGTTTAAATTTGAGGAAAAACATTACAAAATCAAAAGGCATTTAGAAAATGATGAAATAAATATAAAACACTACTAAAATACAACATAATTGCATTTTGAACTACACACAACAAACCACAAACAGATAAAAAAAAGTAATCACTATTCCACTTATTAACACTTTTACAAAGCTTTAATGGTATCTGTAAACAAAAACAAGACATTTTGTGGGAAATTAATCATTTAATTACTCATCTAAAAATGTTAAAGCAGCAAAATCATAATTCTCAAACACTGACTGCAGCCACTGCTCTTAAACTTAGATGTTTGTTGGTGATTATCCTCCATTCCTTACAGACTAATGAAAGAGAGATAAGGATTAAAAAAAATCCTGCTGTATTCTGACCAGGCAGACAGAAGTCCTGGGGAGTGCACTCCAGGTGGTACTATAAACAAAAGTGTGTGTGGGATGGATTGAGGTCAGATGTGTTAATAGGCTGAAGACCCAAGCTAATGGCAGCTGAACCAAACATTACACATTTTAGCCTAAATATTTCAAATAACCCAAAAAAATGTATTTGAGCAGAACAAACCACTGAGTGGCTTTTTAAGTAACTCTTCACCATCTGGGTTTTTTTCTGTTCATGTTCAAACTGAAGTAAAAGAACTGGAGATTTGCAAAAAGGTGATACATTTTTTTTTTTTTTTTTGCAAGAACAAGGGAACAATTGTACTTAAATTCAATGAGCATACCAGATTATTTTAAAAGCTATTAAGAAAATTTGTTTCATCCAGGTAACATCCTTTGAAATATACATAAAGATACCTTCAAACTTGCTTAATTTTATTGTTGACTTAATGCATATTTCCTGTACATTCAAAGTTTTTGCTTTATTATCTTATTATTTATTTATAGCTTTATTGTCTGCACACATAGATTAAAGACTATTCGCTCATTATTTGCAGAAATGTTAAAGTTCAATCACATTTTAAAGGAAATAACAATGCACTCCAAATCCAAAGATTTTGTATTGCAAATTGGCCAATCAGAGAAAATCACCTATCCCTAAAGGCATTGATTGATTTATGTTGTATATTTTTTATAAATGGTTGTTATCATGCTAAAATCTACCCCCTCCCCATCTTGAAATCTCCAGCAGTGGGCCATATGTTTTCAAGCAACAACCACATTCCCTTTAATCCTGATCAATTGCCCAGTTCCTACTAAAGAGTAATATCTTCATAGCATAATGTTGACATTATCATGCTTAATGTAGGTGATGGTGTATCTTTAATGTGTGATGGTGTTATGAGAACTTTTAAACATGGCATTTAAATGTCGAAGTGTTTTTATCAGCGCACAAACTAACAAACTATTTGGCACTTTTTCAGGAGAGATATCGTTCTTGCCAATGTTCCCTACAGGCCAGCAACGTGTAAAGATTTGAAATTGTTGTCACAAGCACAGGCCATGTAATCTTAGTCATACAGACCTGTATATTCTTTGAAAGTTGCCAGTGGCCTCTTATAAGCCTTCCCAATCAATCACTTTCTGGCTCGATCATTTAGTTTAGAACCATGTCTTATGCTTTGTTTTTATCATGTGGCTCACACCACTAGGAGGCCACCAGCACTGTTACCTCTCCACTTAATGTTAACTGTTTACAATAACCAAACTCAGGGTTTACTTCATACCACTACTTGAATGTTTTTTGTACTGTGTATCGTCCTGTATTTATTGTGATCCTTGTGTTTGCACACGTGCACTTTATGTTGGTTGTGTAGTAGCTGTTATGTGTAGCACGTTGTTCCTGGGGAACGCTGTCTCGTTCCACATATACTGTACTGTACTTTATATTGTGGAATGACAAATAAAATACTTGAATAGTTGAATTATCTTCTCTGAACTTGTGTCTTTTAATAACATTTGCACTGAGCACTTTTGAAATGTAGTCATGCACTATTTATAATACACGATGGAGAGCAGGTCTTTACTCTAAAGTAATCAGTTGTGCTATCAGCCAATTAGCTTGGAGTGTGATCCGAAAGGTGAGTGATTGTTCACTAGCGAGTTTATAAAGGTTACTCTAAGCAGCTGGACAGTTCTTGAACAAAGTATTTTAAAAAGTGTTATAATAATGTATCAGATTGTTAAAATTGTTATTGTTACTTAGAACTAAGGTGTGGTGCCTCAGTGGTTCAAGTCCCAAGTTACTATTGTGGGCCCTTGAGGAAGGCCTTTAACCCCTTGTATTGTATTATGCCTGATCCTGTGTGCTGACCTCAAAAATTAAGCTGGAATAGATTTCAGTCATTTTGAACAAAAGCATCTGCAAAATGACCGAATGTATGATTGTTTTCTTTACACATTTTTTCAAAAACTTTTTAGCATTGTTCCAAATACAAATGTCTTATTATTCTAATGCATGTGTCTTTTGTTTACATTGAAACAACACAAACAGCAGAAAAACAAATCTAAACTGATACAATTCCACACAGAATATTAAATGGCACCTTTACCTTTATTTTTGGTAACATACTCTTGAAAAACATTATCCAAAGTGTATCACTCACTGTAACCATCAATGACTTTCATACACATTTTCACTTCAGTGGAATATTATTCTTTTCCCAGCTGCCCCAAGTCGCTCAGATTTGAAGGTTGCTTTTCTCAGCTGCTGTTCCGAAATCTGTCCACAGGTGTTCTGTAGGATTTAGATATAGACTCACTGCCAGCCACTTCAGAACTATCTGGTGGTTTGTCTGGATGATTTTTATAGAATATTTTGGGTCATGCTCTTGCTGAAAACGCTTGACATGCTCCAAGTCTGGAGAGTTAATGTTGGCATAAAAATCACAGACAATGCATCCAGTTGGGTAAATAGTATTGTTTCATAACTTTATCAGTTTTACTGTAGAATCAGACTGCATCTGTTTTTTGTTTTATATGTTTAATCTGTTCTTTAATGTTTAGAGTTTGTAAATATAAAGTCAGACGGTAGCTCATCTATTGCTGCGGTATTTTTGCAGTTTAATCATCTTTTAATCTGTTTACATTTTTTGTTGATGGACTAATCGCGGTCCAGAATAGTCACTAAGCTATTTACAAATGCCAGTAGCACTGCTGTGTCTGACTCATACCAATGCATTACACATACACTAACACACCAACACCACCACATCAATGTCACTGCAGTTTTGAAAGTCATCCACCGCTCAAGTAAGATCTGCTCTGTGGTGGTCCTGACAAAGTATACAGTCCATCTCTAAGGTAAGTACAGATACAATGTGAATTAGGTGAAATTCTGAAAATAAAATAGTACTACCACTATATTTGAAAACAAGAACACATGTAAAGTTGCTGTTTACTGGACAGCCGACAGTCCCACATGTTGAGAAACTCTAAACCTGCAATACAGCTCAGACACCTTGAGACACGCTCAGATTTGGTCGTCATTTCATAAGCCTTGCTAAAACTGTTTA
This sequence comes from Corydoras sp. C115, assembly GCA_019802505.1. Classification (NCBI taxonomy): domain Eukaryota; kingdom Metazoa; phylum Chordata; class Actinopteri; order Siluriformes; family Callichthyidae; genus Corydoras; species Corydoras sp. C115. The sequence goes on along the minus strand of JAFMOC010000005.1, from coordinate 2,009,127 downwards.
CCACAGCGTGTGGTCTAACATGCACATGATCTTTACAGCTTCCCGTTATGGCACAAGGAATTCCAGCACTGATCCCATGTTCCAAATGCCTTAATCAGGAATGCAAATGACCAGCAGCACCTGTATGCATTCAGTAGGGCTGAGATGATTACAGATTTTGATGGTACGATTATTGTCTTAAAAAATAACCATGATTATTTGATTAATATGATTATTATGCAATAAAAAACATTATCAAAAAAGTGCAAGAAATCAAGGTGACAATAAACAGACAAGTGTGCTGCAAATGAAACTTTATTTTGGGGTGGGGTATCGCAGTGGTTACGATGTGGGACATTCAGAAGGTTGAGGGTTTAAATCCCAGGTCCACTAAAGTTACCGATGTGGGTCCTTGAGCAAGACCCTTAACCCTCATTGCTCTATGGATTCTGTATGACCAACCCAGTCTTCTGGCTCACAACCATTAAGTTGGAATACTGTAAGTCACTTTGGATAAAAACATCTGCTAAATGCCTAAATGTCCATCCAACCATCCAGTATCTTCCCATGATAATGGGATTTTCCATGCCCATCCAGGGGAGAAAGTTTCAGGTGCTGGGCAGATACACCCTGGACAGCCAATCTATCAGTGGGCACACATTCACACAGACACAAACACACGCTATATGGGTAAATTTGGAGCATTCAATTTACCTTGATCCATGTTTTTGAACTGTGGGTGGAAACTGGAGAACCTAGAGGAAACCCACACAGACACAGGGAGAACATGGAAGCTCCACTCAGATTGGGATTTGAACCGGGAACTCTAGTGCTGAGAGGCGAACATGCTAACCACTAAGCCACCGTGCCACCCATGACTAAATGAATGTAATGTAATTTTTGTTCCATGAGAGTTGCACCACCTGGTTTAAAATTCAGTCTACCCGGCATAATACGTATTATTCTTAGGAATGCTGTCGTGACAATGTTGAGATGCTCTTGGGATTGACGTTTTCAATTGTCTCATCATTAGTATGCATTCATTACTTTTAGTCCAAATCAAACTCATTTTATGATAAACTGATGTTCCTGTGCACTTTACCCTAAAAACTAACCCCTGTGACTCTGGTAGGCCAGTGGTGAGTAACAGATCTTTATTATTCATCCATCCATCCATTATCTTCCGCTTTATCCTATATTAGGGTCAGGGGGGGGGGGTGTTCCCCATGCCCATCCAGGGGAGAACATTTCAGGCGCTGGGCAGATACACCCAGGACAGGGTGCCAATCCATCGCTTGGCACACACTCACACACACAAACACACTCTATATAGAGCAATTTGGAAAACTGATGCATGTTTTTGGACTGTGGGAGGAAACCGGAGAACCCGGAGGAAACCCACGTGGACACGGGGAGAACATGGACACTCCACCCAGATGGGGATTCGAACCGGGAATCCCTAGTGCTGAAAGGCGAACGTGCTAATCACTAAGTCACCGTGCCACCGTGCCACACAAACAGTGTGACCAAATGTATAACTACTTATGTCAGGTGGTCCGGTAAATCAAAAATAGCCCACCAAACTAGCAGTAGTTGTTTCATTTATTTCTACTTCTGATTTTAAGATGATAGAGCATTATGGATTGTT
>JAFMOC010000005.1:1645000-2002500 GCA_019802505.1 Corydoras sp. C115 | reverse complement strand
TCTGGGTGGAGTTTCCATGTTCTCCCCGTGTCCGCGTGGGTTTCCTCCGGGTTCTCCGGTTTCCTCCCACAGTCCAAAAACATGGATCAAGTCAATTGAGTTCTCCAAATTGCCCCATATAGAGTGTGTATGAGTGAGTGAGTGTGTGCCCAGCGATGGATTGGCGCCCTGTCCTGGGTCTATCTGCCCAGCGCCCGAGACGTTCCCCTGGATGGGCATGGGGAACCCCACCGCGACCCTAATAGAGGATAAAGCGGGTGATAATGAATGAATGAATAAATGTTCACCAGTAACCTTGTTCTCCTGTCCACGGTTAGCTTTTATTTAATGTTTAACATCCTATTAAGATGCAACTTTACAACACCAGGAGGAAAGAATTATAAATGTATTTTATATACTATAACCTACTGTACATTCAACCAATATTCCCAGCCTACAGCAGCTGTATATAATTAACACACAGTGAAAACATGAGAAAATAAACAGGGTTAAAGCTTTCACTTTCTGTCCTTATCACTTTTCAGTATTGATAAATTCCGCACTGTGGTCAGACTGTATGTGCCCTTGTGATTCCTGGTCGAAACATCGGCTCCTGTTTTTACTTCTGCTTCTTGAGTAAGGTTTACATTCAAACTGAAAGTTTTACTTTTTTCTGAAAGTTTTTAACTTTTTTAATTCAGTCAGTAACTTTCAACTCTCTCTGGCTAACTTTTGAATACCAAACATGTAATTTCATGTTATTAATATTAATATATTAATATTTTCTGCGTGAGTAGTCCTCTATTCCTCTTACGGGCTTTAACAGTAATAAGGAAGCAGTAGATTTTAGGGATCATATGGTTGATTCAGTATTAGATGACTGAAAACACTTTCATCTAACACAACCTACAAGGTTCTCCAATTAGGATTCTATGAGAATCAAGGTCTTTGAAAATGCCGAGCTTGTTATTTGCAATATAATATTTAATGGTTCAGATTCAGACATCCTGGTGAACGTTCCACATTCATTTCAGCCGCAGACAAGCTTCAAATCACAAAGTGTCTTTTTGATAAGGTGTCTCTCATTCAATACATTATTTTTTCCATTATTCTGCAATGGAATTTTAAGGTGAGGTACAGTGTGCACAGAACTGACCCCACCCTTTACACGTGAGGTTTGTTTGCCATGGCCTAACAAGCTGGGAAACCTCCAGTCGTAAGTTTGGTGTCAGAATTGTCTTCAATTTATTATAATATATTAAAATTTAAAAAATCATCTCTCATAAGCTTCTATTCAAGCCAGAATATACACAGAATATACATTTCAAATCCAATTCCTGGAAAGCAAGAGAAGGAAAGTTGAAAATGATGGCTGTAGTTCATGATCAAATTGGAAAGATTTATGAAAGATTACATTACAAATTTTTCATATTTAAATGCAACTTTTATATTTACAGAAAACAAGTGTTTGCAGGGCAGCCCTATTTAATGATGTCATTCATAGGAGAAATGCATTAAAGAGGCGGCCATATTGTTTAGGAAAGTCGTTTGCAGTCTGCAAGCTGACCACTAGATGTCACTAAACGCGCAATACCATTTTCGTTGCAATTATTATAGTGCAACTGTTATGGAAATCTTGCATTCTCTAGCAGCCTCATGTTGATAAACTATTAATGGAACTTGGCTTCTGCATCAGCACATATCTTAAACAAACAAGATGTCATTAAAATGCTAAGCAGTGCCTAAAATACTGACTCCACTTCCACTAAGGGTGCTTTGGGAAAAATGGCTGTAAATAACCAAAAATAAATGTAAATAAATCTAGAAGAGGATTTAGTAGTTAACTGTTAATCTTAAGAATTTATATCAAAAGAGACAATTTTACCATTTTTATTTAATGCTTTTAGTGTTCTGAATGAAATTAAGCTCAATTTAATTGTACAGTGCTCACTGTGTTGCATTACCTGTTTGTAGGTGGGGTAGGCAGAGGCTGTATTATTTTGTAGAGCTGAGGAATTTTTTGGTTAATTAGAGGGCCTAAAGCTTCCTTCAGCTTGCTGTAGTTTCTTTCCAGCTCCCTGTGATACTCCTTCTGGTCTGGACCAATTAAAGCCTTGTTTTTCCTCAGTGCATCCTCACATCTGTAAAAGGACAACAACAGTGAGTGTTGGTAAATACAAGGAACATATGTATTATAATACTCTACATGTATAGTTATGTTTATAAATTGAATAAAACTGTTAAAATTATTGGGGTGGCACTGTGGCTTAGTGGTTAGCACGTTTGCCTCTCAGTGCTAGGGATTCCCGGTTCGAACCCCATCTGTATGGAGTTTCCATGTTCTCTCCATGTCCGCTTGGGTTTTCTCTGGGTTCTCCAGTTTCCTCCACAGTTTAAAAACATGGATCAAGGTCAAATGAATTCCCCAAATTATCCCATATAGAGTGTGTCTGTGTGAGGGAGTGTGTGCCCAGCGATAGAGTGGTGCCCTGTCCTGGCTGTATCTGTCCAGCGCCTGAAATATTCTCCCCTGGATGGGCATGGGGAACCCTCCCCCCACGACCCTAGTAGAGGATAAAGCGGAAGATAATGGATGGATGGTTGTTAAAATGACTAAGTTAGAGAACACAAGTCATTAAGTTAAAGAGTAATCCTAATCATATGCTGATCTGACTCGATGCAGTTTCTCCGAACCCCTCCAAGTTTATTTTAACTAAATGAAGGAGATGTGTTTATGGAACATGCTAAAGTCACAGTGATTTAGCATTAGGTAGTGGTGAAAGATATTGGGTGAGAATTGTCACTTTGGTGAGATTAAAGCATCAGACAGCATTCAGGCTGATTTTACAGCAAGACTGGCAAGAAATGCACAGCAGTAATAAAGTATAAGGGCCCAAACCTTTGAAAGTATTTGTTTGGTTTGCTTCCCCAGACAGTGGCTTTAAATTTCCTGTACAGTGGAATCTCACAATGCCATACTGATCATTGTGTGGGTAGATGTGAGAACATTTCAGGTGCTGGGCAGATACACCCAGAACAGTGCGACAATTCATTGCTGGGCACACACTCACTCACACATAAACAAACACTATTTAGGGTCAATATAGATCAGCCAATTCACCTAAAATCCATGTTTTACAATTGTGGAAGGAAACCGGAGAACCCATAAAAATCCCACATGTACACAGTGAGAACATGGAAGCTCCACCCAGATAGGGATTCGAAACTGGATCCTCAGAGCTGAGAAGCAGACATGCTAACCATGTGGGAATAATTTGAACAAAACTACTACATAAATCTGTTTAACTGTGTGGATGAGCATTAAATCACCTCTTTGTAAAGTCCTTAAAGCAGAGACGGAGTTTATTATGGTGCCGGAAAAGCTTTGGATCCTCTGGAATTTCAGACAAGAAAACCTGTGCAACTTCTAGAGGACCCTGAAAACACCATGTTCATTCAAATGAGTTCAGGAATTTATAAAAATAAAGACACTGCATAACCACATGCACATCTCTTACCTGGTTGACCGTAGTGCCAACGCATCCCTGCAGCACCATCTGAAGCATCTTGGAGTCAGCAGGGTCCTGGTGTGTGGCAAAGGCCAACTCCTGTGTCTTCTTTTGCATGTCTTCAATTGCAACCTCGATTGGAACAAGGATTATCTGATAGAAAAACAAAATGGTTCAGTCTTTAAAGACCTCCACACTGCATTAGTACCATGTCTACTTTTGCAGACCCATTGAAGGTACCGCAATTGGTTAATGTCAACCTGAATTGAACAGATTTGAACAGAACAGACTATTCTTAGTTCAACAGAATCACTGAGGTGTTTAAAAAGCAGCACTGTTTTGTCTGATCCACTAATGCCAGCACACCACAAACTAACGCACCACCAGCACATTAATTTCACTAAAGCAGTGCTTCTCAAATAGTGGGGCGCCTGGGGGGGCGCATAACAAGAAATCACAGAGCAGGCGATATTAAGTGTACTGAACAAACCCTCAAGAGACAACATGAAGAAAATATTTAACAGGGATGAGGAGAGAGACGAAGATAATGAGAGCAACAAAAGTCAACCGAAAGTTAAAACGAGGAAAGTGTATGTAGCGCTTGGTTTCACTGTAATGAAGGTGGGAGACGAAGAAAGACCGGTGAGTCTTCTGTGTCTTAAAATGTTGGCAGCGGACAGCGTGAAATAAATGAAGGCGTCACTTAAAGACATTACACTGCAATCACACTGATAACCGCTTAAGTTTTTAATTGTAAACGTGACGCGTACATCCAGCATAAATCACGCTTTATGAAAACTACTTCAGAAAAGCTGTGCTGCAGAACGGGCACGTTGTAGACATTAGTTCTGATTTCCTTATTTTGATTAAAAAAAACAAAAAAAAAAAAACAGCACAAATTGTTGTATTCATTTTTGTTTTGTAGGTTAAAGTGTTAATATATTGAACTCCTGAATTAATGTTGCTGATGAATTTGAATTTATTATTATTTATTGATTTTATTTCATTTCATTTTTCAGTATCAAATGCCAGTCAGTTCAAAAATGTTTCTAGTTTAAATAAGGATTTCATTCATTTCTGTTACAAACTAAAAAACAAAGTTAATAAAATTATTCTTTGTTCTAAGTTGATCTATATTTCTTTCTTTTTTGTTTTCTTTATTGTTAATAAGGATACATAGTTATAAACGAGGTGTACTTATAACAAATTTATAGACAAATCATACTACAGTGGTATAAAAATAATTTTCCATCCCATTTTGTCATGTACGGGGGGGGGGGGGGGGGAGTTTTCTTCTTCCTAGGGGGGGCTTAACAGAAAATAATTGAGAATCACTGCAGTAAAGTGAAGTGCGTCAATTTTAAAGAACATCAAAGTGTTAATGTAATATTGTGCACATGAGAATAGGAAGGATGGATTTTGACAGCATCACATTTCTTCAACTGGTTACAGTTATAACCATGCTGTGATTTTCTCAACAGTGCCCCATGCCACAAATTCCCTAAACACATTTCTTTGCGTTATTTGATTATTTACATACAAGTTATGTTCCGGTTTTGTCCCTATGTACTTTGGCCATGGACCCTATTCTACGATCACGTGTTTAACACTTGCACCATAAAGATAAGACATTTTCCAGCTGCATGTATTACATGTTTATAGAGATTTGTTTTTAATTTTCCCTTACAGATTTATAATAGATGAGGCAATCTTTGCTTGAGGGATTATTGTAGTTGTGGCAAAAGCTGTTTATGAGGGATTACACTAGTCACTGCAACCATTGTTTATGACATATTATATAGGATTATAGTAGTTGTGGCAACCTTGCTTTTTTAGGCATTAGATAATGAAAATGGAATCAAATGATTATGAAGTAAATAAACAGATTATTCTATTAGAGAATTTGTTATTCACTGATGGCACAAGAAAATTCCCAGATGAAAAAGCAAAAACTGTTCACTACAGTTCTAGTTTGGATAAAAATAAATCAAGTCTGCATATTACTGCATATTAAATTGCATGGCAGTACATATATGCTGAATATTTGTGTTAATAAAAAAGCACAATCATTTAAGTAAATTATGATGACATCCAATAAATATATTTATTTACAAACAGTTTACTTGCATAAGCAGTTACCTCCTCTTTTTGGATAACATTGATGCGGGTCTTTATGTAGGGGAATGCATGCGAGGTGGTAAGGATAGTCTTGCGCTTGTACTGCTCATTCAAGTCACCATGTGCACGACCATCCAGGGTAAATGGTGTGCAATACATGAAGGTGCGCAGATTGTAGTTCTTGTCGAAGTATGTGATGCGCTCCTTTAACTCGTATGTGTCAAAGAACGGCTCTACATATGTGATCTGTAGATACGCCTGAAACAGTGAATAAAGCCATAGACATTGACCTGTGAGAAACAACAGTAAAGCTTGAGGTATGTGTGTAAATGTAAACACATCAAAGACAGACCTTATTGGAATCTAGCTTTGTCTTGTCTACAGGGTTGGAGTCCTTGATAATCATTACGACCTCATCACCAAAGCGCTCTGAATAGAACTCCTTAACAGAAATAAACAGAAATACTTTATATTAACATCAAAATCATCCTGTTAAAAATGCCTTTGTGTTTGTATATTGTATATATTGTAATGTATATTATTTTTAGTGTTGTGTTAAGAAACCTGCCTCCAGCCTGTGTGAAATCTCGGCCAGCTTTGTGATTGAAGGCTCTTTATATACAAACTCCTGTTCATCCAGGTCCCCAAAATGACAGCCATAAAAACCCACACGGAAGTAGGTCCCAAACATCCGCTACTCACTGTGGAAGAAAACAATTATATGGATGAGAACTAGTGTTTTGAGCATCAAACAACTGGTGACTTTGGACAGAATCCCCCAGAACTAATACAGCAGCCAAACAATTAAAACAATATTACACAAGAAAACAGACTGATGTTTAAAAGCAAAGGCTCACATACTCACCAGAGATTCAGACAGCAATCCAGGATAAGCAAATAAAGAGAGAACATAACAGAGTGTTGTAAGAAAAATATACTTTTCGATATTTAAGTCTATGCAGTATTAATGTCACAAAATACTTATGAACATAAAAAAGCTGTACCTCCCATCCTGAACTCTGCAGATCGAATTGAACCAGCACCACACAGAAGCAAATAAGACAAAAAGATTTATTATTAAAAGCTTATTTAAAAATGTTCTATCAAAATCTTTATCTTAATACAAAAGCCTTTAAAGTAAGAAAAAAACAGACCTGATTGTAAATTTTGTTAAAGGCATCCTGTAGCTTGCCATGTATGGAGGCCAGCTTTTTGAAGTCTCTGTTCGCCTCGTGGATGGGACAGAGGATCTTATAGACTTCATTTATGGCTTCATACATACCAGCCTAAATAAGACAAACAATCAAGTATTTTTCATTAACTTTCTGTTCAAACTTTAATACATTTACGTGCATATTCTATCCGTGATAATATAAGACCCGAGTACAGCTGGGTTCTGATTACTGATCTGATCTGATTCTGATCAAAACAGTGTCCACATACAAAAGATAGTTAGTAAACTCACCATGTTAAAGGAGGCTGCCGCTTGCTCGAGTAATCCCACCAACCCTACTTCACTGAAGTACTTCCCTGCACAGACACCTTCTTCCTCTGGGGACAGGACATCATCAGACACTGCTGATTCTTCCAGCACATTGGAGGAGATGCTCTAGGTTAAACCATATCAGAAATAAAGCAGATTCCATTACAGTTCTAAAGAAGTGATGAAACAAACATTTTGAATAAGTACATATAATTCAGTTTAATATAAATCAGTTCTGTGAGATTCACTTTTAAGTGAAATGGCTAGCATGGAGTTACATTTTGATTACATTTGTCTTGTACATTTGATAAAGTGTTGTTACCAACATAGAATTTATTTATAATTATAATATATTTATAATTTATAATTATAAAAAAAGAATTCAAGACATTGCAGCCAGCAAAAGCTTAAATATAAATATAGGTGGATTCTTTTTGACTTTGTCCTGTAAAATGTAGGAAAGAAACCAATTTTGCATTGTAGCAAAAAAACAAAAGACAAAAACAAAACAAAAACAGCCACACATATATATATATATATATATATATATATATATATATATATATATATATATATATATATATTTCACTCATTATTAACAACAGTTTTTATTAAACTGGGTCTCATCAGACCATTCTTGCCCCCCCCCCATTTTTCAATGAGATTGAAATCCAGCAAAGCTTATTTCCTTTTTAGCCAAATTAATATTATTGACCATCATCTTGTTAAACAACTTGCAAAAAACAATCAACAAACCCGTTTTCAAATAAATAGTATCTATTATTTTAAATATAACCTGTCCATCGACTTAATATGACAACGTCGTTGTCTCGGTTCCTTTATCAGACATGCAACCTCTTATTATTCACCAAGTAGGAAATTGGTTTGTGTCCTTCCAGCATTTTTATATATTTAATAGAACAGCACCAGACAAACCAGACAAAAAGTTCCAGCATTATGTTCTCGATCAAAGTAGATGTGTGATTTAACATTAAACATCCCTTTCATTCAGTTCTCTACATAGCATGACTGCTTCCAACTACGCTTTACTGACTGTAACCTTTCTTTTTTTTGAAGTCCTGAGCTTCATTTAGATTTTATTAAGATATAGTAGTAATAATAATAAATGAAATAACAAAACATCACTACAGAGAGTACTCATCCTAATGCAAAAACGAAAGTAAAAGCAGTGAGAATACTCAAGAAATTTGAATTAAAGTAAATAAAACAGACAACTAGACATAAAACACAATAAAAACAGAATTAAGCTCTTGGTTGAGCAAATATTCAGGTTTCTTTTTAGGAAAATGATCTTATGGGCTCTAAGTGCAGTTCATTCAAAATGTATGACTCTGCTCTAAACACGTTTTTACTTTTAGTGTTGGTGCAGAGGGCACAGATGAAAGTAAAAGGGGGCAGAAAACTATAATATGAATAATGCATTATAAATACAGTTCAGACAAGGAATGGTCCCAACACTTTTAAAACATTAAAAACTAAAATCTTATTCAATTTCTTTAAATTTCCTGTGATAAGACAGTTTAATGAAACGTTAAACGCTCTTGAAATGAAGATAAACATAAGGGTGTAGCAGAAATGCTTGCCCGATATCTGATCTGTTAAATATCTGTGCCAGTCCAATCACTACTCTAAATAAGATGGTGTGTTTTGCTAGAGGCTGTAATAAATGCATGCGTACAATTATAAACCAGTTAAGAGTTAGATGTTTATATAAGCATTTCAGTTGATCTAAAATCAGTATGTGTTAATGTATATCCTAGAACATCCTCAAATAAAAATTCCCAACCTGGAAGGAGACACAGCCAATGGGAAGATAGCGACAGTCTTCCAGCATGTTGAGATACTCCGCTACTAAGGCAGCACTGTGCACCAGGCAGTGGGCGGCTTCAGCATGGTTGCCCCTCTCGGAGTGTTTCCCTGCCATGTTCTGTAGCCAGGTCAATCGTAGGTCTGGTGAGTTCTGGTAGCCTTTGGCAATCCTAGTATATACAAATGTCAATTAAGCATATTAAGAATGGCTGTCCGGAGATGTCAACTTTCCAAAAACAAACCAACCGTAGACTCTAGTAAGCCTAGTAACTAATATTTTAATAAGGGTTTCTTGTGGTAACTCACGGTGTGGTAGCCGAGCAAAAGCGACAAATCACAGTAACTGAACTTTTGGTGAACAAATCAACTTTCATCTTTTTGTGGACTATAAACAATAATTCAATATCATATATCTGTAACTCCATTTTATTGAAAAGTCTTACCGGTACATGAGATCAAGCAGCATCTCAGGGTCATGCTGATGCTCCTTCATTTTCACTGTGTCAGTGAGGATCATGTGCAGGTTGAATACAAGGTCCTGGACCTGTCCGAGGCATTAATGGAACTTTATTTAAAGACTAATCTTGAAGAAGCGGGTTGGTGAGTGAGTGAGTGAGTGAGTGTGTGTGTGTGTGTGTGTGTGTGTGTTTGCATGTTACCTGCTCAGTAAATGAGGAGTCTCGAAGCTCTACATCTTCCTCTGCGTAAGTAAGAATGGTTTTGAGAGAACGACGCAGGTGCTCTTCATTGAAGTTCTGGAAGGTGCCCACCAGTGATGACAGAGACATTGTAACCTGCATCTTCACTCGTGCAAAGTTCTGCAGGATCAAACAAAACAAACTGACTCTTCACCAACCAGAGTGTCAAATACTTTGTAAAGTGTGTATCAAATGTTACACATGTGTAGCAAATGTTATTGCAAAATACAATATTCATTCATTCATTATCTCCCGCTTTATCCTCTATTAGGGTCGCGGGGGGGTTCCCCATGCCCATCCAGGGGAGAACGTTTCGGGCGCTAGGCAGATGCACCCAGGACAGGGCGCCAATCCATCGCTGGGCACACACTCACTCACTCATACACACTCTATATGGGGCAATTTGGAGAATTCAATTGACTTGATCCATGTTTTTGGACTGTGGGAGGAAACCGGAGAACCCGGAGGAAACCCACACGGACACGGGGAGAACATGGAAACTCCACTCAGATGGGGATTCGAACCGGGAATCCCTAGCGCTGAGAGGCGAACGTGCTAACCATTAAGCCACCATGCCACCCAAAAAACAATATATACATGCTTTTTTTTATGTATTCTCGCCATAGCAAAACAAGATGTTCTCCATCCTGACCTATCCTAAAAATCAACATTTTCCTTCATCTCTCAACCAACTTGTGCAGTATAAGCACTAAAGACATTTAACATCATTTCATCAAATTCCAGCTTCACCCACAGACACTCTTCTCACTGCCACAGTATTTACTTCTTTTAAGATAACTCCTACCCCGTTTTCACTCCGATTTAATGTAAGCCACAGCAGTTCAGCTTAAACTTACAAGTAGTGCTCCTAAGCTTTGTTAAAATGGACTAATGTGATACTTCATTTGAAGTTACATTAGGAGGATGTATGTGTGCAAAACAAACGGGACTCACATTGCCAATCTCATAGTTTTGTCTCATGAGTAGGTAGAGGGAAGCACTTGAATGACTGCGTACAGAGCTGATACTGCTACTGCAGTGGCGCAGCAAACGCAGACACAAATCAGCACAGAGTTCAGTGTCCTCCTCAAACAACATCTCTGGAAACTATGTGCATACAAATGAGCATGAGCACACAAACCATCATGAAGAACATTATGTAATGCAGTAGATCTTGCAATAAGTAAACAATAAGGTTTGAATACACACACACACACACCTTAAAGACTAAAGCTCTCTGTGTCGTGAAGCAGTGTTGTAAGAAAAGTGCACTCTGGTTTCCTGCCATGCTGTGAAGAAGAACTCTCATCACTCCTCCCAGCACACTTTCCTTCAGCTCAGACAACACAACTATCTGAAATTCAAATTCACACACTGTTACCTACAGACCACTATTAATCATATATGGTTAAACAGAAGGTAAAATAATAAAAGGCAAAAAATGTGAGAATTTTTACTTTAACTATAATCTCCAGAGTGTCCAAAACTATTAAAGAGGCTTCAGTTGCCAAGTTTCCATCCACCACTGACTCCTGATCCATCTCTGCTTTGGTTCTGCATGCCCAGACACACACACACACACACACACACACACACACACACACACACATATACAAATAAAGATTAATAATAGAAACAGTGACACTCAGATATGACCACCGTGTGGTTAATTAACAAACTGGTTATTTAATTATGACTCATGTCATTCTTCTAACATAAACTGGGTGCAAGTGCTAAACTGATAATTATATACATAAGTGTGCAGGTCAGTCGAAACAGGGTAAGCTGTGTTTTAATCAAATGCAGGCAAGTTTTAGTGTTCATTTTTTGTGAAAAAAAGTATTTTGTAGTACTATGAGAATACTACATACTATGTACTACGTATAACAGGGCTAGGCAATTAAAATCCTTAGGGTTCTCATGAGAAACTGGGATTGCTGTGAAGGGTTGAACTAATAGATTCAATTTAATGTCTAGTGTCCATGACAAAATGTCACAATATACCTACCTGCACTGCTAAGGTTTTGAAGGGAAGTACCTTTTGACTTTAAATTTAAAAATGAATGCGTGCATTAGAAATTGAGCCCCAATCAACCCCCACTCTGCACACTTTGTGTACATTTGGTTTATGACTTCATGCAGGCAGGATGTGGCCCCCAGGCTGTAAAATATTCAGTGTAAATATTCAGATTTTTAACTGCAGTGTTCATCATATTTCAGTCCCTGAGCCTTAGATAAGACATTTCTCTGAATATTCCTGAATTTGCGTCGCTGACTCAAGTAATGATGATGACTAAATATTAAGAGCATCTGTTCAGACTGAAAGACGTACTTATCCACTCTGTCTGCGTTCTGTCTCCAGTGGGTGACATTCTTCCTCCAGCGTACATTCTCCTGAGCATAAGGACTTCTCTCTGTAAAAAGAAGATATGCTATGAGTTCAAATAAACATTAAAAAAAAAAAAAAAAAGGTTAAAGGAAGAGGCTTCACCTCTACAGCGGCGGACCATCTCCTGTCGAGCTCCTACAGTGCCTAGAATGGCTTCCTCCAGGCGAGCTTTCATGTCTTGACACTTCTTAAACGTTAAACTGTTAATTCGCTCCAGAGCTTTTTTCCCCTGCATTCATGGGCACAGTAAGCCCACCAATTAGAAAAGTCAGATTAAAATGAATAAAGTAAATAGGAGAGGAGTACACTTGAGATTCAAATCATTTCAAGTCCACAATTTGCATTATGTGCTGGGTAAGATTTATATTGTAGTTTACTTTTAATCACTTAAAAATAATAGATTTCTAAAATGTATTTAAAATAGACAATGGAGCACTAAGGCGGTGTGTCCAAACTTTTGACTGCTACCATATGTAAAGTGTGAAATGTAAAGCCGGTTAGTGAAGGGGAAAAATACCTTGTACTCAAAGCAGGAGACAGCAAGGTGGAGCAGGTCAAGCAGCCGGTTAATGTAGAGCACAGGGATCTCAGAGAGCCAGCGCTCCAGCAATGTCTCATCAGCATTCTTTAAAACCCATAGAACACACGCCAACAGAGTCCTGCTGCACTCAGCAGACAGGGTACTAGACTGTCGACCCGCCTGGACACACATAATGACTTTTAAACATGCTAACTGAAATACAGAAGCGTATCTTTCTTCTTTTTTGGGCTTCACCTTTAAATTAATTGGCCCACTTTGTGCATTAGCAATATGTGACCTGCAGATTATTAATACATATATAAATTATAAGAAAAATGGGGTTAGATGTACAGCCATAACACTTAGTGGGACCAGGAATTGACCGGGGCCTTTCTTCAGGTCGTAAGACTGCTTCTTTAACCACAAGCCTACTGTGATCTGAAGGTGCCGGGTCCCACTAATTACCATGTCTGAAGTATATAAATAAAATCACTTATATATATGTCACTTTTTTATGCTGACTGTGTAATGAAGTAAAGTGTTTGGAACACAGCTGTATCTTTACTTTTAAATTAAGCCTGATTTTAATATAAGGTAAACACTCAGTTTCACCTTGTCAAACCATTTACACATGTTTTAATAATGTGATGATCACACATATCGTAATGAGACACAACAGACTCACCAAAGTCTTGCGTTTTTTAAAGATCAATCTCAAAACATCAACATACTCACTTCCAGTTAAATATTATATTGAGCTCTAGGGGTGTATTCAACTAAGGATTTTCATAGTCAAATCTGATTCGTCAGATTTTCCCTACAGTCGACTGATAGTTGAATCAGTTAAAATTTCACCACAAGATGGCGCGGTTTTAAAAAAAGATTTTTAAAAATATTTTACTTGTTTTTCTAGAGTACCGTAAATGGGATCCCTATTCTGGACTTTTTTCCACTTCAAAGGAAAAACCTAAAAAAACCCTAAAAACCTAAAAATTAGGATGATTTTATTTGACAAAAGGCTATATATAACGAAAATAAAGACATTTCATGTAAAAACTAATGCTTAGCAGCAGCCATGGGCACCCCCATGTGGTCGAAATGGTAGATTCGACTATGAGGTTCATAGTCGACTACGGTTCTGCGAATCGAATCGTCGAATCAGCGAATATTGCAGCTCACCGCTATTGAGCTTAAAGTAATAAAACCAGAAAAGTTCACTATAAGACTGAAAGTTGATTTGTGTTTCTGTGATATTTTAATGCTTGCTCACCAGTGAAGGTAGAGGAAACGAATTAACTTTGGAATAGGGTAGAGGAGAGCCAGCAATCGCCATAGCAACAGATGGGTTAATGGTACTGTTGTCTTGGTCAGGGTCCTCAAAGACAACTGAGGTGTGCCGCACACGCTGAAGTGAGGTATCTAGGATAAAAATAAACAAACACTAAAGTTTAACATTTAAGGCATGAATAGCATTCTAAATGTTATGACC
Source organism: Corydoras sp. C115 (assembly GCA_019802505.1). Classification (NCBI taxonomy): domain Eukaryota; kingdom Metazoa; phylum Chordata; class Actinopteri; order Siluriformes; family Callichthyidae; genus Corydoras; species Corydoras sp. C115. Next base: position 1,988,485 of record JAFMOC010000005.1, on the reverse strand, counting down.
TTTAAACAAAGACTATTCAAATGCTGGGGTGAAAATAGTTAGTAAACAGACTGTGATTGGCTCACCAGTAAAGTCATAAATTTGTGACAGACTATCCATGACAATAGGAACAAGAGGCAGGTACAGCTGGGCAATGTGTGCACGGACTTGGGAATCGGTGTAACGAGGGTCTAAGTCGTGACTGCATAGCAGAGAGTGCATCGTGCTGATAGCCTTCTTGTGTAGAAAGAACATGCTGGAGAAAATAGACATGGTTTGGGTCGGTGCGTACTCTTTTGTGTAGTGTTATGCATATGTGTGTTCTGGGACTTACCCGTCACCATCAGGTTCCAGGATAAGAGAGAGTTCAGAGAGCAGCACACCAGACAGGAAGTGCTGCTGACGGAATGGAACAGACAGCTCAAACATGCTGATTACTCCTTGGTCGTGCACTGGACAGGAAAAGGCAGAACTCTAAAAGAATAAGCAAGAAAAAACATAACTTGCGTCAAAGACCTTTTAAACTTTCCTGATTGTCAAAGTTTGTAGTAAATTAAGGGTTTCTAGTTTGGAACCAGCAGGAGACAAATGTTACAGGCCAGCAGTTGTACATTACACAGCAAAAGAAAATATATTGACTGTGGGCGGAACGGTGGCTTAATGGTTAGCACGTTCACCTCTCAGCGCTAGGGATTCCCGGTTCAAATCCCAATCTGGGTGGAGTTAGTCCAAAAACATGGATCAAGTCAATTGAATCCTCCAAATTGCCCCATATAGAGTGTGTCTGTGTGAGTGAGTGTGTGCCCAGCGATTGATTGGTGCCCTGTCCTGGGTGTATCTGCCCCCCCCAAATATATAAACCGTGATCTATAATTTGGCCACTAGATGGCAGTGTTTGATTGTTGGAGAAACAGGAATACTGTTACTTTCTGAACGGTGTTCACTTTAAGAAACAGACTAGCTTACGATTTATTATAGTATGTTTGTAACTGTTTTATAAAAGCAATAAGGTACTCGAGGTTGTGCATAATTATGAAGAAATCACAATAAATAATTGTACTCCGCTTCGCGCTGTGCCTAATAACACCTCTAAAGCCTTCTGCATTGTCCTTAGGTGCACCTTTATATGCAACACAGAATAAAATAAGTTGTTTCAGAAAGGCAGCGCCTGCATAGAACAGGACATGATGCAAAAAAGAAGGAAATTTCTGCCATGTAATCCGATTGTAATTTAGTCATAAACAGAACTCCTGCCATTCTGTCACATTGTTTAAAGATGACAAAAATTGCGGACATTTCTGCCTTCACAGCTGAACAGTTTTGTTAGCACATCTTTTCAACCTTAAAGGTTTTCCAATCGCTTGTGAATATTCAGTGGCTTTATTCTCACATAGAGCTTAAACATAGATTCAATCTATTTTGTACCGCAAGCTGATACAACACATACACAGCTCCACCTGATTATGATTAGAAGACTTCAGCTAAGCGTGTAATATTGAAAAATTAAACTGTAGAGAAAGAGGTAGCGTGAGTGAGTGTTTGTGTGTGTGTGTGTGTGTGTGTATAAACCTGTGAGGTTGTAGAGGAGGTTGAAGGTGATGGTGAGGAAGGGGGGCTGAGTGAGGAGCATGGCAGGTTCAAAGTAACGTAGTGCTCATGACTGCACACAATCCGCATGAAATCCAACCTCAGCGCAATCAGTGCACTTGGATTCTGTGTATTGTGCAGCTTATTAGAGATCTACAAACACAGATATATAAATACAGTTTAAAATTATGTTACATAATAAAATAAATATACTTCAGCTGAAAAGCCACAAGAAGTCTGTGTGCATGTGTACTGGACCTGTTTATAGTAGGTGCGGATGAGATTAAAAACAAACCCCCTGTCCATCAGAGACAGTAGGTGGTTAATGAAAAAGGCCAGACTGCAGTTTAACCTTTCGACCAGCTCAACATCCTAAGAACACAAGAAACAGAAACACAGCCATGTCTTTACAGAAACTGACTAAACCTCAGAATCAGGGACGTCAGCCAAGAGTGCAGTTTGTTTCAAACCTTGTGATGTCTGCTAGCAATATCAGCACTGATGGCACAAACCAAGGCAGCAATGTCATCAACAAAGCGATCAGGGAAGCGCTGGCGTCTGGGCGTATCAAGCTTGGATGTGAGGAAAAGGTGATGGGTCATGCTTTTGACCTAAAGGACACAGGAAGACAGAAACCAAAACATTTTTTTTTCGTGTATATTTGTGATTTTGGTCCTCTGTTTGAGTCCAGTGCTCATACAATATGTGTTCTAAATTCTTCTAAATTTAGCAGCACATTTTTAGTGGATTTTAGGGTTGTAAGTTCAGCTATGGACAGGAAACAGCATTTTGAATGTGCCTAATGCAAAAAAAGCTAAAAGTTATATTGTGATAAAATCTGCATTAAACAATTAATATTAAAATTTTTGTTTAAGGGGATTATACAACAATTAATTCCGGTCCTTAAATCTGAGCCGTTTGTCAGATTAATATAAACAGCAAGTCAATTCCCAACAAGTACTAAGCTTGTTGTGGCTGTTGTTTATAAATTGTGTTCTGTAATATGGCCAGAAGATGGCATTTTTTTTGATTGTAAGAGAAATTGGAATCCTGTTACACTGCGGAAGACCACATTACTAAAGATTTTGTTTTCAATAAATACATTAATGAATCAAAACTTGTTTTTTTTAATAAAGTGTGTTTGTAACCATTTCATAAAATTAATAAAGCACTCAAGGTTCGTGCATTATTCTGAATATATCACAGGACAGAGGTTACTATTTATGAGAAATCATACAAGTTGTAGCAACTGCAGTTTCTATCAAGCAGGGATGGATACAAGCAAAATAATAAAGGGATATAATTATATGAAACTGCCTGTAACAATTACCATCATGACGATTAAAATTTTTATTAAGATCTTGCCATACTATATAGAATTATGCCTTTTATACCCGAATTTTGTTTTCATCTATAATTACAAAGATGCTGCTAGTTGTTCTTCTAAACTTTTTTTTTATTAAATATTCTGTGCATTTTCTATATGAAGGGTTGTATGAATTGTGTATACTGAATTTAAACAAGTTTTTGAGTTTAAATGTGTGCACATGTGTGGATGCCACTAACCATAAGCTGGAAAAAGAACCAGGCCTGTTGCAGCGCTGCCTCCCTCACAGTGCTGGTGCTGACCACCCACTGCAGAGCCAGCTCCTCATGTAAAAGCTGTTCAGAGAACAGTAATGAATACATGCTGCAGCTGCACAATCACAGCCAAATATCAGCACAACACCCATACTGCCCACCTCCCTCAATATGTTAACATGGAAGAAGCTTAGTATGTCAGGATGAAAAGAGGATAAAATGAAATGAAGTGAATTTTACCTTCCGGTGGAGGTGTTTGGAGGCCTGTGAGGTTAAGCAGGAGGTCTCGATGAGGGCAGACATGCGGTTAGCACCCCATTCACTGACCTGCTGCATCGGCCATTGGAAAGGTGGTGGTGATGAGGAAAGTGATGAGGATGAGATAGGAGAAGACAACCAATGGAAAAGATAGACACATGCTTTGATGAAAAACAGAAAATGTGAAAAACAAAAAACTGAAAATTAAGTCATTAAGAAAGTCAAAATACATAAGACAACTCGGAGACTTTGCCCGAGTTCCATCTTTTCTAACAAGTGTTAGCTTTTCAGACTAAACGTGAAAGCAACAGATTTGAGACTGTTCCAAAGCACATGCTAACTTTTCTCTAAGATGAAGAGGTACTGGAAAAGAAATGGAAAAGAGGAAACAAAATGCCAAACAACAGAAAAGACGAAAAAATTAAGGATAAAGACCCCCCACATTGAAGACTTGAGGGCACACATGCACAATAAATATGAAACATGTTCCTGGCACAGGCTCCTGCAGAACGTTGATATTAAAGTTAGATATGATGTGTAAGATGGGTAATATGGGTCAGGAATATTGGAGACTATGGGGCGGCACGGTGGCTTAGTGGTTAGCACGATTCCCGGTTCGAATCCCCATCTGGGTGGAGTTTCCATGTTCTCCCTGTGTCCATGTGGGTTTCCTCCGTGTTCTCCGGTTTCCTCCCACAGTCCAAAAACATGGATCAAGTCAATTGAGTTCTCCAAATTGCCCCATATAGAGTGTGTCTGTTTGAGTGAGTGTGTGCCCAGCGATGGATTGGCGCCCTGTCCTGGGTGTATCTGCCCAGCGCCCGAAACGTTCTCCCCTGGATGGGCATGGGGAACCCCCCGCGACCCTAATAGAGGATAAAGCGGGAGAAAATGAATGAATGAACGAATATTGGAGAATATGGGTACCAGTATGAGTACCAGTATATCACCCTACTGTTCTAAAGGGGAACCATATCAGAACTGTAACATAATACATATGCAGTAATAAAGCCAGGGTGGCTGAAGTTTTGAGGATTTTAGTGGTATTACATGAGGTAAGGTGTAACCTTACCGCGTAAGATTTCGAATCATCCTTAAAAATTCACAATAAGCAACTAGGGAGGTTCTTCCTCATTAACGTACAGAGAGAATTTTTCTAAATCACAACTGTTTGTTATAACGATGATGGAGGATGTAGATCAGAACAGTGTTACGTATAATGTGTTTTATAATAAGTAAGTAGAACAGTATGGGTGATATTGAGAAATAACCATGCAGGTCATGAGAAATGATGGAATTGGACTATTAATTGGGTGGTAGGTAAATGGCGGACAATTCAGCACCTGCTTGAGCTCACAGCTGGAGTTGGGGTTCCGTCGCAGCACAGCTCTGGAGCCCCCAGGAGCATAAGCAGAGTTTACCCAGGAGTGAGAGCGGTCTATTCCCTGCTCAATCACGATGACAAACACAAACACAGCTTTATAGAGGATATATTAAGCAAGAAATTCACCCAGAAGGAAGAGAGAACAGCGAAACAGAACTGAAGTAACAGCCTGACTCAAGACGAGGTCTTGAGAGCAAAAAACAACAGAGATGATTTCCATTTGGCATCCAGTGCAGAAAGAGTACATAACTTGCGTAAACATAGATACATAACTTTATCCCACAAAAACAAGAATTAACTTAAAGACAGGAAACACTTTATAAGATAAAGTTATGTATTTAGCACGGCATTACATGTGCTTCAGGTCCTAGAATAGCTTTTATTCTTCCAGAAAGTCTTTTAGGTTGTAAAAGTAATTTTAAGGTTGTAATAATGTGCTGAATGGTTCTCTAAGCAGTTCAACTTATTTTAACATTTGCTCCATTGTCGGTTTTCTATTAAATTAATTATTAAGGTATTCTGATCCTAATGTAAATAGACTTTTACAATTACAGACTGTAGTCCATCTATTTTATTTTTGTTGTTAATCCCCTGTTGGTTCTCTGTTCTCCATTAGTCAGGACCATCACAGAAACGTTATATATTGGGTGGTGTATTGTATATTGTCAGTTCTGCAGTAAGGTTTTAGTTCAGCAGTGCTGCTGTAGTTTTATTTAAACACCTTAGTGACACTGCTGGAATAATAATAATGTACCAACCAAATAATACCTGCTCTGTGGTGCTACTATTGGGGTCCTGACCATTAGAGAACAGAGAAAAGGGGACTAAAAAGATTGCTATTACAGTCTGCAATTGTAGAACTACAAAGTCCATTTTTACAGTATGTGGAATTGATAATATGGACAAAAAGTATCCAAACTTTTTAAGGTACTGAATAAAAATTTTGGTAAACTATACAGTGTAAATTAGAATGACAGTGAAACCTGTCCAAGTAAACATGTTGTGACCAATCAAAACGGTTCAGTGGATGGAATGTTAAATATAAGGTTCACCTTGCTACCAATGATCCTCTGCACCTCTTCATCAGGAGAGGTTGGTGTAGAAGCCAAGTCAGGATTAGAGTTGCTCATGGTTTTTGACCGAGACAATTGTAAACTGCTGGGACGTGCTGTTGCTCGGGACAGAGTGGCATACTGAATAGGAGCATCGCAGGGAGATCCCTCTCCTGAATAAGAGTTAAGGAAGTTAAATAATTTCATGTTATTATTAGTGATACAATGAAAAAAAAATTTGTGGCCAAAGCCAAACACAATATAACATTGGACGAAAAACTGAACATATGTTTTTGCAATTGGATGAATTAAATAAATTAGGACAATTTTCCCATTAGCATGCCTTAAGAAAGTCAGAGGACACTGACGACCCAACAGAAAATCGACGAAAGACATTATTTACAATAACGCACACCTCTGACCGCTTCACATTCATATTGTGATATACAAAATATGATTTCAAATCATAATTTGGCCACTAGATGGTCTTTAGAGATGCACTGCTGTGGATGGGTTGATGATATAGTCCACCAAACTTGCAGTGAACGACAGCGTGCAGGATGTGAGGTGCTTTTGTGCAATAGCAAGACAAAGACTTACAGATGCCAAGACAAGAGTACAAACACATACTGCAAAACAGAGTCAGACTGTGTGAGAATGAGCTAAATATAAAAAAAATAGCAGAGTCAATCAATCTAAATTCCAAAAAATCCATGCTATAGGCTCAACTTAAAGCAAAGAAATATGAATGACTCAATGAATCTCACTCTGAATGAATCTTACTCTGATGCCACTAGTAATTAGATTTTTAAATCCCCTTATGGTGTAATGTCACCCAAATACTTTTTTTGGGAATTGACATGATGAATTCACCTGTAGGTGGCGGCACAGGGTCAGTGGTCGGCAGGTGGAAGCAGTAATAAATGTAGGAGGCCAGCAGGCTGTTGCGTCCATGCTGATCTTGGTTACCCTCCAGATTCTTGTGTATTTGGTTGACCAGAAGAGCCATGGCCTCAAATGCAGCCCTCCCCAAGTTGACTGGTTAAGTGGAGAAGAGAGAGGTTTTAGTCAATATATTGAAAATAAAGACAAATATAAAGTAAATAGTAAAATCATGTGCACCAATCTGGCCGGCAATGACAGGAGGGTGGACAATAAGGAGAATGAGTTTGTTCAGCAGCTGGTGTAGGAAGCGTACACAGGTATCCAACAGAGAACTTTTAAGAGCTGCCATACTGGCCTTTAGCTCAGCTTCTACATTGGCTTCTGTGATAATCACATCCTTCAGTCGAAATGGAAATGAATATTCCTCCAGAACATATGCCAGGGTAAAAAACTTATCGAGGTATGGGTCCTGCATCAAAGCACAAGGAGAAACATTTGACACAAAAATGGCCACAATTAGTTAAAAGAATTTGGATTTTTGCAGCAAAATGTTTCAAGTTTATTCTTTATTTGCACCACATATCAGGACATTGAAATGCTTATAGTAAGGCTCAGGAAAAAACACTACAGCAATAATATTGTAAATAAACAGAAAATATAAACAAAATGTACACAAAATCTACAGTGATGGAGATGTTACTGTGTAAGGAAGATCTTATAATAAAGTAACATTAGCAATGATAGATAGCCAGGATAAAGTGACTCAGTGGATTGTCCAAATCAGTGTTATGACCAGATGTACAGTGATTACGGTGTGGTGTGATAAGTTTAAGTATATGTGTGAGGGAGTGATATGGCAAGTACTATCAGCAACACAGCTTGTTCAGAAACATGATGCCTGCGGGTAGAAACTGTTCGTTAATCGGGTAGATCTGGCCTGGATGCTGGGTACCTTTTACCTCAAACCAGACCCCCGCCATGTGTGTGTGTGTGTGTGTGTGTGTGTGTGTGTGTGTGTGTGTGTTTTATGCCACTAAATAACTGTTGTGTGAAAGTCAGTAATTCTAGTACTTTACTATCAAGATGACACTAAAAATTGTTTAGTTTTATTTGCTGGTCATGTATTCTTGTATTTCTTTTTCCAATAAAATGTGCTTTATAGCTCATACGATAGCTAAATAAGCAATTTCATGATTAGCAAAACGTACAGAGGTGCAGCGATTAGCACTACTGCCTCAGCGTGAGAAGCTCCTGGGTTAGACTCCCAGTTGAGGTGAACAAAGGTCGTGTCTGTGTAAAGCCTCCCTGCATCTGAATGGGTTTTCACTGGGTACTCCAGTATCCTCCCACATTCCAAATACATGCATTCTGATAGGTACATTAAAAATACCAATTGCCCCCTGTTTGTATGGTTTGAAAACTATAGTAAAGAAAAGATCTGGTGTCCGACTTTTTTTACATTTACCATGAAACTTTATGGATCAGAATTATGGTAAACTGGTCTAGAGTTTCCAACATGACTGAAGTGATAGTGGATTTCCAACTACTTTTGTTTTTGTGAGTGTGCACTGTCTGTGTATAATGAGCTCAAAATAAAGGATACAATTTGAGGCTTAACCCTCAACAGTCATGTACAGTTGCCACAATCACCTCCCACAATCATGTGCAATTCACTATATACATTTTCCAAGTAATGCCATATGTATACACTAGATGCCACAAATTGAAATACCTGAGCATGAACTGATGATGCAGCAGTAACTTCCACATTAAACACTCCTTTGTGATTATCCACCCATTTCATTCCTGGTAGCTGCACCTAAACACAAGACATTGCACTGACATTATAACCAACAAACTGCATTCACTTATAAATCCCCATAATATTACAATGCAACATTACATCAGGGGTAAGAACAGAATAGCTAGCTGGTGGCTTCTCCATAGACACCGGAAGGCTGAAGGATCCTGTGCGCAGACGACCATGTTGCATCAGAGGAATCCACTGTAAAACACATCATTATATTTTAATGAAATTTACTGATGGACAGATTACATACAATTGGCAAGAAAGTATATGTAACATTCACTTCAATAACTGTAATTACCAGGTTACAAAAACCAAGAGTAAATGACAGCAACCTCAGAACAATTTAGATTACAGATAGCCATCATTTTTGCCACTGGTGTGTTGATTTTGGAAGATCATGTTCAGGACATTGTAAAGCTGTTTCGAGACAATGCACTGTTGTAAAAAGCTAAATAAATGAATAAATTAGCTTAAATCTGAATATCCTGAAATTCCAAATAGATCAGAAATAATCTGAAAGTTAAAAAATAGGATATCCACAGATAACCATCATGTTTAATTATCACATGACTGAAATTTAAGTCAACCATTCTTTTGTTATTGTTGCTGTTAAAAAGCCTAATGTAGCCCATCACTAACCCTGGCCAAAAATGGGAAATTTCAATCTATGATGTTGCTGCCAAAAGCCTACTGCACATATCTTTAAATATAAGAGCACTAAATCACACATGCAACACTAACATATTTACATGTATTAACACCTATATACACACTCACTAGCCACTTTAGGTAAACGTCCTTGTTTCTACACGTTACAACAACAATATAGATGGACTGTAGTTCTACAATTATAGACTGTAGTCCATCTTCTTCTCTACATACTTCAATAGTCCCATCTTTTCTGTCCTCTGAAGTTTAGGACCCCAGGTATTTTTTAAATGGTGAATGTTTCTCTGCAATGACACTGATATGAGTAACATTCATGCATCTGTAACTTAAGCACTGCTGGTGTTTTACTGACTTTGCACTCTGACATCTTATTGCTTTACGTTTTACATGCGAGATCACAGGCAGTAGCTCATTTGTTGCTGTACAGATTACATATTAGTTGTCAACATGTTGCTGGATTTTTGACTGCTGGATTATTTCCAGTCCAGCAGTGACACTGAGGTATCTAAGCCTTTAGCATTACAACTATGTCTGATCCAAGTCATCACCCATGCAGGTACAGTTGTGATCAAATTTATTCAACCCCCACTGAAATAAAGTGTTTTGGCCAGTTTGACATTGATTTGGATCATTTCAGTCATCTTATTTACAATTATATCAAAGAGGCACTTATAAATTAGACAAATATAACATAATATTTATGATGGAATAACCACAAATGTCTTTACTGTGCTCACATCATTATCAGTTTTATTCAACCCCCTAGTGACATTATTTTTTAGTACTTAGTACAACATCCTTTTCCAGTTATGACAGCTTTCAAGCGTGAAGCATAGCTTGACACAAGTGTCTTGCAGCGACCTATGGGTATCTTAGCCCATTCTTCATGTCATTCAGTCACATTCTTAGGCTTGCGCACTGCAACTGCCTTCTTTAGGTCCCACCAGAGGTTCTCAATTGGATTTAAGTCTGGTGATTGCGATGGCCACTCTAGAATGTTCCAGCCTTTCATGTTCAACCATGCTCTAGTGGACTTGGATGTGTGCTTCGGATCATTGTCCTGTTGGAAGGTCCAACGTCTCCCAAGCCGCAGGTTTGTGACTGACTCCATCACATTTTCCTCCAAGATCTCCTGGTACTGAAGGGAATTCATGGTACCCTGCACACGTTGAAGCTTTCCTGTACCATTAGAAGCAAAACAGCCCCAAAGCATAATTGCCCCCCCGCCATGCTTCACAGTAGGCAAGGTGTTATTTTGTTCATAAGCCTGGTTCTTCCTCCTCCAAACATAGCGCTGGTCCATTGTCCCAAACAGTTCTAATTTAGTTTCATCTGACCACAGTACACTGTCCCAAAACCTTTGTGGCTTGTCCACATGACTTTTGGCATACTGCAGTCGACTTTTCTTGTTCTTTGGAGTCAGCAAGGGGGTGCGCCTGGGAGTTCTGGCATGGAGGTCTTCGTTATGCAGTGCGCGCCTTATTGTCTGAGCTGAAACTTCAGTGCCCACATCTGACAGGTCTTTTTTCAGTTCCTTAGCAGTCACGCGGGGATTTTTCTCCACATTACGCTTCAGGTAGCGCACAGCAGTCGCGGTCAGGATCTTCTTTCTGCCACGACCAGGTAACGTTTCCACTGTGCCCTTTAACTTGAACTTGCGAATGATACTTCCGATAGTGTCTCTTGGAATATTTAACAACTTCGCAATCTTTTTATATCCATTGCCATTCTTGTGAAGAGCAATAACCTCTTCTCTTGTCTTCTGGGACCATTCTCTTGCCTTCACCATGCTTGTAAACACACCAGTAGATGTCTAGAAGGAGCTGAGTATCACAGTCCTTTTAAATCTGCCTAATTGGTGCTTATCATGCTTGATTGCTGCTCGTTGACATCCACAGGTCTTTTCAATACCTGATTGAAAACACTGGAATGAACCTCTGTTTTATGAGTGGTAGTGTAAAGGGGTTGAATAATTGTGTCAATGAAGAAATCACAAAAAGCCATTTAATACTTTATGACAAAAACAATTGATGCTATCTTAGTTGCATTTAGTTCTTTAACAAGTCCTTGTAAGATTTCATTATGAACACAATTACAAATGTGCACTGAATTCCATAAAACCCTTCGCAGCATTGGGGGTTGAATAAATTTGATCACAACTGTAAGCTAACTGGAGCAGTGATGGTGTAAGGTTAAATACCTCTGCTACAGAGGTCCCTCGTGTGAATGTTTAGAGCCAGCAATTTAAAAATTCATTTTCTAAACAATAATTTGCATTTAATATGAGAGAGTAAAATGAGCGCCTACAGTGTAGCCAACAGGAGTCTCCAAGGCTACGTTCTGCTTGGTTTGACAGCTAATGTGGTAGAAGGTGAAGAGCAGGTGGTGGTTGTCAGTCAGGTTGGCTGGAATTTTCATCTTTACCTCTTCGTAGAATTCAGGAGACCTGGAGAATGAAGGAGAAAATGTATGTTTGACACACAGGCACAAAAAGTGTACTGTTTTAAAACAGGTAAGATGCTCACTTGTCATGGTAGATAACTGGTGTGTAGGCCTCTCTGCAAAACTCAGCACAACTTGATTTCCCAAAAATGACCTGAAAAAGGACATCATCATAAACATCTCTCACAGCTACACTTAGATAAACCCAATAAAATGAGTAATATAAAGGCACTTCTTCAGTCCCTATGTATTATAATGTCCATTTAGTTAGCTCAGTAAAAAAGTCACTATGAGGATTGAGAATTCCACAGAGAGAAGTATATAACAACAGATTTCATAATGGCAACATGATAAAGTACAAATAGTATTTCTTTTGGGTTTCGGCCAAAGATTTCTGGTTCAATGAATTACTAACACAAACAAACAAAATATCAGTGGTGGAAGATTAATAGGCAGAATTAATCACAGCCAAGTTGGGGAATGACAAAGAATAGTTTTTTTTTTTTTTGCAAAGTTATTAGTCATTTGTCTGATGTTAAATGTAAAATGCTCAGTGTTTAACAATAGTTTTAAATTGCACTTTAGAAATCTAGAAAAATGAGAAAAAATCTATTTATTGTATTTGTGGCAAATGGAAATAATGATTTCCAGTAAAACTGTCTAAGGAAAGTTTTAGAAAATGTAGGATTTTCTTTCAAGCTTCAGTGTCATATTGAAGTTGATATTGAAAAATTACTTAGTCAATTACCACTCTACAGATATATATACGGATTATGTGGAGGTTGAAAAAGTGGTTTCCAAAAAAAAAGGCTAAGTATACATATGTTAGGTTTGTGGCTATTTGTGCGTGTTCTGTGTGTAGACTCACAGGCATGGCCTGGCTGGGGTCCTCTGCTGCCATAAACTGCACCCTAACAGCAATGTTCCGTACAGAGCCCTGTCTACTGCTAAAGTTAAGACTCTGAGGATACACATACAGCAGATTCCTGTAAAAACAAAAAAAAAAAACATATGCATACATTAACTGCAAGAATGTCTAAAAAACAATTATAACAGTTCAATGGTTGAAAAGTGGGGAAAAAAACAACACTAACACAGAGTAACGCTAAAACGCTAAGTACAATTATTTCTAATTTAAAAACTCATGTCAATTGGAGTAAGAAAAAAATCTTTTTTAATTTAATTTAATTCATTTTCAAAAGTCAAAAAATAAAAGGAGGAGATGGCACATTAAAATGGGATACATGCCCTTTTAAGGCTACTTTACTGTGGCTGTTCTTGTTTGGATGAGATCCAAAGTCAAGCTGGATGATGAAATAAGTCTTTAATACAAAGTGACCTCAAACATTTAACTTTCCACCAAAATAAACAGGGGACTACAGGAGGTACCCTGCTCCAGAGAAAACCCACCTCACAAAACATAATCTACAAAGCTGAGAATGTAAAAACAGGGGCACAGCTGGCATGAAAAGAAGCCAGAAAAGCAATAAACATGCGTGCAGCAGACCTCTCGGACCAGGATTGAGAAACACTGCACTGAAATGGCATGAGAAAGTCCTGCCAAAGTCAGGGTCACTGACTCACACAGCCATGTTCTGGACCTGTGATTGGTTCTTAGGTATCTGTTTGCATGTCATGTTGTTTATAAAAGCTGGAAATATCTGTCAGCTGCAAATTCACCACCAAGCTATCTGCCACAGAATCGGATAGAATGACCCCAGGTTTGGTCATACGGGTAGTCATGTATGTTTGGGTGGTCACATGGCTGAGTGGAGGGTCACCTTTGCCTGCCAGGCCACAGAGAGAGACCAGGGTTGCGTTAGTGAACGACGTCAACGTGCTAATGTATGGAGTGCTGCAGTTCAGTGAATCGCTGCGCAACATGTATCAGAACATGGAGGACAAGCTGAGTCGCATCGCCCTGGCGATCAAACACACCGAGGGTATGGTGCAGCGTCTGGGTCAGGACACAGAGCAAGCTGTCCACTCTGAGAAGCAGATCAAAGAGAGGATCAGCCTCATCCAGGTGAGGACCCAGATCTGCAGGTACACCCAAACTAGGGGTAAAAAATTTTAACCAAATAGGCAGCTTGCAATAACATTGTGGTAAAAAAGTGTGGTTTTAGTGTGAAATATAACAAATTAAGATTAAAATACAAAATATCTGTGTGTATTTAAAGACCTAAAAATTCTTATTGTGTACTGAAAACAAATTAGGTGTTCAAATCTGTTCAATAGAACTATTTTACAGGTTTATTCAACAGTAAATATTATATTTTCAAATGAATAGCACATATTGTAACACCTGTAACATGGATCAGTACATCACAGCTTTTATACTGTATGTTAATTGTACTAACTTCCATATATATTGTGATGATCAAACTTAACGTAGAATTTGACTTGATGATAATTTGATGGTATGAAGTAACAAGCAGGGTGATTTTGATCATTTTATTCAGATAATTATGAGACTTATATGGAGGTATGAGGACAGGTCAAGCTCTGCAACCAAATGAATAGCCTTTAAGTATCATCAGCGAATAAAACATTACGGCTAAACTAAGAATTCAATATTTAGCAGGAAAGAATGCCAATATTTATTTTACCAGCAAAGAGATTTAAACCTGCTTTCTTTTTATAGGACCAAATGGAACTGCTTCAGATTCAGGCTCAAAAGACCAAAGGGCTCGTTAATGAGGTGGAGCAAGATGATGTGGAGTTAAGGCAAAAGCTGTCAGGTCTGGAGACCAGTTTAAAAAACTTCACCCATGACAGGATCAGAACAATGAAGGTATGCAGTTCAGCACAATATGACTTTTTCCACCTAGTGCACCATGCGAGTCTTACAAACTTCTTCGTTCATTCTAATAACATCCTGGTATCTATATATACACACACAACCTATAATGTAGTGTTTAACACTCTTAATACTCTCCGGCCATTTAAACAGACAAGTCCATCCTTGGAAACAAGTATTTAAAAAAAAAAAAACAAAGATGAGGGAGTTTTTTATTGCCGCTGTTGCTTTAGCTCGCCTTTCAGGGATTCAGACTTCAACACTGCAAAACTGCTTTGAGATGATGTGCTACTGTAAAATAAGCAATATGAATAATAGGCTCTGACAAAACTTCAAATTTTTCCCTTTATATTAATAACTGTTTGCCAGATAATTTGGAAAACAAGCTTAAGTGGATAAAAGTATTTTAATGAGTAGATTAGCTCATCAGCTCTCTCAATACTATCTATAATGTTTTAAATAAAACAGAAGGCCAGATGCAGCATGGATGTTTGTGACACTCAAGCACAAATTTATTCATTCATTCATTATCTCCCGCTTTATCCTCTATTAGGGTCGCGGTGGGGTTCCCCATGCCCATCCAGGGGAGACCGTCTCAGGCGCTGGGCAGATAGACCCAGGACAGGGCGCCAATCCATCGCTGGGCACACACTCACTCACACAGACACACTCTATATGGGGCAATTTTGAGAATTCAATTGACTTGATCCATGTTTTTGGACTGTGGGAGGAAACTGGAGAACCCGGAGGAAACCCACGCAGACACGGGGAGAACATGGAAACTCCACCCAGATGGGGATTCGAACCGGGAATCCCTAGCGCTCAGAGGCGAATGTGCTAACCACTAAGCCACCGTGCCACCACAAAATTATTATTATTAATATTATTATTATATTAATTAACATTAATTTTCTTATGCAACATAAATGATGGATGTCTTTTTCATATCAATTTGGAGCCCAATTAAACCCAGCTTTATTTGGGATTGAAGTGAGTTTATCTAAATGATGACATTCCTTCATGACAGGAAACAGCGCTGGAGCACAACAAGATTTTGGAAGACTTGATAATTTGGACAGAAAAACAGAAAGAGCAGCTGAAATCTCAAAACCAACAGCTTGCAAGGTTACAGATCCAAACAAAAGAAATCTTCTAGAAGGAGAACTGCCAATCCACTACTCTACTACTGCTCCAGCCTGATAAAGTACATTGAGAGATAAAATGAAGAAGTAACTCATACCGGTGCCAGCAGCTCTTCTGCACATGCCTCATTGTAGTGTGCTTCACACCACCAAGGAATATCACTGTTTAACAGGATATGTGGATACTGATTGTGTACATTAGAAGCACAAAGTGATAGGAGATGAACTTTTAACTGTGCGATCATGCGTGCAGGTAGCGGCAGGCGACAGGCAGAAATCATTAGTTTCAGTCACAATAAAAATGTGCAACAAAATCAAAATGTGAGGAAAGTTTATCTAAATGCAAAAGAGCAGCAACCGAAGCATTCAATGTTTTATTATCTTTAACCATGTGTTTCCTTAGATATGATTTCACTGTAAAATGTTGGCTTTGGTGTTTAGCCTTTTAGTTTCTAAAACTCAGACAGAGGAGAAACTGTCTCCATGCTTGGATAGTGTCTATTGTAAAATTTATTGTAGATAGTGTCTATTGTAAAAAGTAATTACAGAAAAAGTTCAAAAACTTTCAAATTAAACTGGTTTTATAAAATAAAAAAAATAAAAAAACAAGCAAGAATGAGTGAATTCACAGTCAGTTTAAAGACAGTGTTTTTAACATTACGTTACATGAGGTCATTTAACAGACACTTTTACTCAAAGCAACTTACAAGCATACTTGTTGTTTGGGATCAACCAAATTGATGGCCAAGGGACAGGGACAATCATAAAACACTGTCCCTTGTGCAATGGGAGTTGTGTGCCTTGTTCAGGAGCCTAATTTTGCAACTTCGGTGGAGTTAGGGTTTGAACACCCAACCTTCAGATTTGCTGCCCCATATTGCCATTCACTGATATACCATCCCTATTTGTTTAATCAGCACAAGTCCAGTTCATTATATTATAAAAAGATGCAAGATAACAACAGTGATAACCAATACTGAATGTGCATAATTAGGAGCCTTAATTAATTAAGAGATTTATTATATATAAATAAAATAGCCATACACAAACTTTACAAAAGAGCAGATAAGGCATAACGGCCCTAAACACTGCCCTTTGATATTTTTTAGCTTTGTTTAGAAGATTTTTGCTTAAATTTTTAGAGAACTAGATGCTGAACTGAACATTCCAAAGACAAAATAAGACTTTTACAAACAAACAAAAAAAACTGCATCTGTGATGGCATGACTGATGTGCATATATGTGAAAGTACAATTAATACATAGACTTACACTGGTAATTCAGAGAGACCTGGCCACTGACCTCAAGACATCATCTCTTTCTAAGAACATGTTTATGTTAAAAAGACAATGACATGTCTGGTGATTTTGTAATTTTCCCAAATCTCTTTGTGTCTAAAGTCTCTCTTTCATCCTCAGACCATTTGTACTGTTCTGGATTTTGTACCAGCTGCATGATGGTAAGGTCAACAATCCTACCCACAAATATGTCAGGCTATCAGATCTGAATATTATACCAGGAAGCTGACAAAATGATTACCCTCGGGCTCGCTGTACTTGTGGGAAAAAGAGGAAAGAACCCAGGATACTCGTAGCTTTAATCTAATTTACATTACACAAAAAATTACAGTCTAAAAATTGGAATGTCTGAGCTGCTCTGAGACATTGTGTGGGAAAACTTCCCTGTGATTTACACCAGCACTGGAGAAGTGCAGGCAGATCGAACACGACTGGTTTGTCGGCGTTGTGCAGCATTTGTTTTTGAAAACGCATTATCAGCGGAACTATTTACATGTACTATTTACATGCACATGCAGGCATTATAATTAATTTAATATTTTGTGTGTTTAAGGCTTCATATACCCTTCCCACAATTGTATAAACAGTTCATATGCTATCTATATAGCATAGCATATATATCATGCAAAATGATGCACTATAGTGAAAACTATTTAATATAATAGAAACATTTCATATCTGCGATATGCTGAATATGCAGCAGTGGAAAGAAATGTGACCCCAAACAGAAACTGTATTCTGCAAATAGAATTAATTATGCATCTGAACTGAATTGATAAAGGATGACTTCCCAAAAATAAGTTATTTCAATAAGTATTTCATGGCAAGAGATAAAATGTGTTAATTTTTGGACGAATGGACTCGGATCGTGTCAGTGTTATGTTTCAGGTAGGCTACTTAGTCATCAGAACATTATTATTAATATTGTATATATAATTAGAAAATAATTGTTTATTGCAACTGTTTCTAATAAACCAGAGTTAAAAAAAATGCATAGTATTGCTTTCATTAGAACAAGACGGGTTGTGTTATTGTGACTGATTACCAGAGCGGGGTTATCAGTATTCTGCATCCTACTGATTTAATGACAGTAACCCACACTCTCTACTGCATTGTGTCTCTCTACGTGTGTGTGTGTTTTTTGAAGCTTAAAGAGCCTGATCAAATTCACTAATCAGCCACAGTTGTAAATATTAGTATTAACTGATTATCATGTGTATTTAATAACTGACCTGTATGTGGTGTGAGGAGTGTAAACATAGCGAGCTGGAAACTCCAGAACCTCTTTGGTGGGGCGCACTCTCAGGTCAGGGTAGGGCTTCACATGGAGTAACTCCGGAGAAAGACAGTAGTGAGGAGCCTCAGGTGCAGGAGAAATGTCAATTTTTAACTGAGCTGAAGAGAAAACACAAATTCTATTTTATTAAGAACTGCTCTCCTTCTGATTTCAAAATTTTAAACAAGATTAAGTTTCACTATATTGGACATGTAGTCTAAATTGTACCTGTAACTGGTCTGAGTCGTCGCACCAGAGAGGACGGCCTTCTCATATCAGCTAAAAACTTATACAGGTCCTCATCACTGAGCCGGTCACCTTCCTACTGGATTACACAAACACTCACAAAAATTACAAACACAATCACAATACACCACTGCAAAAAGCTTAACAAAAAGTAAAAAATCTGGCAGGTAATATTTGGTTAGTGCATTATTCCTACCCCAGCAGTGTCACTGAGGTGTTAAAATTAAACTGCAGCAGTACTGCTGCACTAAAATCCCCTCACTGTATACCATTCAAATTATACCTGCTCTGCGATGGTCCTGAGCAATAGAGTGCAGAGAAACAACATCGGAATACATATATTTGGGGGGGGGGGGGGGGGGGGGACCTGATTTTTTTTTTTTTTTTTTTAAGTGTGTAATTGTAATTCATATGACCCTGATATATTGCCCAAAATGTGCAACAGCATTGTTTTAGTGCAAGGATTAGTTTTTAATCCTGCACCAACAGTCTACTGGCCTGCTTAAAGAAGTTTGTGACTGTGAGGGTGGCTGGACGGAAATTAGTAAAGTTGCACATTTCTTCGCCCACACTCATCCGCTCGATTCCTTTCTTCTTTCTTTCGTTCCAGGTGCTCTTGCGCTCTGTTAGTGGAGAAAGTGGTATATTAGGCTTTTCATAAGCACAAATTGGATATAAATTGGGGAGGAGGGAATGCTAAGAATGACCAGTGTCTGAATCGGAGTCAGCTCGCTCCAGTCCTCCAACACTGCTGACGATGTTGGTGAGATGGATGGCCGTCCAGGCAAAGGGCATTCTGAAGCGGCCCAGCCTATTGCAGGACTGCTCCGCCTGAGCCTTCAGCTTGTCTATCTTTTCTTTGTACTTCAGCCACACACACACGCACACAAACACACACACACACACACACAAACAGTGGTAAGTCTCTTACACTTAAGGTTACTGGACTTTGGTAAATTTAAAAACCAGCAAATATTGCAGCAGGTTAGAAATTGAGAAACTGAGTAACTATTGGAAAGCATTATATTTATTTCACATCCAACAGAAACTGTAGATGCACGGTAATACAATCAATAGACTGACATTTAAACAAAACCTGACTGAACTAGGTCTAAGTTGTTCTAGAGACATACAGCACCATGAAAAAAACAACCCAGAGCAGAATTTTTACTGCAAAAATGTTATTATAAACTAAGGAAATGTTCACTGACGTGCTGAGAACAGCAAATGTGAACAAGCTAATGCACTAATTTGCTAATTAAAGCCTGAGACCTTGGAAAAAGTTATGAGGTCAAACCTATTTTGATGCACAAACATTTGCATAGTGCCCTTTTCTATCTTCACATTATTCACAACACTGTTACAATAATGTGTAAAACATGTTGAAAGAAGTGTTCCTACCACAACTTTTAAGGTTACAAATCACTGGCACTATCAGTCAGATAGACAAGTACCGTATTTTCCGGACCATAAGGCGCACCGTATTATAAGGCGCAGTCTGAATTACGGGGTCTATTTCTGTATTTGACTCATGTATAAGGCGCACCGTACTATAAGGTGCACCGTACTATAAGGCGCAGTCTCAATTACGGACTCTATTTCTGTACGGTACTTATTCTGTACGGCACCGTATTATAAGACACATGCTAAAACATACGATCTACAAGAAAAGTAAAACGGTGATTTATAATTGAAGTTTATTCTACTACTTGACAAAACACACATTATTGTAATCAATCTTCTCCCATAAATCCATCGAAGTCCTCATCTTCTGTGTCTGAATTAAAAAGCTGCGCAATTTCACTATCGAGCACACCGAGTCAGTCCCACCACCAGGCGGCTGTTCGGTAATGACGCCGGCTTTCGCGAAAGCTCGGACAACGGTAACAGCAGAAACCTTAGCCCAGGCATCCACAATCCATTCACAGAGGATGGCGTAACTCGCCCGCCGCTGCCTCCCGAGTTTTAGTAAACGTGTGTTCCCCGTCTGTCATCTAACGCTCCCAGGCCGCCCGCAACTTTACTTTAAACGCCCTGTTTACGCCAATGTCCAGCGGTTGGAGTTCTTTATTTAATCCTCCCGGAATGACGGCAAGCTCCGAATTAATTTTCTTCACTCGGCTTTTCACGTTGTCTGTGAGATGAGCGCGCATGGAGCCACAAATCAGCAGGACGGTGATGTGTGGAAAATCCACCCGGTCGCACAACAATACTTTTCTAGATTTTGGAACTCAGTACACGTATAAGGTGCACTGGATTATAAGGCGCACGTCCGATTTCTTTTAGGCTTTTAGGTGCGCCTTATAGTCCGGAAAATACGGTATAAAAATTATATATATATATATATATGTGTGTGTGTAATAAATATAAATTGATACAATTGATACAACAAATCAAACTGTATTTAATTAAGTCTGCCATTGAAGTGTAGTAAACATGGTTCTATTAAACGACAGGGAGGTGGCTGGGAAAGGAAATGATCCAATAAGAAATACACTACAGTAATCAGTATTCTATTTAAAGACACAATGACAAACGCATGCACACACAGATGGAACACATGCAGGCACCCATAGACAGACACGAAAGCACACACAAACAGACAGACACACACTTACCTTAATTGAGTCAGACTCTTTCATTACCATGTAAGGTTCACAGCATTCTCCTATATCACCCTGCTGCAGGACTTTTTCCAGCTAAAATACAAACATAGTGTTAAACTTGTATACACCACATAGAACAAAGAAATGCATTAAATAATCCTAGTTTCACTGCGGTCACTTTTCTCCCTCTTTAAACCTTAAACTGAGTCCTGAGCAGTAACTCCCCCTGGTGGCTGTACCTTTATGACGAGGAAGATTTCAGGAGAGGGGTAGGTGATGGAGAAGATGGCGGAGCGAGCAAGGGTGGAGATTGACGTGTGTGGATTGTGGGAGCGCAACAGGCCCTTCATCTGGTCTGAGTTCAGATCAAAGTAAAAGTTCTCTGAAATCTGTAGCATGATATTAGATTAAATGTTATTATTATCATATTGAATGAGTTTTTGTTAAATGACAATTTCTTTATTAAATTTACACAACTTCACAAGTACCTTTTTTTTCTCCTTCACATCATATAGAGCCAGAGTCCCAAATATTGGTTCTATTTCGATTTCAAATCTAAAGAGAAAGAAACACATCACAATAATTTCAATTACCCAAAATTAAGCTTCTCTTTAACAAAAAAATTTTTAGGGCTTTAGAAAGTTAGAATGTAACAAAAGCACAAGATTGAAGGCTGGTTTAATGCGTGTTTAATTCAGACAATTCAGTCAAATTTGCAATGAAACTACAGTAGAATATTTCATTATCTATGGGGTCATGGAGGTCCTCCATTTGATTCTTGGATAGGGTGGACAGGGTTAGTACTGTGTAGCATTTGCATGTCTCTTCTTGTCTGTGTGGGTTTACTACAGGAGCTCCTCTTTCCTCCTACGTGTTATTATAGAAATACAGAATTGATCCAGGTGTTAATGTGTGTGAATCAGCCAGTGAGCACCGGAATGAGCTCCAGGAGCCCCTCAACATTGTTTAGAATTTAGTGAATTAAAAAGTAAATGGATCAAATCAATAAGAAAAATGAAAAAATATGATTTGTATTTTTGTAACTAAACTTTCGGGAGTTAATCTTTGTCAAATAGCTTTAAACAGGAGCATCAGTGCAAGTAGAAAGACAAGGGCACACTAGTGCAAGCTTTAGTATCACAATCATATCCACTATTATTACTCTATTACTACACTAATGAGATTAAAATGAGTCCAAATGGCAACCAGACCAAACTCACTTGAGAGACAAACACTTGACCATGATTCTCTGCCCTGTATGTTCCCTGGGTATGTCTGGGATTGAACACCTCTCCACGGCCTCATCCTGACACACACACACACACACACACACACACACACACACACACACACACACACACACACACACACACAAAATTGGAGACAGTAAGCTCCATGGTGATGGCACCATGGCAACGTTGACACAGGCGCAATTCGTACAGAGACATAAACACACAGCAGCAGGGAAAGGGGGAATGAGAGAATGCACTAATGTTTTAGAAATGGTAATTGAACAAAGTTTAACACAGTTTATGAGCAAGGTAAAATGTTCTTGTGTAGACTCACAGCTATAACTGATCTAAACCATATGCTTTTTGAAAGTTAACCTCAAAATTAATTAATTAATCATTTAGCTACACATATATAATATATAACTGCAACATCTGCATTCGGCAATTGAGCCAAAAAAATATTTTAACAAGCCCACAATATTACAACCCACTAGGTAGAATTTAAACCTCGTCTGGAGCTGGGTAAAGCCCTAGTAAGTCAGTGTGCCGCCCTTGCTTGCGGTTCTCTCCGTTGCACCGGTCCATGTCCTCAGCAGCAGTGCGCTCCAGTAAAGAGGGCAGCAGTGCATCTGCAGAAGAGTTCTTAAGATCAAAGATACTGGAAGCCCAGCTGCCTCGTGGTGTATCGTCTAGAGACAGTGATCTTCTCTTAAGGTCATCCTGCACAGACAGAAAACCTCATCTTATTATTGATTTATTTTTTAACAGCCAAGATTAATTTAAGACCTTACTAAAAACAAGCAACGTGGTTTCTTTCTTTGACATCAAATACCTGAATGATCTCATTAAGGTGTACAATTACCACCTAGGTGTCCCTTAAAGGATGCAGGTTCTCTTTCAATCTCCGGCAGGGCTCATGAACTACACAACAGCCTTCCTGTCTCATTTCAGGAGGCCGAATCAACGTTTATTATTTGAATCTAGATGGCAAACATCCAATTATTGGATAGAATGCATTTTATTGTCTTATTGCTAATTGTTTTGATTTTTCAATTGCTGGTATATTTAGTTTATTTCACTGTTTCATTGTTTGTTTGCTTTATACACTGGAACTTGCTTTATTTAATATTTGACCTTTATAAATTAGAAAGATTACAAACACAAAAATAGGGTGCTATATAGAAAAAGTTAATCTCCAACTACTACAAATTTCATCATCATAATTATAATATTTATTATTATCATATCATAATTATCATGAGTGGCTTAGTGGTTGGGACGTTTGCTTCGCAGCGCTGAGGATCAAGGTTTGAATCCCCAATCTGGGTGGAGTTTCCATATTCTCCCCGTGGGTTTCCTCCAGGTTTTTTGGTTTCATCCCACAGGCCAAAAACATGGATTCAAGGTAAATTGAATGCTCTTAATTGCCTCAAATTGCGTGTGTTTGTGTGAGTGAGTGTGCTCCGTGATAGACTGGCGCCCTGTCCTACATGTATCTGCCCAGCACCCGAAACGCTATCCCCTTGATGATCATGGGAAACCCTTCCAGTGAAACTAGTAGAGGATTTAGCAGAAGATAATGAATGAATGAATAATTATCATAGCTTAAAAAAAAAAGGTTTAAACACAGCCTAAGGAGGGGTATGCTGCACATGCTATATTCAACAATAATGTAATGTGTGTGTGTGTGTGTGTGTGTGTCTATATATATATATATATATATATATATATATATATATATATATATATATATATATATATATATATATATATATATATATATATATATTTTACTTTATTATTTTTTTTACTGAAAGCAGAGCCAGAACATAACCATGAATGTAAAAAATAAATAAATAAATAAACAAATAAAAAAAGTCAGGCTTTCTTATAACTTCATCAAGCACCACACCACAATGAAACATAAGCTCACCTGCTCCTCCTGCCGCTCTACAGCTGCTGCCTCATCCAGCTCAAACGTTTGCTTGATAAGCCCCTTTTGTTTTTCTCTCTGCCGCTCTGTATTGTGAGGCGTCTGTACAGTACTGTAGCTCTGGTATCTAAAACAAAGTCAGTATAAAACTCACTTTAACTCATAAATACTATGACAAAGTTAGACTGGAGTAAAGCTGATTTTATATTTAACATTTGCTGCATATCCTAGACATTCTCTTTTTATTTGCTTGAAAATACTCATGAAGAAATAATAAAAAAGTACAATTGAATATACACTCACTGGTCACTATTAAATAAATACCTTTTGTAGTTCTACAATTGCAAATTGTTTTTCTACATATTTTTATTCTTTTACTCAAAACTCCCATAGTACCACAACAAATCAGGAATTATTTTAGTCTCAACATTGCAAGGACACTGACTAAGTGATGGTGAGTTGTGTTTGTTGCACTGGATGGATATTTTGCAGCTGGAGCTGTTAAAAGTTTGTATCAACTCACAGTACATTAGACAACATCTTTAGATTACATTATTCTGTTACTCTGTATTATAATGGTCAAAACTCCTGCTGGAGTTGTTAAAGGTTGCATCAACTCACAGTACATTAGACAACATCTTTAGATTACGTTATTCTGTTATACTGTTACTCTGTATTCTAATGGTCAAAACTCCCATAGTACCACAACAAATCAGGAATTATTTTAGTCTCAACATTGCAAGGACACTGACTAAGTGATGGTGAGTTGTGTTTGTTGCACTGGATGGATATTTTGCAGCTGGAGCTGTTAAAAGTTTGTATCAACTCACAGTACATTAGACAACATCTTTAGATTACATTATTCTGTTACTCTGTATTATAATGGTCAAAACTCCTGCTGGAGTTGTTAAAGGTTGCATCAACTCACAGTACATTAGACAACATCTTTAGATTACGTTATTCTGTTATACTGTTACTCTGTATTCTAATGGTCAAAACTCCCATAGTACCACAACAAATCAGGAATTATTTTAGTCTTAACATTGCAAGGACACTGACTAAGTGATGGTGAGTTGTGTTTGTTGCACTGGATGGATATTTTGCTGGATTTGTTAAAGGTTGAGTTGTTAAACTCACAGTACATTAGACAACATCTAACTTATTGCTCCACCACGTAAATCTAAAATCTAAAATCAGGCAAATAAGCTCATTGGTTGCTGCACAGTCTGGGTTAGTCCTCCTCTAAAGTGTTACCAGTTCTTACAGAACTCTGCTTACAGGATGCTGGTGGCTGGAGATTTTTGGTTAGTGTGTTATTCTCAGTATTTAAGTATTCAAAAACTACAGCAGCACTAATGTGTCTGATTCACTCACACCAATGCTTCACACACTAACACTCCCGCATCACCGCATAAACTACAGGCTGTTGAAGACAAACTACAAAGTGCATCTACATTATATAATGTAGAAAAACGTGAACATAAAAGGTTTGTAAAATACATTCACAAGCATATTTTTTGAGTTGGTCTTTCATTAATAGTTCATATTTTATTAATGATTACTGTCTGTACAGTCTGATTTATTATAGAGTAGTTTATGAAATATTGAGCTCCAGTTGAGGAATCGTGTTGGTAAGATAATGAATAAATCAGAACATGTTCCACATCTGATTGCTAATAATCAGATTCTATCAGATAAGATACTCAAGTTAAAAAATGACAAAAGCTGTTTAGATGGTATGACATATTGATTAATAATCATCTGATCTGATTACCTCTGATTTAAATTTTTCAAATGCCTGGAATGTAAATTTACGTTGTCCAGACACTTTTATCCAAAGCGACTAACAAATGAGAGAACAAAACAAGTCAGAATTTAAGGAGAAACCAGCTACACTGTAGTATAATCAAACATGTAGTCATTATCCAATCTGACTTTTTTTCACTGTAGTAAATTCTTTAACACTCCAATAACAACAAAATACATTTTATATTCGCAAAAGTGAACCTGTTACTGGTTTATCACTGATTTTAATGTTTATTAAATGCACAAACACACTTGCACAGATAATCAACCCACTTACTTTCTCTGAATGATCAGCCAGTCATCAGTGTAGACACCAAGTGCATCCCTCACTCTCGGATCCAGTGTACTGAAGAGACATCAGGGAGGTTATGACATGAAAATTGTTTTATCATTAATTTATATCCAGCAATAAATAGATCTAATGTTAAACAAGCAAATAATTTTGGCCTGTTGACTTGAGTAAAAATACTCAAGTTAACAGCAACTGAGACATAAGTGATGTCAGCTCTAATATCACATAATCTCCCTATAACGTTTGAACTGTAAAATTATAAAAAGATAAATTTTGTTTAAATTACAATTATACTTATACACTACTACTATGACTACTACCACTACTACTACAAATATGTAAGTTCTAAAGGATTTTATATCTTATTTTTTTTTCTGAATAGGCACAAATGCACTAAATCTTAGTGTTCATATTACACATCCATACAAGTCCTGAGTTGTACTTGATTTTTTTATCATATATGCACACCATATAAAAAAAACATTAAATCTAGAAAATATATTCTTGGTTTTAAATCATGTGAATGATTGTGCCACTCCATACCTACCGAAATTAAGCCATTTTCAGATTACCAAGGTAATATGGTGTTCACACTTGGGTCTTGCTTTATTGTCTTTAGAGGCAGAGGTTGTTAGTACTGTGACTGATTCAGTTCCACCCCCTTCAATTCATGTTCCCTGTGTCCACGGGTACCAACATTTACTGAACCAGCATGAGGGCTACACAGCATGATACTACAAAAGTCAAAGTGTGCATAAAACTGAAAAAAAGTATTTATACTGTAGGCTTTCAGCTTCACTGTGCTTATCTTCTGAACATGTCTGCCAAGTGAAGTGAACCTGAGGTGAAAATGAATCAGTCACAGTACTGGAAAAGCAAACAGCCTGCATTACTGTTACTGTAACTACAGAGAACTTTTACGACTGGCATGTGCATGACAGCAGCACTTAACCTAACACTAACCTTGAGTTTGTGATTTAGACATATTTCACTATGAATGAAATAAACATGATATACGTAATCATCCAGTCCTAGTAAAGTGTTTGCCAAATAAGGAGTTCTGTTTTAGATTAAATCTCATTCCAGTAATGTAAATGACCTGGAATGACTGTACTGCTGTTTAATCTGAATCAACCTTTCTTTAAAAGGAAAGTTACAATCTTCTTTAACCTGAGCTTTATTTTCCACATCTTTTAAGGTAAGTTTTAATTAAGTACAAAAAACAGATTTAATTAAGTACTATTTGGAATCCCACAACCCAAATATCATCCAGTAACTAAAGATGCACCAAATTTTCAGTAACCTAAATGTGGCCTAATATAACCACTTTTAGTGTTCGGGGAATAAGTGAAAAGAAAAAACAATTTAAACTTAATGACTAGGGCTGCAACAACGAATCGATAAAATCGATAAAAATCGATTATACAAAGTATTGATAATGAATTTCCATTATCGATTCGTTGGGTCGCACTATTTCCGCGTTACTCGCAATGTCGTAACCGCTTACGTCACCAGCAGCGCAGTTTTGTTAACTGGCTAATTGTTAATTAATTTTTTCCAATAGATGATTATTAATAAGTTCATTTGTTAATTTATTTTTTTACAATAGGCTACAGAACAGACAATATTTGGTTCATTACTGAGGGCAACTGAGTATCATGTGTTATTTGGAGTTGACTTTTGTTGTGAAGTGAGGGATGTTTAGATGATACATTATTTCTTTCATTGTGCTTTTCATTCATTACAGGAAATGTTAACTTATACATTTTGGATAAAATGACTATATATATATATATATATATAATACTATACTATAGAATAATTTTACTGAAAAACATCCATCTTTGGATAAAAGCGTCTGATAAATGATTAAATGTAAATGTAAAGACATGGAAAATTTTTTATTTATTTATCCGATTCATCGATTAATCGAAAAAATAATAGACCAATTAATCGATTATCAAAATAATCGCTAATTGCAGCCCTATTAATGACACTGTTTACTATTTTTAGTTTAACGTGTTCTTGTCTACAGCAACTCACCAGATTCCACCGTCCACTGCATTTGAAATGGCCTTAGAATGGTTTCAATAATGAATGGTATTTCATAAAAAGGTTCCATGAAGGTGTCACTATATATGATATCACTGCATATGACCTCATTGGGTTTAGTCATTTGGCCCACAGATTATCATCGGATACTGATATGATGACATTAACCTTTTAAACTTTAATAACTAAAGAATTTTAGAATATTTCAGGTTATTTCATGTGTTTAGGTACTCACTCTTCTTCAGGCAGGGCAGGTTCTAGTGTTCCGCTTTCCCTTTCTTGCATGATGAGCTGCAGGTCATCGGAGGGAAAATCCAGCAACTGTCTGAGAGGCCCAGGCTCACAGCTGAGGACATGACTGTTAACATACTCTTCATAATCGATCGGTTCTACCACATCCGTAATAGGTACCTTTAGAACAGAGACACGCACACACACACAGAAACACACACACACACACACACACAGACAGACACACACCTTAATGGAGGTTGAAGAACAAACAATTCTGAATTGTGAACTTTGCAACTTCCTATTCTGTTCTTTTACAGGAAGCAAAACTACTTTAGATGTAAAATAAACTAACCAAACTAAAAATCATACTTAGAGACTTAAAAAACAACTCAAAACCAAAATAACATTTAAATAGTTTAAATAATGATTGATCAGGATTTTTTTTAAACAAATAAACAAAGGCTATTACAAAAGCAAAGATGAATATGAAGCAAACATGAGGAGCAGGGTGTGTAACAATAAAATGAATGTAACAATGAATTGATTAATTAATCTATTTAAAATATAGCATACTGTCTGGCCATCCTGTACAAATGTATCTACTGCTCACAAAGTAGAAAAAAAGCTCTATACAAGACCGACTATTATGTCAAAAAATAAAGAAGACATTTCACAAAGATGTAAAGACACATCTCTACTTACCGACTGATGGGTAGCAGATCGTTTTTTTGAAAGCTGAGGAGAACTATACTCTCTAGACACTTGCTTCCTCATCTCTGCAGCGATGGTCCTGAATGACATAATTAAATTAGCACAAGGAAGTGAAGAATTTAGGTCTTAAACATCATGTAATCACATCAATATCAGGATTTCAAGCATCATTACAGGCTTTGATTCATATTGTATTTATGACAGTAGAAACATTACTGCTGTTAAAATATTACTGGGTTAAATTTACAACTGTTAACAAAATTTACTGTGCAGAAATTATTTTGATATTATTTTGTCATAACACCAATTGCAGATTTTACAGTTTTGACAACTTTTATAGCTAATAATCAGGTGAATTTAACACTTAGAGTAAGAGAGTAATTGCTCCCCGTATACAAGGGTGCACACCGCTCAAGGCGCTATGTGTATTTGTGTGTGTTTCAATGCACGGATGGGTTAAACGTGGAATAATTCCTCTGTGTGTAAGCACAGAAGGCAAAAAAAAGGTTTAAAAAAATAAAAATAAAAATCAGGGATGGTAAAGTACTGATATAAAAGTAGGTTTGATGCCAGGCCTCTTCAGTTTACACTCCGAAAGCCAAAACTAGACTTGGACTTTAACAAAAGCCCCAGTACCCCCACACCCTCCTTGCTTTCAAAGACAGTCTGCAGCTGCTCCCTCACAAACTGGCTCACTACCTTCAGCTTACACTCGAATGTACACACACACACACACACACACACACACACACACACACACACACACACACACACACACACACACACACACACACACACACACACACACACACACACACACACACACACACACACACACAGCTGCCAGGGCTCCAGATTTTCTTTTGACGTTCCCTCACTCCGAATGCATGATGTGCTTTCTATATGGCAACACAACATTTAAAAAGCTATAAACACAAGTGTCACTCACACCATGCTGTAGTTAGCATAAGTCTTAGCTTCTTAAAACAAACAAAATTTCCTCAAGTCACAGACACAGCAACCCAGTGCACCGGATGAACACTCTGTCCCATGGGTCATACTACTCTAGTCGTCAAGAAACTGCCTTTCTAAGCCAATGAAATGCTGTAGAGAATACAACTTAAATCATAACATTGTGTGCCGTATTAGTAACATATAACCTAAAAGCAACAATAAAGAAAATAGTAATAATAATATTTCACCATTGTTTATATTCAGAACCTTCAGCAAATCCTACAGTCCTTCCTGCACATGGAGATCTACATTCCAACAGTCAACAACTTAACCAGATCCATCCAATCAGTGCTCTCAAACGTTCCTTTACGATTTGACAGAGTGTCTACTAATTAGAATAAATCTGTAATAACACAGATCTACAGAAAGTTAGTGAGCACAAAAGCCCAAAAAGTATTTTGCACTATAGAATTTGAGGACCATGGGTTTTTGTCATTACAGTGATAGTTACAGTATATGTGCAAAATGTTCTATAGAACTCAATTTCCTTTTTTAAAAGGAAAAAGGAAACATTCTCTTCTCTAGAGGCAACAGCTAGAATGGCCCACACACCCTCTTCCTGTATCCTGCACTTAAACAATAGGCTCAGCTTCACGGAAACAAAGGCAGACTGACAAACTTCAGCCTGCATACCACACATCATAAAGGTTTCAGAATGCAAACATTGATTTGACATTGTGACACTCAGGAATAATGGCCCAAGAATCATTACAACATTTCATCGCACATCGGAAGACATTACTGCTCAGAGCGATAATGTGATTTCAATCATTTATCTCACCCCCGAGGTTACAGAAGAAACCCTGAGAGACATCAACCACTGATGGTTTAGTATCTGATTCATAAGGACTCGCTGCAGTAGCAGAGTGAAACTGGAATGGATGTACCAAAGGCTTTGATGGATATTGAAATGAAAGTTCAATTAATAAATAATACATGCAATACATATACATTACAGTACAGCATATATATATATATGTAGAGGCTTGACCAGATGTCAAAATGTTCTTTCTTACTGCACTATATAACAAACTGCATTTCAATGTTTTGCAAATACATTCTAGTGGTATGACACAACAGGTATCAAATTCTATTGTCACCTGAGATCACGATTACTTAAACGATTTTCTCAGAAATGTAAAAACAACCTCCGCTTTCACTGTGCCATATTGTTTACAAAACACCTCAAATGCAAAACAGGAAAGGCAAACAGCATGGTATGTTAATAATTATCCAGCAGCAGTCTTGACAGTCCCCCTCTGCTCTAATAATTTTACTCAAAGCCACTGCAGTACTGTTTATTCACATTACACCCAAAGAATATTCATAAAATAGCATGGCTAATTTCAGAGGGTTTTGTTATTGTTCTGAATATAAAAACGGAAAACGTACAACTAAGTCATCTGTACCTTCCTAACTGACTGCCTTTCGTTTATCCACCTGCCTTTAAAATAATAGCAGCAGCATTCTGCTATTCTGAGGTACTGTATGTATGTGCAGGTACAGATAACAGTATTGTTCCTCTTCTCAGTCTCTGTAATGTTCTGTGGTACACTGCACTAACTGATTTTATTAAACACCCCGCACTATTTAGGTTGTCTGTCGCTGTTAGACTGTATACACATAATTCAACTGATTGAAATGAGTGTATGATGACTTTTAAAGTAAAAGATTTCGTTATTAATGGATCATATTTCGCTTTCGCTACTTCACTCTAACCACTACTTTCCCAACTTTCCCCTCCACCGCTACCTCGCACCGGTCTAAGCGCTAACACGAGCTGCCAACGTTCTGTAATTCCATTAAACAAGATAAAAAACGCGCTCAAACATGCAGTTCTAAGTAAAACAAAAGGCTCGTCCAACTATCGTGGGTCCTGGAAGCTGGACGGAGCTGAGGAACTGCGACGGCGGGCGGGATGAACGTTAGTCGCTGTTACCGCCGCTCTGCTCAGCAAACTCCAACCAACCTGTTTATTTTGTGAGCAAAAGCTCTCCTCTCGCTCGCCATTGTGGCCATTCCATCCAAACCCAACCGCTGCCCCCAAAATCCTTAACGTCTAACTTGGATATTAAGTGCCGAGTTGTTTCTCGGACATCGCTTCCTTGTGTTTTGTGTATGGCGCGGAATGATTCCTCCTAGCGGCCAGAGTCCCACACGCCCTCCGCTACTCCCTCGCCCAACCGGTTCCGCTGACGCACCTGTCATTGGCCCGCTGCCACAATGGCGGTATTCCCAATAGCTACCTACTGCCTTAAAAAGCTTACTACCTAGTGGCTGAGATCATTGGCAACTTCAGTTACTCTCTCGATTATGTAGTGCCCTTTATATCCAATGCAACCAATATAGAAGTTGTCTTGGTGACTTAATACTTAATATTACAGGCGAATGGACAGTTCTCAACTAGTTCTTCCTAGCGACATGTTCAACACCCGAAGGCTTTACCTTTATTACATTATATTTTATCAAATGAGAACAACACAAGCTAGTATTTACGAAAAAAGCAGCTACACTGTAGGATTATAAAAACCTGATCATTATCTTATCCTCCCCCCCACCACCACCACCATTTTTCTCTCTCCCTCTCTCTCTCTCTCTCTCTCACACTCACACACACACACACACACACACACACACACACACACACACACACACACACACACACACATATATTCATTCATTCATTATCTTCCGCTTTATCCTCTATTAGGGTCGCGGTGGGGTTCCCCATGCCCATCCAGGGGAGAACGTTTTGGGCGCTGGGCAGATAGACCCAGGACAGGGCGCCAATCCATCGCCGGGGCACACACTCACTCACACAGACACACTCTATATGGGGCAATTTGGAGAACTCAATTGACTTGATCCATGTTTTTGGACTGTGGGAGGAAACCGGAGAACCCGGAGGAAACCCACACGAACACGGGGAGAACTTGGATATTAAGTGCCTATATATATATATATATATATATATATATATATATATATATATATATATATATATATATATATATATATATATTGTGAAACAGGTGTGTTTTGAGGTTGTTTCATAAAGATGCCAAGAGCCTCCGCCTTACGGACAGAGTTGGGAAGATCGTTCCACCATTTTGCAGTGGTGAACGATACAGAGTGATAATTATCACCACGGTGAGGTTGGATCACCAGCCGACATTCATTACTAGAGCAAAGTGAACGAGTAAGAGTGTATTTTTAAAATATAAAGTTAAGAGGGAGCAAATCCAGAGATTGTCTTGTAGGCCCGAGTCAGTGCCTGAATGCGAGCAGCTACAGGGAGCCAATGGAGAGAGAGAAATAGTGGAGTGACATGAGTTCTTAGTCACTCAAGTTTTGTATTTAATATGAAAGGCCTGAAATACATGTTTTTCATGTAGCCATCCAGCACATAGGTGTCCGATTCCAGACCTGGAGGGCCTTTTTTTGAATGCATGCTTAATACATACAGTAAACCTGATCTTTTCTTGATGAGCTGAGAGTTTTGCAAGGGTTTTGCCAAACTGTGATGATTGTGAGCATATTTGTGAAAGCTTAACGTATAGCTTTAGCAAAATAAAACTATTGCGATGGTATAGATGGACACAACAGATTGGTGCTTTTCATAACTATTCTCCACTATTAACAAAAATGAACAAATACAATACTACGTTCTAGAGCACAGACTACAAGGATATATTAATCCTGTCTTTTTCCTTGGAAGTCTCTTTAGATAGGATGCTGCAGCATCCCCCACAAATCATCTAATGCATTTATGGCAGCATTGCAAGAACACTGTATGCCAAGCCTTGTCCCCATTCTTACACTCCAAGTTAATTACTTAATTATACACTTAATTATATTACAGGTAATTAGTGACATTTTAATGTCTTTGTAGTTAAGTACATTTACACTTGCACTTAATTATTTAAAACAGACATGTACAAATTTAGACGCTCCTGCTTAAATATCTTTTGTAAATTACATCATCATATCATAATCTATAATGTATTTTTGCATTTTAATTATGACTTTTTGCTGCATGTATTAACTTCATGCTTAAACATTGAATAATACATGTGACATCAATTTCGTCCGGACTTTATGTTATGTTAAATGTTTAATAATGTTAATGATGTTAATTACTTTGAAAAGCACTAATTGCACATAAATATGGTCCTCACTAAATAGTGACAACAAAATCATAAAATCACTGTACTGACTGATATAGGGAACCATATTTAGATTTAGATTTAGATATACTGACCATTTTGCATGAGTAAATTAGTCTGTTACATTGTTTTTTGAAAAATTATGATTATTTTAATATACAATAACTTGTTTACAGCTTCTAAGTGTAGTTAAGGTTTAATCTACTGGTATGATTTTGCCATTATTATTTTGCTGGTTTCCAACTTACAATTTTTTAGTGTTGTGGTTAGCACTCAGTGCTGGACATCCAGGTTCAAATCCCAATCTGGAATTCCATGTTCTCCCCATGTCTGCATGGGTTTTCTCTGGGTTTTTTGGTTACTTCTTAAAGTACAAAAACATGGATTCAATGTGAATTAGCTGCTCTAAATTATTTAAAATGTTGACCTATATTGTGCGATGTCCGTGTGAGTGTGTTCAATTGGCACCCTGTCCTAAGTGTACTGCTTGGAACCATTGGGAATGGGAAACCCCATCACCACCCTAGTAGAGAATTAAGTGGAAGATAATGAAGTTCTAACTTTTTTGCATATGCAGCATGTATTTACCCACTATCTCCCCAAAAATTGTAAATCAAGTTAAAGTAATTTTAACCTTAAGTCTTAAATATAGATTCCTTTAAAACAGCCTTTAATGCATATTATCTTTATGAAAGTGCTACATATCAGTGTACTAAACTATTCCTGCTGGTAAACTTTTCTGCAGACTTAACCATCAAATCTGACCTGTTTTTTCTTTATTAGCCAGATTTCAGAAAATCTGTCTAAAAACAGATTTTACCTGTATGTGGTTGTTATTTCCTATAGACATTTCAAACAGTGAAATTGCAAGTTTATGGTGTTTAAACTGTTTGTGTTGTAGCTTGTCATGGTGTTCTAGCTTGTCTTGACTTCTGAAAATTTTGCTACACATTTTTTAACAGCCATAACACGTCCTAATTAGTCAGTTCACACCTAGTGATTGCCCATCCAGGGGGGAAAGTTTCGGGCGCTGGGCAGATACACCCACGACAGGGCGCCAATCTATCGCTGGGCACACACTCATACACACAAACACACTCTATATGGGGAAATTTTGAGAACTCAATTGACTTGATCCATGTTTTTGGACTGTGGGAGGAAACCGGAGATCCCAGAGGAAACCCACGCAGACACGGGGAGAACATGGAAACTCCACCCAGATGGGGATTCGAACCGGGAATCCCTAGCGCTGAGAGGCGAACGTGCTAACCACTAAGCCACCGAAATCGAAATTGTGATCATCCTTTCAAAATGGTGCAACGGAAATCTGGACTCATTTGCTCAGAAGTTTTTCCACTGCTCGTTGGTCCAATATTTGCACAGTTTCACCTCCTCAAGTCATGCGAACTAAATGAAATTATATCAAACTATAATTTAAAAAAAAAAAAAAAAAAAGTCCGTTACGCTATGGATACAATTTTAAGCGAAAACACAAACACAAACTGTAAACCATGTCGATAAATGTTTCAGTGGTTAAAGGTGCACTGTTCAGACAGCATGCTGTGGAAGCCCATTTCCACCACGAAGATGGAAAAAATGGAAAATATCTCAGAATTTTGAGTTTTAATCTCAGAATTTAGAACTTTGAAGTAAGAACTATGAGATAAAAGTCAGATTTCTGAGATTCTACGACACTTTCGTTTTTGTTTTTCTTCTAACACTAATGTTTGTTTTTTCTGTGTTGTTACGTGTCTGCAGCGTTGTTCTGATGCATGCTATTTATGGAAGCCATTTTTGCCACTAAGAAGAAAAACAAAAACGAAAGTGTCGTAGAATCTCAGAAATCTGACTTTTATCTCATAGTTCTTACTTCAAAGTTCTAAATTCTGAGATTAAAACTCAAAATTCTGAGATATTTTCCATTTTTTCCATCTTCGTGGTGGAAATGGGCTTCCACAGCATGCTGTCTGAACAGTGCACCTTTAACCACTGAAACATTTATCGACATGGTTTACAGTTTGTTTTAGAGTTTTCGCTTAAAATTGTATCCATAGCGTAACGGACTTTTTTTTTTTTTTTTTTAAATTATAGTTTGATATAATTTCATTTAGTTCGCATGACTTGAGGAGGTGAAACTGTGCAAATATTGGACCAACGAGCAGTGGAAAAACTTCTGAGCAAATGAGTCCAGATTTCCGTTGCACCATTTTGAAAGGATGATCACAATTTCGATTTCGGTGGCTTAGTGGTTAGCACGTTCGCCTCTCAGCGCTAGGGATTCCCGGTTCGAATCCCCATCTGGGTGGAGTTTCCATGTTCTCCCCGTGTCTGCGTGGGTTTCCTCCGGGTGCTCCGGTTTCCTCCCACAGTCCAAAAACATGGATCAAGTCAATTGAGTACACCAAAATTGCCCCATATAGAGTGTGTCTGTGTGAGTGTGTGCCCAGCGATAGATTGGCGCCCTGTCCTGGGTGTATTTGCCAAGCGCCTGAAATGTTCTCCCCTGGATGGGCATGGGGAACCCCCCCACGACCCCAATATAGGATAAAGTGGAAGATGATGTATATATATATATATACCACCCACATGGAGTTGCCTTTTCAACTGAGCCTCTAGATGGC
The DNA here is from genome assembly GCA_019802505.1 of Corydoras sp. C115. NCBI lineage: Eukaryota > Metazoa > Chordata > Actinopteri > Siluriformes > Callichthyidae > Corydoras > Corydoras sp. C115. The sequence continues at coordinate 1,951,409 of JAFMOC010000005.1, read as the reverse complement.
ACTGTAACCCCAGTCAAATCCACATATAGTGCCAGTCCTTAAGCCAAAACTCTAGATCAGTGGTGTCAAACTCATTTGCACTGGAGGCCAAATAAACATGTATTAACCACACTAAAATAAAATGTTCTCTGAACAATAGGAATGAAAACAGACAGGAATATTATTCCGCATTAAATAAACTTAAACTTTATATAACTTATAACACTTTGCTCTGTATAAAAAATTTTCTTGTCAAAATTATAAAAGTGAAAAATATGAACATGCTGCAAAAACATGAAAAAAATATAAATCATGCTTTTCCACAAAAGTAAAAAAAAACAAATCAAAATATTCACTTTCCTTTGCTCTTGAGCCATTTTAGAAAAATAAACTCCATGTTTCTGCTCTCCAGAAAAATGTTCGTGTTAAAATCATACAAATTCAAAATATGAGCAGGGTCCATTAAAACATTTTGCTGGGTTATTAATAACAACAATAATAAATTTATATAATTATATTAGGGGCGCCCAGCGATGGATTGGCGCCCTGTCCTGGGTGTATCTGCCCAGTGCCCGAGACGTTCTCCCCTGGATGGGCATGGGGAACCCCAACCGCGACCCTAATAGAGGATAAAGTGGGAGATAATGAATGAATTAATTAATATATTAGGGGCGGCACGTGGCTTAGTGGTTAGCACGTTTGCCTCTCAGCACTAGGGATTCCCGGTTCGAATCCCCATCTGGGTGGAGTTTCCATGTTCTCCTCGTGTCCGCGTGGGTTTCCTCTGGGTTAGAGTTCTCCAAATTGCCCTATATAGTGTGTGTATGTGTGCGTTAGTGTGTGCCCAGCGATAGATTGGCGCCCTGTCCTGGGTGTATCTGCCCAGCGCCCAAAACGCTCTTCCCTGGATGGGCATGGGGAACACCCATGATCCTAATAGAGGATAAAGCGGAAGATAATTAATGAATGAATGAATGAATATATTATGGGCCAGATATGGCTGATGGGCCTTCAGTTTGACCAATGCTCTAGAAAGTGCCTCTTTCTCTATTTTATAAAAAAGGTTTTCCATCAGGCATCAAAAAGCATCTCAGCTACAATCAGGACTTTGGATTTTGACTTGGCCTGATGTAAGAACTACATAAACGTGGATGAATGGTGGGTTTGGTGTAAAATTAAAATGAATAATGAGCGGTGTTAACAGCTGCTTCGCCTTTGAATGTTCAGGCTTGAAATATTGAAAAGACTCTGAAGTGGTGCTGCACTGGTATAGTGTAGCAGTAACATCCACACAAATATAATATCCATTAACAGATCATCACAACCAAAAACACTTTACTGCATCCTGACCACAAAATATAGCATCAGGAAGTTGCTAAGTAACATCTAAATTAGCAATTAGTGGACTGAGGTCATCAAACCTTTGGTATATTGAGTAATGATGAAGAAAAAAAAAAGGTCAACATTTCTTCAAAAGAACACCTGTCCAGCTGTTAAGTACATGGTGGATTGATCATGAAATTAATAATAGAATAAGAGAAAATAGAAAAAAACGCAACACATTCTAAAAGCTTTAACAAGAAAACATAATTTAATTACTTTAAAATGGAAATCTATCTTAAAAATAAGAAATTTTTTTTTTGTGTTTCGGGGATCACTTTTTATTTGCCTAGATATAAATAGTAATACTTTAACCTCTAATCTGCTATCTGTTACAATAACCATCTCATCAAGCATTGTCACACATGTTTTTGTTTGTTCTTGGATATTTCGTGTCTGTTTATATATGACTATACTAAAACAGAAACGTAGATTTGTTGTAGAAATTTTTATATACCGACTTTAGCCACGAGAGGGCATTGTGTACCACATGTATTAAACCTAGAGCACATGGAGCCAGAATAGGCGGCGTCCATACAACAACCACCATATATTGTCCTGTGTATTGTCCGGATTTCTATTTTCTCAAATACATTATAAACAAAATGACTAGCAATTCATCAATTTTATCCTGAACAGCAATGTTTATATGACTATTTCTAAGAAAAAATATGTGAATACTAAATGATTTGAAAAATAAATACCAACAAAATATTTTTTTTTCTAGAGACAAACAGTAATGTATAAAATATGTATTTTTAAATAAACCCTTTAATTAACCGTTCTTTTCAATCCAGAATAATTTTTCACAGAATCACATAGAACCCTTCCTTTCTTCTGTTTCTGTTTCTTTTTCTTTTTTCTTTTTTTGCTGTAATGGCTCCCTTCCCCCATCACTTGATGGTATATGACCACAGCGAGCTGGCAGTGCAGCTTAGGAGCCCAGCCCATTAATTCAGCACCACGGAGAGTCGCTACTACCACTGCAGGTAGTCCACACCTACTGAAGCCAAGCACTGGCCTTAAGGAATGTGTGTGTGTGTGTAGATGTAATGTAATTCATGATAACCTGTGTGATGCAGCCTGATAGCCTCATTTGGGAGTTATTATGACTGAGTCAGTAAGACAGCAAGAGAGAGCTTAGACTTTTGGTAAATTTTTGTGAATTCTGTCCTCACTGCAGATTCAACCGACTAATGAAGATAAATGGATCTTTTTCCTATTCATCCTTGCAATAACCATGCAGCATAACCTAATGTAAAGGACCTTAGCATCACCCACGGTAAAGAAGAAACTTGGAATAAATCCTATTAACCTCTGCAGCGCACTGCATTCGGGTGCTGTTATATTGGGCAGTGCTTTCCATTAGCTAATTAAGATTCAGGTGATGTACATATTCCTCGTAATAGAATGTTTCGGGAATTGTGATTTTGAAAGATGGCCAATGTACTCAGCCAGTAAAAGGATTAATGGCTACTTATTGCAGCTATTACAGTGGGAAAATTACTGCATTGCGGCTTTAGAAAAAGCCATGTCGATATAGATATGGTGTTTACACAGTGCAAGGTTTCAATAGAGAAACTATGTTGCTGTCATTCACTTTGTAACTATATTTTTAATGTACTAAAGCCTTTTCTGTTTGGAGTAAAATAAAAACAGGTGCACATTATCTTTACAAACAGTCCACATTATTCCTCAGGTACCTGGTTTAGTGTATGCAGACAGCATACATTATATCCTTCTATTTCCTCATGTTCTTTTCATTCCTTTCTTGTGAAGGCAAGGATTCTGATTCCTTGACCAGCACTATTGTTCAGCTGCCCCTCCCCCAGTAAAGGCAGGAGAGTAAACCCCTCCATCCCTGCTGCATCACCAAAGAACAAAAGCAAGAGTGTCAGACACCACCCTCCAGATCCTTTTCACACCACAGCCCCCACCACCCTTCCAGATGGGGCTGCCTCTTTCTTTTTTTTCAGAGTCCCTTTGAACCCCAAGAGTCCTCCAAATGGATGTGCCCCCCCACCACTCCTCAGCTGCCCGTCATCCACCTGCTCACTTGCCACGCGCCCTATGTCCTGAACATGCCTCTCCTCCTCTCCCCCCTTCCACCCCTCAACAGTCAAAACTTGGAGATATTGTTAACTCTATGCTTGTCTTGATGGCAATGCAATATTATTTAGGATACTTAAAATCTGACCGATCCAGTATGTAGAATTGGGCTAATCTAATCTTGAACTAAACAAAGAACTAATACTCATTTGTTAAATGAAAACAACACATCAGATAACCTCTTACAGATTGTACCACTGTCTGTTCAAGCATGATGAGAAGGCAGATGCTCATTTGACAGGGCCGCTCTGAACATCAACATGTTGCCTCTTCAGACAGTATGAGTTTGGACCCCTCCTCTTTTTGCCGTGACCCCTGTGCCTCCAGGGAGCAGGAAGAGAGGACCAGGACTGGCAAGGCATCTGTCGCTGGACAGCTGCTGGTCACTTAATGGAATTTGCTCTCTCTGAGTTAGGCCGGGGGGCAGGGCTAATGACTGCTGAATGTGTTAAAATCTGGTTAATCAATCCACAAGCTGAAATCCATACTGCCACTTAATCCTTTACTGTTGCTCTCTGTTGGAGCCGATAAGCACTTTATTGACTAATGTGGATGGGTGCTACTGTACATCCAATCTATGTAACCAGATAACATCACAAAATCTTCTAAAATTCTCTTGTTAATCGTAGCATAAGAACACTGAAGTAATGTATCGATGCTGAAAATACCATGTTTGTGATGTACATGTAAGCAGTAATGTATACGTTTAAATTGAAACATGTTGAAAAACAAAGACTATATTAATATATTATACACATTTAAAAATTGTTTTTTACAAATTTCTTACATTAAAAAAAAATCTAATGTTTATATTAGAGGTGTCCAACTCATTCATAAATTAAAAACTTGAGACTATGTAAAGGGCCAAACAGGGTCAAAATTCTTTAAACAGAATAAACGCTTTAAACGTTTTAACACTGAAGCAGAAATGGAAGAAAGAGATGCGGAGGAACTAGGGCTATGCAAAGTGAGCCTACTGCTAATGTTATGGAGCATGATTACTGATTGACTATCACTATAACTTTACAATTCATATATGAATACATGATATAATAAACAGTACAGATCTACAATTTACACAGTAAACAGTGTTAGGACATTTCATCATTTTATTAAATTATTACTTTCCATCGTAAAAAAAAAAAAATTGTAGCTAATTCTAGCTTTAAATCCCTTTGTGATCATCAGCTCATACATTATAATATATATACAACAAATAAATTTAATTCTTTATAAAGGTCCCACAAAGGAGAATGGTGTATCTTTGTTTGCAAGTCTGGGCATGCTCACTGTTGCAGTGCATTCTAGGAGTTGTAGTATCAATAGTATGCATCCTATTTACTGGCAGGCCAAATAGAATTGTGCATCAGCCAGATGGGGCCACGCAGGCCTTGAGCTTGCCATGTCTACGTTAGGTGTTAATATGCTAAAGTGTTTTTTTATGTGTCTGTACCTTTTGTAACTGCCTAAAGATGCTTCCCTGCCTTTCACCCAGTAAGTGCTCCACTTAGAAAATAAAGAAAGGAATAATACTATTATAGCTTGGAAACTTGGAACTTTAGACTTTCATGGGAAATTAAATATGTTAATTCTCATGTTAAATCAGCATTTTATCAGACTTTCTCTGATTTTGATCTCTGCTTACCAAGAAGAAGTCATCATCCCCCTGCCCAACATCCCTTGAGCTTCAAGCACCCCAAATCAATAGGCAGAAGGAAAGAGGACCCTGTCCCTCCCTTTGCATCTGTCAATAAAGCAAAGAGAGGGAGGGCATCACCCATAAGGGACTAAAAAAATAAGGAGAACAATATCACTCCATCTGTCACAAACAGTCTCTGGAACCTGACTCTGGAATCTAACTGTAATTTACATTTGGCTGATATCAGCACTGTACACAGCCTCTAAAACTCAAAGTTCCTGTCTTAGTTGAATTTGTTTCTTTGGACTCTTACTCTACTGTTCATTAAGAATATGACTTCACAAGTCTGGATATACTGCAGGAGAAATGTGGCCTGTTCCAATCAGGATGTGTGTGAAGCCAAGCAAAACCCATCAACTGAAAGTGAAATGTTTTTTATTAGATTACACCTTTTAAGCTCAGAGATGAGCATAAAGGATCACATGCTTACATTCTCCACCCTTATGGCGTGTTCCTTAAGAGATGTACTTACTGAGCTGCCCTCCCCATGGGCTTTGAGTCAGCTCATGGAGGGAGGCAGGTAAAGCTGCAATCTCAGTCATTCATATTTAATTCCACCAGAGTTTTCCGGCCAGACTAATGCACTATTGATTGCAAGTCTCTTATTACAGTGGCGGGGGAGGAGAGAGGTAGAGAGATAGAGAGAGAGGAAGAGAGAGGAAGAGGAAGAGAGAGGATAAGTGAGTGGGGTGGGTTGGATGGAGGCAGGGAGAGAAGGATGACAGAAGAAAATAAGGTAAAATGGAAGAGAGAAGCTAATATTCCTGAATAAATAATCCTAAGCTTTTTTTTTACAAACCAGAACAGAAATAGCTACAATGAAAAAAGCATTAGCTGTAGAGTGGTGTTTGTAGCTAATGCAGTTTAATACTGGGCCAATTACTCAAACTTACATTCAAGTCAGAAAGGACCTTTAAAGTACATGGAAATGTGTTTGTGTAAAGTATATTGTGTAAAAATCTCTGAACTGTGAAGCAAATTGGAAAAGATGAAAAAAGAAAAATTGCATTGCTGTGTTTCAGTGCATTGAAGGTTTTCTCCCATGATACCAACATTGAAGGATCTGGATAAAAGAGTAATAACTATGTCGCTATATTTAACATAATTGAAACATGGTTTTTGCAATACATGATGTTTAACCACCTTCCCACAAAAGACTAAAAATTATAAATCCATACTGACACATGGGCTGGATGATGTACAGCTCACACCAGCAGTCTGTATATGTTTTATTAAGTTTTCCCACACAGTTCTGCCCACACACAGAAACATTGTCTCAGGCATATTATCTGTAAGTATACAGTATAGGCTTGTGAAAACACATTTTTGTTCATGTGCAGTCTAACTTAGACATGTAGGCTTATCTTAAACTGTACAGATTCACATGAACATCACACACAGACACACACACACAGACACACACACACACTCACACACACTCACAAACTTGTGCAGACACCAGGCATAAAAAGGCAAACGGAATCAATAAGTAAAAAGATAACAAGAGGCGTTTACTTCAGCTCCATCCACCCACCTGCCTGTCTGCTCTAATAATAACCCAAAGACAAGAAGAGGAAAGAGAGGAAAAAGAAGCACTAATATAAGAAGAACTTTCAAATATAATACCTTTAAACTTTTAAATGATATCATTTTTGGGGATTCGTTATAAATCATGGAATCATAAAAATCATAAAAATCATAGGTCTACAATAACTCTACATTACATTGTCATTTTCAGACATTTTTATATAAAATGACTTACAAGCACCGAACTTGATGTTTAGGTCAAGGCATCAGTTTAAAATCAGGGAGGCATGGAGGCATAGTGGTTAGCACGTTTGCCTCTCAGTGTTGGGGATCCAGGTTCGAATACCAATCTGGGTGAGTTTCTATGTTCTTCCTGTGTCTGCTTGGAATTCCCTAAATTTTTCTGGTTTGATCCAACAGTAAAAAAAAAAAAAAAAACATGTATTAAAGGTAAATTGCCCCATCTATATTGCCCCCATATAGTGTGTGCCAAACAATAAATTCTATAGATAGATTGGCATCCTGTACTGTATCTGCCCAGCACCCGAAATGTTTTCACCTGAATGGGCATGCAGACCCCCCCCCCCCCCCGCAAGCCTAGTCCCAAGTACAGGATTAAATGGAAGATAATGACATGAGATATATCAAATAAATACTTTTAGAAGATTCAGCTTTTATTTGTACATACGTACCAAAGTTTACAAACACATGGCTGTTTTACAACACATACTGTATATACATCTACATTTATTGACTGTTTAATATTTATACATTTTCATGAGTTCATTTCACTTCTACACACTGGTCCCTGTGTCATCTTTTTGGGGTGAATTTAAATCAAGTACAAAAATTAACCTCACAGATGAAAATCTCAACAACAAAGTATATTGCAGTTTTATTGCCACATACTGTGATTGCACCCTTTGTTGCAACATGTGAAAGAAAATTCTGAACACTGTGCACTATTAATGGTTTGATTAAAAATAGGTCTAAATTATAGGCACATTATAAAGATGAAAAATATGGCTAACTGAATACAGGACCAAAGTATTAGAAAACATGGTCAAATGAAGATTAGGTATTCTCATAGCTGCACAATATTTGTTCTCATCGGTTATTAACCAGCAATCACATGCTGGAACTAGTTAAAATGTAAAAAAATGCAGACGCAGAATCAAAAAAGAAAAAAAAAGACTAGAAGCCCATTAGAGAGCTTTAGGGTGTCTTTTACCCTAATGTCCAGAGAAACTTAAGCACTAGGGCTGTTAATCTGCTCTTGTGGAGGGCCTCCTGAACATTAAAATAATCACACAAAATTAATGGTGAGAGCTTCGAACAACCTGGGAGGCTTGAAGCCTTGAATAGGTGCTTCATATGGCCTCTTTAGCTTCAGGCTGTCTTCAGCTGCCCAGCCCTAAATGAGTCTCTGCAATTAAGGTTGTTGTTTATTCATGCTAAGTGTGAAGTGAGAAAAAGGGGAAAAATGAGTGGAGAGAAGGCTGTGATGGACAGACCCAGGAATTTTTGCTGTAAGAGCCATTTTTGTTTGTCTCACAAAGGCCTTTCCGTGACACCCACAGTTAAGCCCTTGCAAAAAAAAAAAAACCAGGAACAGCAGTGCTCCTGTGCCAGCTCAGTAAGCCTCAGGACTCCACTAAAGAAGTAAGAAATACTGACAGATGGGATCCATTAGTGTCATTAAAATTTTAATGGTTTAAGAACATTTACAATGCAGTTATATAAAGTTATGTCAATATCATGCTAAGCATTGGCGATTTGTAATAAAGTTATGTATGAACAAAACACACAGGATCAACTGAATCATTCATTAATAGTCCACGATTCATTAGTAGTGTGTATATATATATATATATATATATATATATATATATATATATATATATATATATATATATATATATATATACATATATATATATATATATATATATATATATATATATATATATATATATATATATATATATATATATAGAGAGAGAGAGAGAGAGAGAGAGAGAGAGAGAGAGAGAGAGAGAGAGAGGGGCAAATTAAATCAGCCAATTTACCTACAATTCATGTTTTATGAAATGTAGGAGGAAACCCAAAGATCTGGAGAAATCTCACATGAACAAGAGGAAAACATTGATGCTCAAACCAGATCGGGATTCAAACATGGATTTCCAGCACTTTGCGGAGAACATGCTAACTGCCCCATATTTTTATTACTTCCTATATTTGCATAAGTCAATATTCATTAGTAGGAGCTTTGTGAGTTTATATAACAATTTATTATTGCTTTCTTAGTGCTTATGCTTTATAATTATTTAGTGATGTCATTTATGGTTAGTTAACTGGAAAACAGTCCTTGACAGTCAGTATTCCTTCTTCATTAAGTATTTCCTGCAAATATGTGCATTAGGTCATTTTTATGCCAGAGGAAATGTTTTTTGCACAATTTGGCCAACATGATAAGGAAATATGAAGTCTCACCATGTTTCTGTTGCAGCTGCTAATTATTTTTAATTTGGACTATTTATTATAAAAGACATTTATTTCAGTTAACCACTGTAAAGTGCTGCTACTTTAAACCAATAATCTCAACATATTTCCCTTGTTTAGAGGGGTGTAGCCTGGTTTGTTTGTATGTTTGTTTTTTTACTTTTTGTATTTAGATGTTGGTCAATGGGTTATGCAGTCAGTGCAATGTAGATACGCTTTGAATACAACTCATTCAGTTATAAAATTAGTACATTTTTGTATGTATGGCCTTAAATAAAGCAGTCTCATTACTTCTTAGAATTAAGAAACATTTTTATTTTAAAGTTTAAATAAAGAGGCGCAGCACGGTGGCTTAGTGGTTGGCTCGTTCGCCTCTCAGCACTAGGGATTCCCGGTTCGAAGCCCCATCTGGGTCGAGTTTCCATGTTCTCCCCGTGTCTGCGTGGGTTTCCTCTGGGTTCTCTGGTTTCCTCCCACAGTCCAAAAACATGGATCAAATCAATTGAGTTCTCCAAATTGCCCCATATAGAGTGTGTATGCATGCGTGTCTGTGTGAGTGAGTGTGCGCTCAGCGATAGATTGGCACCCTGTCCTGGGTGTATCTGCCCAGCGCCCGAAACGTTCTCCCCTGGATGGGCATGGGGAACCCCCTGCGACCCTAATATAGGATAAAGCGGAAGATAACGAATGAATGAATGAATGAATAAAGAGGCAGAATGCAGAAAAAAATGCTCAAAATGACTCAGTGATGCGTCACTGGATTGATAAAATACACTCCCTCCGACTGACCTATGGTCTAAAAAGCATGGATTTTGCTCAACTTATTGATAAGCAGTAAACAGACTTATTTACCAAACCCACATGCCATCACCATCATCATCATAATTATCTCTTCTCCCACACATCTCAACAAACTTCACTAGGCAGAAGGACATTAGATGGAGCTTGGACTAAGCCTTTCTAATGTGAACATTGCTCTCTGTGAGCAGCCCCTATGTAAAGAAGTGTGTGAAATAAGAATTGGGGTTTCTGTTTGCCTGTAAAAACAACAACCCTCTTAAAATGATTTTCCTGTTAACTGAACACTGGTTGGTGTTATATGTGTAACAGGTGATAGTTTTGTTAAAGGAGTCAGCAGATGTATCTTCACAGTAGTGAATTTTAGGCAAAAATGTACATTTATAGTTCATCAAAAAATAATTCCAAGTTAAACAGCATTACCTTCAATCAAAATACTCACAAACAAACACACAACGCACCCACCCACCACTGGATGCACCCTGAGGTTAAGACCTAAAGGGGGTCTGGGCAAAAATAGGTCATTTGTCACACATTATGTCCTGGGGCTGGAAATGCATTATAGATGAGACTAAACAGCCTATCTCAGTGAGTTCCTACCACTCAAAGAGCAATGCAAGGAGGAAGGAAGAGGATGGAGGAGGGTTGTGTGTGAGTGTGTGTGTGTGTGTGTGTGTGAGGGGGGGTGACAGTTAGTCTAGTAATTTTAATCTAATTATATCACTGATGTGCTTCCACTATGCAATGATCTTAATTAATGTCACAGTATAACAAAGAACATTATATGTATAATAGGTCGTTTTGTATGGAACTGAACTTTTTTATTCCACATGTGTTACTGATAAGATAAGATAACCTTTTATTAGCCCACAAAGGGAAATGCATCATTATAGCAGCATCAAAGACAGTGAAACACAGACATATAAACATATTTAAGAGATAAAAGTAAAAATGTAAATTAAATTCAATTTAATTTAAATTTAATGTGTTTTACCTAAGAGAAACATATATTGCACATACTGCAATTTAGTATTAAAGATATTCAGCTTTTTAATAATGTTTATATAGGTTTCATTAGTGTAAAAAAAAAACAAAAAAACAAGGTGAATATTATTAAGATTTAAATCATTAATTAGTGCATATTCACTTAGAGGGTTAGATTTTGAGTCTAAAATATTTAAAACAATGTGAGAAATAAAGACAAAAAATAATATGAAGAGATTTTCTTGTCACTTTCAGGAATATTTTATGGCACATCATTCTAGATAGCAAATAATGTAAGACCAATGAAAAAATGTATATTCTAAATATCACCATGTTACATACATCTGTATCTTTTGACATAGGTAAAGTTTTTGGTTTTTTGGTAAGTTCAGTGGCTTGTATTCAGACCATAATAGAGGAGCATGTTTTTTTTTAAGTGCACATGACTGGGTACAGCAACAACTGAGACAGAGAATGGTGCATTAAGTTGGTGAACCCCAAAGAAAGTTCTTTTTATTAATAGATAAAATAAATGAAACAAAAACATTATACTTATGTGTATATAATAAATATGTATATATTTAAAGAAATATAGGATCAAATATTGAACATTTGTAAGTGGCCAAAGTATGTAAACCTTTGGAATTAGCAATGGGAATTAAATTTGTGTTCAAATATAAATTTTTATACAATATGTAAATAAAGTCTGCTCCTGTGCTTGAAATCCTGTGTCCGGTCTTCATTCATTCTTACCACGTCACACTGATATTTACACTATCATGGTGTGAACAAAAAAGGCCCTTAAATATAGAGCTATTGATGTTAATCAGACTAGAAAAACTGTTTTTTACTGTTATTTACCAGCAGTTTGATGATTGATAGGTGCCCAAAAATCAATTGACAGGTGCCCAAATCAATTTTGCATACTCTGGTATTTACTAAAGTTCATATTTTTGAGTCCACAATCAGGAGAACATATGCACATGGCAGAGCTGCAAGAACAAATATGACTGCATTCCAAAAATAACAATGGAAAAGCCAGAAGACTTCTAAAAAAAGATGAGAACAAAGCAAATGTTCGTTTTTTAAAAGAGGAAGTATGTTATGAAAAAACATTCCATTTTAACATAACTAACCCAACTACAGTGGTGCTGGTACAGAGATAGGGACAATCAGTTTCTCTGAAGAAACAGAGTGACAGGAGGCTTGATTTGACACTCAGTAGGCTTAACACTAGACTTGTGATTCATGGACAATCTTTTGTATGAAATTAAGGAAAATATGGAAATGCTTGAAAAGATAACTATTATTAACTTGTAGAAAAGAATGAACATGTGTGTATAGGTATCTTTAACATTGTGGGAGCCAAAACCTTGTGTAATGTTAATTATTCATGGTGCAGACATAGGCTTGTGGTTGAGAGACCAGCCTTGTGACTGGAAGGTCTCCAATTCCTGGTCCCAGCAAGTACTATGGCTAAAGCACCCTTGGGCACGGCACCTAATCCCAATTGCTCCCCGGGGCTGTGTACATACATCAATTTATCAGTTTTGAAGTGAAATCATGTTGTGTACTTATGGTATGAGTCAGGATATAGCTAATGTTAGGGTAGGTAATTTTGTTTCATGCAGCAAAAATTACAAAAATTAAATTAAGTCGTACCAAAAACGTCTCAAAAAAACATGTAATAAATGTTGGAATGAAGTAAAAACCCTGACTGTTAAATTAAAGTACAATGAATCCTAAAAGCAAAAGTTGCTCTATACTTTTGCCACTAATAAATTGTGCGATACTGTATAATTTCCTCAATAAATAAATAAATTAAAGTGCAATTTTAGAGCAAATTTTGTGTCAAGGTTTTCTTTTTCATCTTCAAGCCTGAAAATTGGATGATGTTTAACGTGATAATTAGAGAATATAATATAAAGAATCAAGGAAACAAACTTTCAAGCACTACTATAAATCATGTATGTTTGAAGAAAAGACCTGTCAGGTGCTAAAACATGTAGTAGGCAAAGGAAACTATTATGATCCTGAAAGCAAACCATCACGGATGATACATTTGGGGGTCTTGATCAATTACCCACAAAAAAAAATAATAAACTAAAATCCCTTACACAAAATATTTTTATGCAAGACTTAGGATCCCAAAAACTAACACTGTAATTTTTGGGGATGATATGCCAGTTTACTGGAAACAATGAACAACCCAAAACAAAACCAGTTAAAGAATGGATTCTTCTTCTTAATCACCCCGAGATAATTGACTATGATGATAAAACACAGTCAGATAGATTTTTGTATCAAGGCACACTATATCCAACGAACTGAATCTGAAGTGATCTGCATAATAAGATTTCAGTGTCAGTTTGTTAAGCACACTACCCCTAGACTCATGTGGAAACATGCCCCCTTAAGCCATGTTCTTAAAAATCAATTTTCACCATCTGTCTGTCGACTGACTTTACTGAATTTGCTGGATGCCTGGATACCCCACTTGAATGCACCACCTTTCAAATTTACCAAACTGACTTGAGTCCTCTAAAAAAAAAAATATTGTTAAGGTATAAGCAATTACATTCTATAGAAATTTGTGTTTTTTTGTGTTTGCAGATTTCAGATTATTTTCAATATCTAAGCATAGTACTAATAAGCAATTGAAGTTTTAAAAAAATATTATCTATAGACCAAAATATATTGAAAACTTTTGATTTATCAAAGTAAGCACCTTTAGCAGATATAACAGCTGAACACACTCATGACATTCTTTCTTCATTGGAAATCTTCTTCAAAAAGTTATTTCCTTAAAAAATTAGGGCGTTCTAAAACTTTTGACCAGTAGTTTATATGCTTTAATTTGACATCTTGTGTCTTCTAGTCACTCTTTTTACTCTTTATATATATAAACCTTTATAAATCTATAAAACATAATTCATTCATTTAGAAATTTCCATCCATCCATCCATCCTCACAAATTTTATTCTTTACTAGGGTCGCGGGGGGCCCCATGCCCATCCAGGGGAGAATGTTTTGGCAGATCTCTGGGCATATATCATAATTAAAGCATATAAATTAACATCATAATGTTCAGCATAACAAACTGTACCAATGTCTTTAATGCCTAATTAAAAACCTCTTAATTGATCAGATAAACTGAACACAATCTTTATTTGGTTTTGTTTATTAAAAAATACTTCAAAATCATTCACCAGCACAAGAAAAAATAAAGGATAATTGAATGCAATAGTTTTATTAATATAATTTCATTAATTATATGTCTACTTATATTAAATATATCATACTATTTGTGGAAGGAAATGATGTAGCAACCACTATGTTGCATACACATTACATGAGGTAATTTAACAGACAAACTTATGCTGGATGATTGGGGTCAAAATACAAGGATGATACAGACCCTGGAGCAATGAAGGAAAAGGGCTTTGCTCAAGGAACAACATTGGTAACATCTACCACACCTGAATGGGGTAAAAACTGCCAAAGTTTAATTATATATTGATTTAGAAAATATATTACATTTTAATGGAATGGTGGCTTAGTGGTTAGCACATTCGCCTCTCTGTGCTGGGGGTTCCCGGTTCGAATTCCAATCTGGGTGAAGTTTACATGATCTCCCCATGTCCATGTGGGTTTCCTCCTGGTTCTCTGTTTTCCTCACACAGTACAAAAATATGGATCAAGGACAATTCAGTTCTCCAAATTGCCCCATAATGAGTGTGTTTGTTTGTGTCTGTGTGAGTGAGTGTGTGCCCAGTGATGGGTTGGCGCCCTGTCCTGGGTGATTTTTATTTCAACAGCGCATTAAGACCAATTGAGAGGCAGACATACTACTACCCTATATACAGTATATCTCATCTAATCATCTTCTGTTTAATGCTCTACCAGGGTCGCGGGCAAGGTTTCCCATGCTCATACAGAAGAGAACGTGTCAGGTGCTGGGCAGATACACACAGCACAGGGCACTAATCCATTGCTGGGCACATACACACACACACACACACACACACACACACACACACACACACACACACACACACACAAACACATATACATACACACATACACACACATACACAATATAGGAGCAATTTAAATTGGGGTAATTTAAAGCAGCCAATTCACCTTGAAAATGGAAAACCCAAAGAAAACCAATGCGAACAGAAAGAGAACATAGAAACTCCACCCATATCGGAATTTAAACTTGTATCCCCAGCGCTAAGAAGCGGATAGGTGTGTGTGTTTGTGTGCGTGTGTGTGTGCGTGTGTGTGTGAGCAGATGTTAAGCGGTATGATCATGTCTACTTCCACGTCTATCCAACAAAGTTTTTTGCATTATTTGGTTTCTTCTATAAAGCAATATAATTAAAAAGAAACTTAAGATAATACAATATAAAATAGAAGTGTTTAGTTGCTATGACAAATTTCTCATTCAAACTCATTTAGAAGGGTACTTCATTCGAAATATCTGCGATTATATGATACAATAATGTTTGTTGGTTGCTCCGGGTGTGAATCTTCACTAAATGCAGTGAATGTAATCACCCAACTTCAGAGATAGCTATCCTATAGGCAGAAGCTCCCAACAGATTATTCTGTTATTAATTTAAAAATTAAGAATGAAAGTGTTTTGGGTTAGTAAAAGGCCATGGTGAGTGAAAAAATAAACAATGGAAAACATTTTCTTATTTGTTGTCTTTCCTCAATGAACAAACAACATTATTACATATGATTATATGAATCAGCATGAATACTACAGCCAATCATAAAATCTCATATGTTTAGTAAGACAATACGTAGTAAAACAATAACATAGCCGTTAGTCACTGAGAAACAATTTCCAATATGTACTGTTGTTTTTCTAGCAGTTCTGCCAAATGTTATTTACGATCATTTTCCAAACACAGATTAAAACAGAAAAATTTATTATAGTTGTGAACCCCAGAGCTCGAAAAATCACTGCCCCTAAGCCATGCAACAGTGTGTGCATTTTTAGCTTAATCACTAATCTTTTATAAGATAAACCTTTCTTAAATTGTAGTTTAGAAAGTTGTGAGCTATTATAACACTGCAATCAGGACATGTTTGCTGAAAATGACAAACTCAACATAGGCTGAGACATGGGAGAGGGAAGGCAAACAACACTGATTGGTTTTGGCAGTATGATAGTTATGGCTAGATGCAGTGAGGGAGCAAAAAAGCCAGATAAAAGAGGAAAAGAAAAAGAAAAGACTGAACGAGAAAGACATGGCTCCTGCCTTTTCTACATCCATCTGTTCTGATGGTGCAGGTGGAGCTCTATTCACCCATCTCTGCATGAGTGTGGAGTAGGAGGGGGGAGCGGGAAGAAAGGGAGGGCAAAGGGAAGGAGTGAAGAGATGAAGGGATGGAAGGATGGGGGGAGGGGGGTCCTGGTGATCTTTCCTGAAGGGGATAATAGGAGAGCGACGCATTGCAATGGCTGCCATGTAGTGCCCTCCCTTCCCAATTAGCCAATCAGCAACTGCCTGTGCTTGGCAGAAGGACACATAAAAGAAGAACATTGCAGCAGAGGCACAGAAGGAGACTGTGAGGAGCTGGGAAATACAAATACACACTTGCACACACTTGCGCTCGTGCACACACACACACACACACACACACACACACACATACATACATACACACACACACACACACACACACACACACACACAACAACAGAAGCAGAACACCCTCCTCCGGACACACCCTACTGGGGATCACTGCTTCTCTTCTCTTTTTTTTTTTTTTTTTGAATCTGAACCATCGCCCACGCGGCACAGAGAGAAATCTCTCTCATCCTCATCCTCATCGTCATCTTGAAGAAAACCCCTTTTTCTTCATTTTCACTCTGCTTGAGGACACCTACAATCACGCGGGCTGAGAATCCCTGAAGACAAAGCTTTTTCCCCTTTTTCTTTTTTTTTCTTTTCATTTGGGAAATTGCTACTTTTACTGTTCAAGCCATATTTTTAACCTGACCAGAACAAACCGTCAAACCAGACAGAAGACCTGCACATCGAACGTCCTAGATCACGGTCATCGTTGTACAAGAATGGTTACTGTACGTATACCTTTTTGTCTTTTGCTAAAACCAGTGAGGTCATTTCAACGAGAGCGACGTGTCTGTCAGCAGCTTCAGTTTTTCCCATTTTGCAGAAATCACATTTGTGGAATGTGGACATACATATCTGATTGTTTTGCAAGATGTGGTTGTATTTTCACTTTACGTTTGGATTATTCTGGTTTGAATGCTACTTGCTACATAAATAGGAATACAGTTCTGAAAAACATAGCCTCAGTATGGTGGCATGCTAGCAAATACGGTCGTGTAAACAAGATTAACAGGCAGTAGTTGGGATTAAGAAATGTGATACAGGGATGCGCAGCACCGTTTCTTTCTCCATCGATGTTTCCAACAGGGAAATCAAATCCTTTACGATCAGTTATTATTAAATTGTCATTGCAAATTAACATCAAATATCATTTATAATACCACGAGGACCTCGAGGTGTACTAAGACGCTAGATGCAGGGTTGGATGAGTGCTGGCATGGTAAATGCTGTGCTGAGGAATCAGAAGGTGTTTTAGGTGAGGCCCTGGGCATTCCACTGAGATTTTACCGACAAGGAGGATGCTCCGGACGATTCTGAGACAAAACACGGTGCCTCAGAGGCCCAGAGCCTGGAGAGATCGAAAGTGAGGGAGGGAGTGATAGAGGAAAGAAAAGGGACGAGTCACTGAGGAAAATTGGGAGGGGGAGGGGGAGCTTATTACGCATCCGTCGGTTCAGATTGAATCAAGCGACTCGAAATTCCTAAGGGGTTTTATTGCGTCGCAACAGAAGTATCAAAAATTGCCAATAAAATGCCATCTAAATGCATTTACTTTATTATTTTATAATTATTCTTGAAATTAATTGCTTTGGGCAAATTTCATTTAAAATGCGAACAATACAGAATGATGGGAGTGGCAGCATTAGGGTGTGGCAGCAGCGCATTAGATATCTAAACACACCTCACTGACACTGTGTGACCTCAGTCTCATACTCAATTTAGGATGTTTCAGATAGCCTCTTGTTATAGTTATATTATATATATATATATATATATATATATATATATATATATATATATATATATATATATATATATATATACACACACACACACACACACACACACAAACTAAACTGTCCTTGTAAAGGTGAAAGGACTCACTGAGGTGGGACCCTCATTATATGCGAGAATATTAGAGGAGTTGCATCTTTAAAGAAACCAAATTTATTTAAAATTTCGGTACAATTGCATTTGAATGTTTTCCCTGCTGTGTTATGAGTATGGGATAACAACTAGACAACACTGCCTATTACAGAAAACCAGCATAAGGGCCGAAATTATTTTGACATTAATCTTGTTAAGCTGTATCAGAAACATGCCATTGGCTATTAAATCATGGGGCCTGAAAAATAACAATAGAATATTCCCATATCATTTATTGATAGTTATATGTGTGGCTGGGTTTGAGGAAAGAATTCAGCGTGTGGCTTGGTTAATGTATAGGCCTCTATATGAGGCTAGCATAGCCTGCTGATGCATGGCATGTGTAAAATAAAGACTTTTACTCCTGCTAAGATGCATTCACTGGCTCTGTGAATGTCTTACAGCTGTTACCCAGGGTTTATAATAAAGTAAGAGCTGCGCAGTCCTCCCTGAGCCCTCTGTACCGCAGTGCCAAGCAAATAAAAACGTCGAGTCAGATAACCTTCTCCTTTGCGCTTACACAATTCAAGGGCAAGGACACAACGTGATGGGCTACACAGCAATGCATATTCGATCGGCCATAAACTCAACATGGATTCTGGCTCGTCCTGCCCAGAGTGTAGACTCAGCCCAAGAAAGGTACAGCTCCTAACCTGACAGCCCGTGTCACAAATGGATGCTGCATGTAACGAAGGCTTTTCTGTAAGTGGAAACGTCACGTGTGAGGCATGGAAAGGTTTCAAATAGTAGACAAATCTAAATCTCAGAGGGATTATTGGTACCTCACAATGTAGTTGAAAAGCATATGATTTAACGATAACCAAAAAGTAGCGTTCATAATAAGCAAAGAAATAATCAAATAAGGGGAGGAGCCTCTGAGCTGTTGTGATGCTCATTGTTCGAGGAGAGGCCGCAGCACAAAGCGCTAGTGTTTACATTAATATTCATAGCGCTCCGCGGCCTGCGTGCTCGAGGAGGAACGGGTGGCTCTTTTGTTCGTCAGTGTCAATACGGTTATTCAGCACTAAGGGCGCTCGCTTATTATGAATGCCCAAAGAGCGTACACATCCTCGTTCAAGCAAAGGGGAAAGGGGATAACGATTTAAACGATTTTAATGCCGAGGCTAATTGGGGAGTTTGAGGAGCAGCAGAGACGACCTTCTGCTTAGCGTTCTGAACTACTGAGAACCACACGACGAGGGTTTCAGCACGCTGGATAGCGCCTGGTCCTCCCTCTCTCTCTCTCTCTCTCTCTCTCTCTCTCTCGCTCTCTCCCTCACTCTCTCTCTCCCTCTCTCTCTCTCTCTCTCTCTCTCTCTCTCGCTCTCTCCCTCACTCTCTCTCTCCCCCTCTCTCTCTCACTCTCTCTCTCTCTCCCCCTCTCTCTCTCTCTCACCCTCTCTCTCTCTCACTCTCTCTCTCTCTCTCTCTCACCTCACGCAGCCGCCTTGTGCCTCCAAACCCACATTCAGTTCTGTTAATGTAAGCAACGTTTAAAGCAGCGGATAATATGGACGCTGTTAGCTGTAAATGACGCCGCTTTTGATTCGATATCCCGTAGCTTTCCAGCTGTCCGTGTGATCCCCTTAAGCTGCAGTGAGAGTGCGGCTAATGCCCTTTGTTTAGAATAATCCTGTAATCTGTGTAATCCTGGCAATCTTCAAAACTATGCACACTTTTACTCATCAGCCCAGCTCTGAAATGAGGCTGACAAGAAATATAAATTTGCGTCATGAGCGCACGGCAAGGGTTAATCAAAATCATTTCATCAATACTCACTACATGGCGGCGAAATAAAAGCATTATGGATTTCATCAAAACGTGTAATAATAGTAATAACGCTCTCGGGTTTATCCTGAAGCCTGCCTGTGGAGGAACATACTAACAGAACGGGTTCATTTGAATTTTGAAATTAAAGGCTACATCTCTTCGATTATTAAATGCACTTCTAAATATGTGTAATACTGTAATGGCGAAAGTCAAAGGCATGTATTCCAGTAGTATATTTTTAACTTTTAAAGTTATAAAAGTTCATGAAGCATTTTAAGTTTTTTTTTAAAACTGCAGAGACATTTTGCAGTCACCAAAATCAATAAGAAATCTGCCCCTACGTTCTAATATTACACTTTCGGTTAGAGCCTAAAATGCGATGGTATTGTTTTAGCAATTATTGACTGGGAACAAAAAAAGTATATATGCAAGGATATTTTTGTTTAATGCAGAGAAGGCCACGCTGCCTGGGTGGCAGACAGGTCATGTTTACATGCCAGCTTGATTCAAAGTGTAGGCAATGCTGATGCTGTGCAATAAATATTCAACCTTTTTGCTCTCTAGAAATAAGCAAATCAGGATAAGCATTTGAGAGGTAATTTACTTTAAATATTCTGTCCTTTACAAGTTTAGTTCGTCTTGTGAACCTTTGATGCTGGATGCTGATAAAAATGTGGTTTGACTGAGGAGTTTATTGTCCACCCTGAGTGTTAAAGCTCTGACCTGGTTGAGAAAAAGGCAGCAGGCTTGTCCGTGTGAATAAGACATTTGGAAGTGAAAACATCTCCTTCTATTCCTCTTGTTTGTTTTGGCAATATCACAGAGCCTTAGGGCAGGGAGTCAAGTCTGTACATTGTGCATCATTTTACATTTGTAGGCAGGGATGGGAGGTGCACAATGGGAAGATTTACATTTGTCTGTTGAGTCTACATTCTGCCACTTTGTTTGAGTGATTTAGAATGTATGCAAAGACACCTTAATTAAAACATTAAGAATAATAATGAAGTTTGCCAATAAAATTTTGTCACATTTTGGTATTATTGGGCTCTAATAACCCACTAACATCAGCCTTGCTGATGTCGCCTTCTTGTCAGAATCAATTTATCTGAGATGACCATTCTGCCTGTCACAGAAGGTTTACTTCCTGTATCCACAAAGTGGTGGTCAACTGAATCAGCCAGTGTCTACATTAATTCAGTTTTTGAAGAGCACATTTTCACAGATATTAAAAACACATTTATGCACAAATACACACCCTTCTAAAAGCCAAGACGCGAGTCGATAGCAACGGTCGTCAAGCAGTTGTTACCTGGGCAACCTGTATAGAGGTAACGCTTAAGTCAGAAAGAAACAATCCCATGGGGAGAGCAGAAGCAGAACAGATGGATTAAAGATAAATGTAAAGGGTGAGAAAGAAAACAGAAATTTTCACCCTTTATTCCCCCATTATTATCCCAGACAGTGACTGTTAATATTAAACATTAAAGTTTTATTCCACCAGTAGCACCAGTTGTCGTAATGACATGATGGATGATATAAGAAACATGTCGTATGGTGATGATTCTACCTTTTAATGTAAATTTTTTTTTTATAATTTATATATTTCTAATCATTTACAATATTTCTTTTTACCTCATATGCAGTACTGTCTATTTGCTGCTCTAGCAACACAAATTTCCCCATGGTGGGACTAATAAAGGTATATCTTATCTTATCTTGGTCATTACACAAAATGATCATAGAGGCATTCTTAATTAATAGTGTGATCAGCAGACATCTTATTTCAAAAGCTTCAAAATAAGCCCACTGGGTTTTCTGCCTCTTCCAGCAATATGTCTTTGTTATTAAACTAGACATGTCATAGTAGTGTTCCTTTCAGGTACAGGTATTTTGAATGTTATTTTCACATTCATTATTAAACCCATTATTGTTATAGATTCATTATTTAACCCATTATTGACACCTTAATATTAAGTGAGTTTTTCTTTAACTAGTGAGTTTAATAAGGAAAACCACTAAGACACTTAAAACCAGAACCAAGAAATACTGGTCTAGATTTTAAATATATATATTTTCAATGTTGAAAAGTATGTCATTAAGAACATAATTTTAAACCCTGACATTTAGATCCAAATCAACACTTAAACCAGCTATGACAACAGTCAAAAAGAAGAAAAAGCAAAAAAGGACCACAATTACAAATAAAAAAAAATCAAGTCACTTCATGTTTCAAAACTTAACTTCATGAAGAATGAAGAAAAGAGAACAAAGTTACACAATTTGCAGAGTGGTGAGCAACGAGTAACAGAAAATACACGATTTAAACTCACAGCTCGCCCTTGGTCATCCAACGGGCCTTCAAATGGCATGTCTCAGCTATAAAATCATCAACTCTTTGCACATGACAAACACATAATGAATTTGGTCTCCTATTTCTCTTTAGATAATTAGCACCATGGAAACTCAGGTGTCTAACGGTCCGAGCGGAACCAGTATGCCTAATGGCCCAGTCATCAGCACCAACGGTGCTACAGACGACAGCAAGACAAATCTGATCGTCAACTACTTGCCTCAGAACATGACCCAAGAGGAGTTCAAGAGCTTGTTTGGCAGCATTGGGGAAATTGAGTCCTGTAAGCTGGTCCGAGATAAAATCACAGGTAATGTAGACCTTTAATACTATAAGTCTAAACAATGATGTTTTTTGGGGTTACATAACTTACTTTATGAATATTTAAACATTATCTTTTCTAATCAGGAAAGTTAAGAAATATACATCCAGCCATCTGCTGCATTATTCAAACAAAAAAAAACTGCTAACATATCCTTAAATCACATGCACATTAGTAAGCAGTGACTTATTGTTTTGATCTTATTATAGGTCAGAGCTTGGGCTATGGATTTGTAAACTACGTTGACCCTAATGATGCTGACAAAGCCATCAACACGCTCAACGGTCTTAAGCTGCAGACAAAAACAATCAAGGTAGGAACACCTTGACCCTAAGCTCTTGAATCATCTCACTGACAGGCGTGGTGATGCTGGATATGAAAGAGTGAAGAGGAAAGTGTCAGATGGGACAGTCAAAGGAGGAAAGATAGGGACAGAGAGCAGGAGAGGCCAGGGGGCCACAGAGCATAAAATAATCGAAAGAGTGAAAGGCAGAAACAGAGGTCAGAAAGCAAGGAGCTGTGTGCATAGGTGATTGTGATGGAAATGTAATTAGGGAGGTGCAGTACAGGGTATTGGGGGGGGGGGAGGTGAAATCAGCCCAGGAAGCCCCATCTGCCTCCAGTCTTGGCTAATTAAGGCTTCCTTTGTCCCCAAATTCAGCTGGGAATGGGGGAAGGGGTTTCGCTGGGTGAAGAGAAAGATTAATCCACCCTGCCTGGTTTAACCCCACCTGATCAAATGGGACCAAACATTGTGACAATGTGCAGACAAAGCAGGAATTAATTTAATCAGACAAAATAAATTCAGGGGAAAAAAACATTGTATACAAAACTATGTGCAGTTTATTTTACATCATATTCCTTTACAAGTTCATTAGTAGCTTAAATGAGTTACTTTTTAAAATCAGGATGTAAGGCCATTTATCATCTAGTCAGTTTCCAAGTACAGTTCTGTGTTAGGACTTCACATTAGTGTAAAGCTGCATTAATTGATTTTGGTTTATTATTAAAAAACCTTTAAGCATTTTGATCCTTTAACAGGCCGGGTGTATGCATATGCCTTGGCTTAGCAAATGTCATATTTTCCATGTCAATAAGGCATTGTTGGAAAAGGAGGTAGGGTAGGGTGGGGTGTGGTGAGATAGGGTGGTGTGTGGTGAGATGGGGTGGGGTGGTGGGGATCGGAGATGCTAAAATGAAGGCAAGAGGAGGTAGCATGGGGAACAGAATGCCAATGACAGGATTAGAGGCCATATGGACTGTAGGCACCATCTGTAGTGTGGGTGAGATAGGGAGAGGGTTAATTATAGGGCAGAATCCAGTCTTCTGATAAAAAATAAAAAAAACACCCCGTCCCGCCCCATCCAGCCGGCAGTCCAATCTCAGCCAAACATTCACCCACTTGCTGAACAACAATGCCCCGTCCCTCAACAATACAGCTGCTTAGTCATACTCTCCCCCAGCATGCATACATGGACTGATGATGTAGACGTGAAGCCTTTTAGTGTTCAATATAAAGGAAATACTCACTCTTGTTTTTGCATATCTTGATATAAAAATGAAACGTTAACATAAATAAAAACACATTCACAGAAGCAAAAAGGCAGATTAGGATTTCTTGGTGAAATATCTGACAATGAACCATTAAATGAAACTGGAAGCTGAAGCTGGTTCCCTTGTAATCTGTTTACTTGGTTTTCTGGTTGCCAGAGGAGCAGTTTCCCCTTGAGGTAGAAGACAAAGAAAAGAAGGAGGAGCAGGGGCAACATCATTACTGCACAAAAACACAAATCCTATAAAGCCATCAATCACATGCTCTGCTACAAAATTTTTAAAAGCCTTTCTTTTGAACAGTTTAAGAAAGTAAAGCGTTCAGATGACTGCAAGGCAGGACAAATTAGTTCACCGATATATTATATCACATGCAGTGTTTTCAGATTCAATTTGAACTAAAATCTATTTCTGTGCACAAATCTGATCTCAAAGTAGAAATAGAATGAAGACTGTAAAAAAGTGTGTTTATAGAGCTAAAGGCCCTAAATCCATGAAGCAGTCTGCTGAAGTGCTTAATAAGGGTACTAGAGCGTGCTTGGAACGTGTGTTTAAGAGCACTGAAGCTGAAGAAAGGAAGGTTGAGCGAAAAGGACAGGGAGAAGGTGAATGGAAAAGACAAACTAACAGGCAAGAAATGTTATAACTCGGGGAGCTAGTGTTTAGCAAGTATTATCATATGTTGCAGGTGTCCTATGCTAGACCCAGTTCTGCCTCCATCCGTGATGCTAACCTGTATGTGAGTGGGCTACCCAAGACCATGAGCCAGAAAGACATGGAACAGCTGTTCTCCCAGTACGGCCGTATCATCACCTCACGCATCCTGGTTGACCAGGTCACAGGTAACATCCCTATAAGCTATATATTACAACATTCATCAAGATGTCAGCATTTAACTATATTGCTGAAATCCTACTAACTAGTTTTTAACTGGCTTTCACTTTGCTTTGCTTCATGGCCTCGGTGCTAATATTCTGGATGATTTATGCTTCTGGGCACAGGCATATCACGGGGAGTAGGCTTTATCCGCTTTGACAAGAGAAACGAGGCCGAGGAGGCCATCAAGGGCTTGAACGGACAGAAGCCTCTGGGTGCGGCAGAGCCCATCACCGTCAAGTTTGCCAACAACCCAAGCCAGAAGACAGGCCAAGCGCTGCTCACACAGCTGTACCAGACTGCCGCCCGCCGCTATACCGGTCCCCTGCACCACCAGACCCAGCGGTTCAGGTACTGAGCCCTTGCCATACACTCTGCTTGGCTCTCTCTGCTGGCCTTTTATAATACTGCAGCTACAGCATGCTATTAGAGGGGAAATTATTTAACATGGCTACACAAGGCATAGAGATAACTGACAGTAACATTTAAATATGTTACATTTGAACAGAAAAGAGTGAAAGACAGAAGACCACTGGGATGCATAACAACATATCCCTATTGAAGACTTAGAATGTATGCATCAGTGTGGCGGGAATCCTGTTTGGTCATTGGCCATGTTGTTCTCCCTCTAGTGGCAGCACAGGCTGCAGAGTGAAATGAAAACCCTGTTCTCTGGTTTGTCAGATCTTGCCATTAACATATCCACCTACTTCACTCTCCCCCTTTGCATTGCAGACTCGACAATTTACTAAACGCCACCTACGGAGTCAAGAGGTAATTTCCAAATGAGGTGTCTTTTTCAAAAGCATCCATGAATAAAGCAGCCCTAAACAAAGTAACCAGAGTACCCCCTGCTGAAAGCACTTTGAAATCATAAAAGGGGGGATTTGCAAAATGCTGAATCCCCATCTAAATTCACTGTAAGACCAGTAACTAGAGGCAAGTGAAATTCCACTCACAGCAGGACATTCTGGAATGGCTTTGTTGAACATTTTTGTTATTTGAGTTGGTTACTGGATCGGACTGATTTGTATAGATTTCTTTGTTGAACTAACATTTAAAATCCTTTCAGTTTCCGTTGCTTTAATGTGCATTTTTTTTCACCAGCATGGACATTCCAGGTTGCGTTGCGTCTCTTCTGTTGGCTCCAGTTTTGTTGATTTATTGGTTTGCTTTCACCCCTCTCTAGGTTTCTGTTTTTGCTCAATATTGTGTGATTTCTTTTGAACATTGCAATTCCTTTTGCCCTATTTCAACAGAGGCTTTGGTCACCAGGGACTTGACTAAAATAAGCAGAGAATGTGGGCTAACTTGTTAGAGAACAAAGCAGCATTTATATTTTGTTTTTTTCTTAATATGGCCAGGTAGTTCTTACACATGCAACATTGCCTGCAGTTGTGTTTTTATCTGCTTAAGGCTGTGAAGAAGGGGATTGGCTGCCGAACCCTTAGTGTAGTAAGATATGTGCAGCATGGAACTTCAGAATGACACCCATGGTAGTTCTCCATCTCTCTTTCCCAGATTCTCACCCATCACTATTGACAGCATGACCACGCTGGCAGGTGTCAATCTGACTGGTCCAACCGGAGCTGGGTGGTGCATCTTCGTCTACAACCTCTCACCTGAGGCAGACGAGAGTGTGCTGTGGCAGCTTTTCGGGCCCTTCGGAGCAGTCACCAATGTCAAGGTCATCCGTGACTTCACCACCAACAAGTGCAAGGGTTTTGGCTTCGTCACTATGACCAACTACGATGAGGCAGCCATGGCCATTGCCAGCCTCAACGGTTACCGTCTGGGCGACCGCGTGCTGCAGGTCTCGTTTAAAACCAGCAAGCAGCACAAGGCTTAAGCCTGACCACTACTATATTTGACCCATGGGGAAAGAGGCTGCTAAGCTTTTCACTCCACATGGGCCTGGACTGAGTCTCTCTCTCTGATACACACATCACATGCACATACACGACACTTTTAGTCAGAGATTCAAACCAATGACAAACACAAAAGGGGTTTCTTTTGTTTTCTCTTTACACGACATGCTAGTCCTTCCCCATGTTTGCCTGGATTGAATAAGCAGGAGTGGGAAGTCGGTCTGTGGGTGAGGGTGGGTTTTGTTAGGGACGCAGTTTTTATGAATGTGACGCAGAATGTGTGCTGAGCTCTTCGGTTTAATTCAGGCAAATTGGAAAGAACCGATGAACAAAATCGATCAAAAATGATATAGATATATATATTATATAAATATAATGTGCAATTGTACCCGAACACATGCCCAGTGTTTCCTTCTGGACTTGATGGAAAAGACGTATTCACTTTTATTTTACACTTGGGCATTTTGAATCAGTGGTTTTTTTAGGTATGAAGAGAAATTGAATCAAAAACAGTGTTCTCATATATAAATATAAATATATATATATATATACTATGATATAACTATATATATTCAATATTTAAGATGGTTACAATAACCAAGTATGTGCGCATTTTCTAGAACTTTGAATACGGTTTCCTGGCTTCACATCAAGTTACATTCTAGCTTTAGGGCACTGCACCACCCTACGCAAGCTCCGACGTCAACACACAAGGATGAAAGAACCATAATAGGATGGCATTACCGTTACTTCACAATGCTGAGATGCAATATTTGCTATAAACACTGACACATGTCGACATAAAAATAGCCAAGCTCACAAAATAACATGCGTCCCCCCCCCCATTTTGCTCTCATTTTTCTAGTTTAGAACTGATTCTTGATTTTAGAAGCGAGTCACTCACATACAGCTGTCTTATCGCATGTGAAGAAAGCTAACAGTTCTCATGTGGAAGAAGCTTGTATAATTCTTGCAGAAAAGTCTCAAGATACAGCTATTAAAAACCACCCAACTCTAATTTATAAGGATATTGACAATTAAAATCAAAATCTAAAGAGGAATCCAACTTCTGATGAAGATGGTGGCTAAATTTAAAGAGCTTTAAATTTCCCCTGGATTGTTTGACTTCCAAACCCATCAGCTAGCCGGTGATAATTTGTACTGGCATTAATAGCATTACAGGAGAGATTATCAGATGGGCCTCTCTTTCCAGATTATTCCTCTATTCATATAGGCCCATCTATTTTTAACCCTCAAACTGACAAATGCTTCTCTCCAACTGGTCCTCATGCAAATACAGAAACCTCATCTCTCCAGCAGGAGCATTTTCATGCCTATTCTGAGGCACAACCACAATGTAACAAAAACCACTCGTCCTCTAACCCGCTAAATATTAATCATGCCTCCTGAAAACATGAGGCGTTGAATATGATTTTTTTGTATGAAGTCCAACGCCCTTAAATTGTAGACCATTGTGGAGAGAGACAATGCTGTAAAACTGAACAAGAACTTCACATGATGGGAAGCGAACAGTTTAAAATGTGTGTTCAAATCAAATGACATTTTGCTTTTTCTAGATGACGCTGTGTTAGCCAAAGAGGACAATGATCTCTTTGAAAATATGGATTACATTAGAGATTAATATATTTTTATATCAACAGAAAAAAAAAACATGACCTTGTTCAACATTTTTACAGATTCTTAAGCGTGAAATCCTCTGGGGCACACCGCATGGTTTTTATTTTTTTCCAAGTTTTCAGCTTTCGGGGGACAAAGGGCCTAAGGTCTCTGCGGTGTTTGGGAAGGGGTCGAAGTGCTGGGGAATATAAACACAGTATGTGCAGTGAATGCATCGTAGAAAAATCCCAGAAAATAAATACAAATAAACAAGCTCGCAAAATGTTAAGTTAAAAACTGATAAGCAGACAAAAGTTTGCATTAAGATGAAAGAAAATCGTGAAAATAGTGTTCCAGCTCCTTTCTGGTTGCTTCAGCAGCGGTGCAGAAGATCTCTCAAAGCATCACTAGGAAAAGTAACTAGCCGCAGTATGCTTTGAAACGGCCTGATCTCTGTAATCAGACAGCACTACGTTCATATCCATCGTCTCATCACAGCTGCTTCTTTGCTGTTTAGAATAAAATATAATCCATCGTTCACTACAGATCATATCCAATGCACCAAAGAATGAGCTTTAGACAGCTATACTTATTACCATTCATATCAGCACAGTATAGCTTAGAATATACCTAACAGCTATGTCTTTGTGTCAGATCCTACTAAACAAACAGCCAGCCGTCATTTTCCTCAAATTCAGATCTGAAGCTTCAAAGCTTTAGGACTGAAGTGTAGCATTTTACTGCATTTAACACACCCCAAACAGCTCAGTGGCTTATGTTCTTCTGAATTGAATTGGGTGTGTTAAAGAGAGAAAACAGAACTGAGTTTTACACTTCTGCTTTACATTTCATATCACACGTGGCTTAAACATGTTCACCCTAAGTTTCTCCTGCAGATTCTTAAGTTTCCTTTTTATTTGATCTTCAGTTGCATTTACCATAGACATTCAAACCACCCTGTTCCCAAAAACAATCTTACATCAGTCACCTATATGTCACTTCACAATTTTCACTCACAGTCTGTCCTTTAATTACTACAGTGTTGCTGTTTTCATAGCACCTTGCTAATTTCAACTATTACATGCATTTCAAATGATAAATACCTAAAAACAACACAAGGCAGGTTTGCCCAACTTATTGGCAGTTATGTGCCACTTAGATCTATGATCAAGCCTTGGTAGTCTGCCTGTTTAAGTCAATGGTCGATGTCTCGATGTCACTCTGAGAGGTAGCTATGGCACTAAATGTATAGCACAGGAGCAAAACAGGAAAACAGTTCATCACAGAAAGACGAACAGGACATAAAGCTTTGCCTAAAAGCAGTCAGTCATTCTTACCTAGGAGAATAAACCCATTGTAAACCGGCGCTTCAGTGAGTCCAGAGACCTTCTACATCCAACTTAAGTAGAGCCTGTGAAGCAAGAGACACATGTACTGCACCGCTTGAGCAACTAATATTGATAAATCTTAAAAAAAAAAAAAAAAAAATACAAAAAACTTTCCTATGGAACATTAAGTGCAATGTGCTTCATTTTTATATTGACTGAGAACAAAAGATATATATATTTTTTAAAAAAGAAATGAAACATCACATTGAAGTGGTTTGCAGAACAGCGAAAGGATCAAATGGAATGAACAAAAACAATAAAAAAAACAAAAAAATAATAAAAATACTAAGTATCATCAGATTTAAGAAATAATCAAGCAGCAAGATCTCTGATGATCTCCATTATCCCCTCCTCAGCCCCTTAAATAGTGCTCCGACGGGCGCACTAAATAGCCAACTGTGGTATACTTCGAACAAGCAATCTGAAAGGCCGTGAAAGAAATCCTGTCTAATATCTCATCAGTTTTAAGCCCGTGTCAGTTTTAGATTATCATTTTACCTGTAATTTATTGATTTACTTTCCATAACGGAATCACATGTTAACCTAGCGTATGTGTCGTTGACGTTGCCATAGAGAACATAATACATGGGTTGAATATTTTCTTTGGTTGCTTCCTGGGTACGATTTACTCTCCTGTTCCATTATTTAAAATTAGTTGCTGTTCCTACAGTGTATGCAGGTTTTAGAATTAGTTAGACTTTTTCTTTCAATCAAACTGTGTTCAAATTGTGTTTGTAAAAGTCTGTGGTAGCTTTTGTTGCAACATAAATAATTTAAACAAACAAAAAAAAAAATCAATATAGCGCCAACAAACTTGTATTATTTGGGCGACTTTAAGCTTGTAGTTTTAACTTATTGTTAACTTAAAAACTATTTATTCTCATTATTATGATTATTATTATTATTATTGCCTCGTATAAAGTATGTTTTGTGTATATTTATGGTTTATTTCATTCTATTTGCAAGTTACGTTTTTTTCTGCCAAATGTGGATACACTTGTTACTTTACTTTATTTTTTTGTCTAAAGAGGGAAGAAATAGACTTAAAAAAACAGCTATAGAATTACAATTTGGAAAAGTTCTCCATAGGCACAGAATGCACTGCTATATTAAACTAACTGAACGTGTAAACATACATGCTGTGTGCTAGATGTTTTGCCTTTACTGCCTGTAATCTGTTTGTCTTGTTAAATGAAAACCTTTTGATTATTTGATCTAAATCACAGTCTTGTTGTTATCCAGCTACTTTCACACCCCTAGAATGAGTAAAGAGGAGAAAAGAGAGGGTGAGTCTGGAGGAAGTCCTCACAGAGCAAAGGATAAAAAGTAGAGGAAGCGAATGGGGTTATTATATAGCTGAACAGATTCTTCCATCACCTCTCCTTTCTGCTGCCTTTCGCTTCTTATAGTTAGAATCAGAGGAGAGAAAGAAAGAAGCAGTAACAACCTGACTCCATCCAGAAGTGCAGCTGGAGCAGAAGGGTGGAGGCACTACTAGTCATAGAAAAGGGGTCAGCAGTTTCTCTGTTTCTCAGCCAGTTGTACTTTTTGTGTTGATTTATTTAGAAGGGATGCAGAGTTACTTAGTAACGTTCTTTCACAAGTTCTCATGGTACAATAACAAAAGATAAAGGATCAAAAGAAGGCGTCTCAGACATCTGAATCAGACGTCGCAAAATCAGATTCATTTCAACATGACCAAACAACCAACAATGTAATAAAGGTAAAAAAAAGGAAAAAAAAAAGAAAGGAAAATATATCTTTGTTTAGTTTAGGATATTTATTACTGGGATTACAGCTGAAGACGCTTGAGGACTTTTTTTCATGGAATTGTTTAATTATTTGTACTTTACATGCCAGAAAAAAAATAATAAAATAAAAAGTTATGCACAGAGTGTCCTGCTTGTTACCCTCTCACCCCCAGTCATTGTAGCTGTGTCATGTGGTTGGGTGCTTGGGTTGGATGTTCATCATGTGGATGTTCATCATGATCAGTTACAATAAACCACCTAAGACCTGCATGACAATTATATATTTAATATTAAACTCTTGGACTTAACAGCTTCAACCAACAAGATGGCAATGATTTCATTAATTTTAAACTATTTTAATCATCATTAGAAATAAATCTGATAACTGAATTATGTAAGTTGTCAATAAAGGCAAATATAAAACTGCATTACACGTATGCAGCAGCAGAGGGCGTTCCATCGCTCTATGCTCTGGCCTTAGCCTAATTACGCCAGACATAAATTTCAGATTCACATTAAAATAATTTCATCCTAAAAACAAAAAAGTGACTATATTATGGATTGTAGTTGAATCATTACATGGTAGTATTGCTTTTAAACTACAGCTTCTTAAACTGAGGTATAATTTGTCTATAATACCAAACTGAGCTCTTAAAATATAATTTATTAAGTTTCATCTTCATGAGATCTATTTTTTCAGCGATATTTGGAAATGTAGTAGTAGTAATAATATTAATAAGCAGCATGTACCTTGACATGCATGTAACATGCATTGTATAAATGGTATATACTTAAGAGACATGTTATGATGAATAATCTCACAAAAAATATTGTAATGCACAAATTAAAAAAATAAAATAAATTACTAAAATTTTCATCTAAGACTTTGTTTTTATTTTATAGAAATACAAGAGCCACAGTTAAGGGGGAAAAAAGCAAACAATCAAAAAATCTGTAATCTGAAACCAATGAGCCACAGCAGTTCATAAAGTCACAAGTGATTAAAATAAATGACAGCAATGATCCAGAGTTTGAGATTAGAACACATCAGCAGGCTTTTTAAAAGTTGGACTTTATTTGAACATCGTTGGAATGTGATGGAAATTCAGGATCAGTATAAATTCAACACAAGACGGGTGAGTTTCACTACCATTTCATCTGAACTGTTGAGTCAAGCTGGATGGAGTCAGATGGTGCTTACAGTTTAAACGAGCAGAAGATTCTTCCTACAGCAAGCTGAGGTAATGGAAAGGACAAAGCAGAAGTTACAGAGTGCTTACAAGTTGTGCTTTATGTCAAGTACGAAAACATGGATAATGTATTATAAATATAAAAAAGTAAGAATAACTTTTCAGTTTACAAAGCTGAGTGATGTGTGTTCTACTAAAAGTCAATACATTATGTAAATATATTCCTCAGACTTGTTGGCTTGTTACTACTGTTACACTTGGCCTTTGTGCAAATGTTTGGGCAACACAGTGTCAACAAAGTCTGCACAGTTTAATGCACAGCTAGTATTTATTTATAGTACAGCAACATAGCTGAGAATGGTGGTAAAAAAAATCTCACACAAAAATAAAATACTTTAAATATTTTAGACACTATATAATACCATTTTAGACTAAATATTACTTCGAACTATAGCAAATATGCAGAATTAAATTAAATAGATTATCTTTGGAAAAGGGTCTGTTAAATGACTAAATGTAATGAAGGTGAAATCACATGTAATAAAACAGAGGTGTGCAAATTTTGCTTATGAATACATACAGCATTTACTACATTAATAACAAGCTGATTTTCACATCTTATGTAGTACTAAATGGAGTCATTCATACTGGTCTTTGATTTGTAAATGGCAGACATTTTATGACATGTTGTTAAGTGTTGTTAAACTGTAACTACTGTTGGCAATAATAGTTGTCCACATACATGTTGTATATTTCATATGATAGGTCAAAGCTCATTGAGAGTTGTTAGATATTACTTTCTTAGGTAGTATTTAGTAGTGCGGCACCAGTACTGTACAGCAGTGGAACATCAGTAGTCAGCCTTGTTGATGACTACTGCAGCACATTCACTGACAACGTTCATGGCCAATATTAAGCTGTAATAATGATGTTCCATGAGATAAACGTGATTTTAGTTTCTCATTCTCTGACTCAGACAACAGTAATCTATGCCAATTCATTCAAGAGCCTCAGTGTTGTCAGCCATCCTTACACTACCAAAAACAGTATGCAGCCCTTATTCGGGAAAAAGGAAAGTGTTCCACACAATTCTTTCTATGCAATAGATCTTCAAAGTACTGAGTACAGAACTTAAAGCAGTTATACAAGTAGAATGGAAAACTTATGTCATTAGAGAAACAGGCCAGGATGTTTTTCACTAGAAAACTGAATTGTGTGAGAGCTGAATTCACAAATGCCCTAACTTTTTTTGCCCAAACGGAGGCACAAAGTGGAGCTATATTTGGACCAATCATGAAGATGAACAGGTTCTTAAAACTGCCAGATTTTGTACAAGCATCAATAAAAAGACAAAATCACGTTAAAACCAAACTAGTAGTAAAATACTTAACAGAAAGATATCAGGTTATGAAAAAAAATAATTATATATATATATATATATATATATATATATATATATATATATATATATATATATATATATATATATATATATATATAATATATATATATATATATAAAAATATATATATATATATATATATATATATATATATATATATATATATATATATATATATATATATATATATATATATATATATATATATATATATATATATATATATATATATATATATATATATATATATATATATATATATATATATATATATATATATATATATATATATGGGTTTAACACAGTTAAAAAAACAAGTTAATAAAATGATGTAATACTATTACAACCAATTAGATTTATATTCATTAATCAGTGCTAAATTATATAGCCATTTTATCCTAAAATAAATTGATCTCGCTGAATTCTAAAACTTCTGTGCTACTCTACCAACCACAGATGAGAATGTTCAACATTCTAAAGGTTTTAAACTTACTGCTTGCAACTAGAACTCATCATGTCCACGCAGTGGAGAGTCGATGGATGGCGGATCCTGGCACACGGCTGGGGTGGTGAATTCCATCAGGTACTCACAACGACTGGGTTCCGATGTTGACATCACCGTGGTATCCTTTCCACATGTCATTTTCACCTGAAGATTGAAAATGACATTTTTTATTTTACATATGATTATTATACAGCACCACTATTAGTGAAATGAAGCTTATTTTGAAGAAAACAGTTGACTGAGTTTGACAGATGAACTATTTTCATTATTAGTATATTTGCGTTTGAGTTTTTGGAGTTCCAAATAAAGTTTCACAGAACACAAAAGGGACTGATTTTATTTTAAAGCCAAGGGTAAGTACTAAATGAAATAAATAATAAAAAAAACTTTAAAGGAGCAGAAAATGATTGTGTTACTTACTGTTGTTGACCTGCTGGGACCCTGCCAGCATCCTGTACCATGTTCATACTTCATTACCAGATACTTGTTGTCCTCAGGCCCCGCCCACATTCCCCATGTCCTGCAAGCATAAACATTTCAGTGTGGTCTTGTCAAATACATGTATAAAAAACAAATGCAAAATCATGGTCCATGATTGGTGTATTACCCAAGATTTGTTTCTGATCCTCCAAATTTAGGTTTCTGGGAAACACGATTAAAGGGACACAATCTGTAGATATACCTATAAAAAAAATAAATAAATAAATAAAAAATCAAAACAAAAAAATAACAAAGAGTACATATATAAATTTAAAAAAGACAATTCAAATATAACGATATCTTTAACACACACACACTCAATATTCACAGAATTAACTATAAAAAAATCTGTATCGGTCACTAAACATTCACTAGCTATTGCGGCCAATTAAAAAGTTGTACTTTTTATGAACATTACAGCCAGAAGTTAAAACTTTAATTTATTAGTTTAAATGAATTTAATAGTGTCCATTACAGCAGCATTGCGGGTGAATTTTAAATAATTTTGAAAAAAAAATCAGTTCACTATGTTCTAATTCAACACATCACATTACATTCCAACACACAACAGTACATCCTTCACATCATTAAGAAACAGTGAAAACATCTGTGAATAGGCTTAATTAATTGGATGAACTGCATTCTGTTCATTGAGCTTTACATAGAGCAGAGACATAAACAAGCTACAGAGTGGAGTCCTGGTCTTGTGTTTTTTTTTTGTTTTTGTTTTTTGACACAGCAGGCCACATTTTCTGCCTAAGAAGAAGGCTGCAGCCTGCTGCTCCTCAGGCCGATTTTGAGAAAGGATCGATGTTAAACTGTCAGCAGTTTCCAAAAGTTCTGAAGCTTTGTAATGACATAACTATGTGAATTGTAGCTATGCAATACATTTTTATCTTTATAATACTAGTAACATTGGTCATTTGTTACCAAAGAACTAAAAGAAGTCTGGGACAAAGTAAATTATGCATAGAATAGAAAACTAAATTCAATGTACAGTAATGTTACAGGCTGCTGAATCAAATCCTCCAGTAAGAATAGAATACAATAAAAACAACTGTGCTAACAAGAGACTACATTAGTGGTTTGAATCTGGGTAACCTACAAACACATAAGTCAAAAAATATTTTAAATACATGCTTTGTACTGAAGTAACATCGATTTTAAGAACTTTTTTTTTTTTAATCTGTATGAGTCAGTAGTGTATGAGTCAGTTTTGTTAAACGTCTTATTCGAAACCATTTTTTCAAAGTTTTCAGTCAAAAGCATGGCAAGACCGAACTTACTCGCTGGTGGTGAGCTCATAGCACTGGCTGTAAAGGTAGGAGAACTCAGCATTGGGTCCTAAATCAAAGGACAGTTCTTTCTCAATGTTCCTGTGAAAACAGACACAGGCACAATGAACAAAGCAATTCATATACCCATACAGAACAGTTGAAACCAGTTCTGGTACAGCACTGACTTGATCTGATCTTCCACTTCACGCAGGGCTCGCTCAGACTCGTCAAAGTCATCTCTGGCTTTCTGTGCAGCTGTGAATGACAGAAGACCAACAGGTCAGAAGATTACACATGAGAAGTACATCTGCTGTGTAACAGTAACACAATAAAAGTCATGCTTGTGAATATGAATTTGCTTGAAACATTTACACTGAGGTACACAACCCTGATCTGTTGATATAAAAAGTTGATATGAAAGATGTATTCATATAACAAAAAGCAAGCTAAGTAAATATCGATTTTCTATTAAACCTAAACTAAACTTCTCAACTAAAACTTCAGGAAGAAGTTTGTGCTGCTTCATCTGACAGACTGCTGTTTAATGAGTTGAAAAATTTGTTCCTGTGATTAAATCCAGCCTTAAATTTTAAGAAATAATACACATCTAAATACCTTTCCAATAAACAAATATCCTCTACAAGAAACACAACAATTTGCGGTCTGTATAAAATAAATGGTGCATTCAACACTATTTTATCCTGAATATATAAATTGTTTAAGCTTTGTGAAGAAATGTCATGTTATATTTCATGCCCTTAGATCGAGGAATAAGAATTTACAAGCTGAAATTCATTTCCACGGTATAAATGTGTGAATGTTATGTTATCTGTACCTTACTGTATCCATGAAAATTTAGCTTACATTTTCCTAAATGTAGTAAAATTAAAAGCAAAGCTAACCATCAATTAAGGCCTGTGTGTTAGCATCATAAGGAGGCATGGTGCCCTCATCTTCCTCCTTCTGTGGACTCTTTGAAGTAGGTGGAGTCTGAAAAACAAAGCACATTGTTCTTTATGATCATGATAAAAATAGGTCTTCCTATATCCATGAATGGAAAATATGCACATGCACTTCTTAAAAAATATAAAAATAAAATAAATTATTTAAAGCACTCCAATAACCACTGAGTTTCAACATCTTTCTGACCTTATCTTCATCTGGATACTCGTCATCCTCGTCCACATCGTCATCCTCTTCTTCTGGAATGTCATCGTCCTCAGGGTCCGGCTCTGAGTCATTGTTTGTTACAGGCTCTTTACTTTCTTCAGCAGGAGCTTCCACAGGTGCTGACTCAACAGGCTGGGACTGTAACATGTGGAAACATAATCCATACATTTTATCACTGAATTTAAAAAAAGACAGAGTTACAGCTGGGTGATATTTTAAACAACCTATATTGTGATTTATTATATTTCTCTTAAATTATTTTAAGGTCAGTTTAATGGATAATATTACAAACTAAAAATGCAACACACTTTCAAAATGTTTAAAGATTTAACCAATTGTTTCTGAACTTATGGTTTCTGACCATTGTAAAGAAGCCGTCTGCTTTAATTTTAACTGTTGAATAATGAACTTTTATGCACTACATGAAATTAAAAAAAGAATCTAAAATATGACTCAAAATAAAATAACATCTGTATATCAAAACATTTTCCTTCACATTAATCACCTCATGGTCCTTCATTATTCTGGTTTATGTGAAACTGAAAATAGTGTAAACTATTTTCACCTATTAGCAGCTATATAATGTTTCAGTATTATTCACTTAACCGGGCCATATTTGATAATTTAATAAGAATGTTCAAACCAAGAACAGTTACAATGACACTAATTTACTAAAGCAGTAAGGCCAGAGCCTGTTCTGTGTTAGAGTCTGCCTGAGAGTGCTGCTCCATGACTAGTAACCTTTACAGACTGTTGGGTCAAAAGAACCCAGAGAGAACCCAGAGAGCTGAAGAGCAAGAGCTTTTGAAAACTCATACAAGCATTTTGCCATTACATTAAACCGCTGATTCTCATCTGCAGGACTTTATGCACTGTACTGATGTTTAACCATTGACTGATAAGACTACGGAATAATTAAGAACATTTATAAATATTTTTTTAAAAGCAATTTAGTAGTCAGCAGCAAAGTCTTTATCACCTACAATTAGTAATGCTCTTATTAAAAGCAATTTAAGATGATCACCGACTAACATGGATGACTACTTGGTACATTGGTGGAGATACAATTTTATTATTTAAAAATTGTTACTTGTGCACAGTTTACAGCAAATAGTTTATTAGTAACTAATTTAGCAAGTAAATGCTGGAATAAGAAAGTAAGATTGCATTTTGACACTGGAATATAGAATATAGTTAAAGTTATGCTCACCAACCACATTTCTGTTCAAAAGGAGATAAGTACACTAAAGTGTACTTGAAAACTTCACACATAACCAAACTAAATCAATATCCAAGTAGAAACAAAGACAGGTCTTAAAATGTGCAACTGTAAAAAAAAAAAAAAAACTAAGCAGTGAAGACAATCCAAACTTAAATTATCAGTCTGATACTGACCTCAGGGACAAACTTGTCCTTGATGTTGCTCCACACATTGTCAAAAGCTGCTATATCGACTTGCTCAACATCTCCAAGCAACCCCTGTGGAGCAATGGAAAAACATAAAGAGAGGCAGAAACAGTGTGAGATGGCATAAAAAAAAAGTTTATTATTGAAAACAGGAAAGCGGAGAAAGAAACTTCCAAAGTGTATGGTTAGATGTTTGTGGTCACCCCATAATCTCATATAAATGAGCTGGATGTTAATTTTAAAGCCGGTTGTGCAGTCAGTGCACATATCTGAAAGCTAAAACCTTACAATCCCATTTTTCACCACTTTACAAATTTCATGTCACCATAATGTGCAGAGTGAATTAGGGTATGTACTACCACAAGAAGTCATAAAAAAACTAATGGCTAAATGACTTATTGATTTAGGTTTCAATATGGGGTAACTGGTCCAGTGATTCCTTCTTCCGAATTTGCTCAGACTGTAATGAGGAAGGTTGATTTAGATAGACCATTTGTGAGGTCAAGTTCTGCTGGAGTTTCACTTAATTGGGAGGGGGGGGGGTTGACAGCATAGTGGGAACTATATAAAGCAAACCGCTGTTTAAAAAAAAAAAAAAAAAAGGAAAATTACCTTTGCCTCAGTCTCAGAAAGTGAACCGTCAGAATCAGGGTCTAACTCTGCGTGTGTTTGCAGCTCAGCAGCTGAAACACTAACACAGTACAACACAATAAATTAAAATAAAGGTATATCAATAAACTCTTTAAATAAATCAAGCTAAATACTAAACACATGTACAGTATGATCACTCAAACGCACTTACAAGCCATCTGCATCATCATCAAGCTCAATAAAAGCTTCTGCCATTCTGGCTTTGTCCTTTTCTGCATTGATGACTGCTTTTTGTTCTGTAATGATGTTAAACAGAAATAAATAGTTTGAAGCTTAAAAAGTCATAAAATACCAAAATTCCAATTAAGTTTGGACCTGTTTAAAACTACAAAGATTATTTATACACACGGCAAATATTTAGACACAGAATCTTTATTTTATTTTCTGAGGCATGTGACCTTAAAAAAATTAACAGTTGTGTTGAGTTTTCCAGACCATTATTTTAGTGTTTACCATACATTAGCCCTTGACAAAAAAAAACCTACAATTGCCAAACAAATTTCTGAAACTGTGAAAGAAAAACAGTAGTTCATAAGCCAAGTATAAATCGGCTATGTGACTGTGATTTTGTCCTTTTGCATGTCCTGCCATACGCATGTATGTCATCCCTGTGATTATACTATAATCAATTCCTCTGAGCTCAAAAACAGTACATTTACTAATGTAATGTGAACAGCATCCATTACACTTACCCTCCCAAGCCTTAAGGTGGCGTTCTTTGGCTTCTTTCTCTGGCTGCTCTGCTGTCTCTTTAATGGTTCTCATAGACTCCACTTTGTCCTCAAGCTCTTTCTTGTTGTTCTGCAGTTCACTCATTTTTTTCTGTACAAAGAAATATTTTATTAGTAGTGCACTATAGTACCAAGCTAATTATTCATGCTGGTGTTAGACCAACTACACCAAAGAGATTTGCATGCAGCCACATTTTTGGTGAAAAAAGCAGTCAGATCCTAAACCAGTTTCACCACAGCATTAGAAAGGACCAATTGGATAAATAAAAGTTGGTGACGTTTAAAAATTCTCAAAGCAATATTGTTTTGGGGGCACACCTGTTTTTCTTGATGTGTGGCCTTTGCTTCCTGAATGAGTTGCTGTTTTAAAAGGAATCCTTCCTTGGTGATTTCAGCCATCTTCTGCAGAACCTCCCTCTCTTTTCGGCCCAGCTCCCTGTAAACCATCAGAATATAAATACAAGTTTTGTTTTCTTGAACTTCTAGTCTTGCCTTTATCAATATGAAATACAATATCTGTACAGGTGCAAGATGCTTCAGTTGGTTAGGTAGAGGTTTAGCCACTATATATGGCACAACGTAGTCGGCTGAGCACCGTAATGTACAAAAAGGACTGATAAAAATCACTATTGATTGGTAAGATCAATCAAGTGATTAATCTACTGGTATTATCAATGTCATGATTGATCAAGCTTAACTTATGAAAATATGGTTCAGGAAGTATTAGCAATCACCTTCATGCTTCTATTGGCCACAACTGAGTCCTGAACTGTCAAAAGACTCTGGGATGTGTGAGAGAGGGTTTTATAAAACACACGCCACTGAAGACAAAGTTACTGGACGAATCTTTTAAAGAACTGGCTCAACTTTATAGCACCCACTGGATCGAAAAATGCTTAAGGCCTTGTTCAAGAGACCAGAGTGGCAACATCACTGGAATTGAACCCCAACTTTCAGATCAATAGTCCAACAGCCAAACCACTGAGCCACTATGATCCTTCATTTATTCTT
Organism: Corydoras sp. C115; assembly: GCA_019802505.1. Classification (NCBI taxonomy): domain Eukaryota; kingdom Metazoa; phylum Chordata; class Actinopteri; order Siluriformes; family Callichthyidae; genus Corydoras; species Corydoras sp. C115. The sequence continues at coordinate 1,909,813 of JAFMOC010000005.1, read as the reverse complement.
TATAAAGTAATCTGAATCAATAGATTAAAGTGTTTTTTAAACATGTTACATATTATTTTACTTATTATATTTGTATACATATACTAAGCATTATTTACACATTTTAAAAACAATGACATTAAATTACTCACTTGCAAGTGTTTTCACATTTGGCACCACTGTTGTACTCGTCCGTAGTGTCACAGCAGTCTGAGGGGAACAGAATGTTTTATATTTTTAATCATCATGACAATTCAAGATTCAAAGCTTTATTGTCATATACACAGTAAAGTAACATGTTTCCCTGCACAATGAAATTCTTAGTTTGCCATCCACCCTGGATGAGTAAGAAAAATAATAATAATGAAAATATAAATATATGAAAACCAGAAAAACACACACTCTATATACATATTTGTGAGTTTATTTACATGGTGCAAAGTATTGAGCTACAATATATTACAACAGTCTGATGAGAAGTGTAACTTTCTATCTAAATTATTTTCTATCACAGAATATTTTGTCCCCTCAAATGACAGTCAAATTTAAAACTTGGGAAGTGTATTATTGCTAATGATGCATTTTATTTATGCACTAATTACATTAACGTAGTGCAAGCTGGACTTTATTCACAGGCTGTTGAACCCTTCCATATACAGAGGGTATATATGAGGGAAACAGGCAAATGATATTACAAAATAGGAAAGCTAAGATGTGGTGGGAAGTGAATCTAGGATCTTGAATTTAGTCTTTGGAAACAGCAATAAAAGAGCAAGTGGAATAGGACCAAACAAAAGCATGTAATACACATTTAAATGAATTTTCTAATGTTGAGTGTGAAATAGACATAATATGTCCTTTGTAAACTAAATAAAAATCACATATAGATTTAAAGGTTCTCACCACAGATGCCATCATTGATGCGGGACGAGGCTATAAAGGTGGGTCTGTAGCCGGCATTAGTGCAGTGGAAGCTTCCATTGGGACAAGCAGCAGTGCCTAAAGACATGACATGAGGTGACAAAACCATTTTAAGTTTGTGTAAATAACTGTATATGAACTGTATATGAGTTTAGACCTTACCTGGTTCATCTGAACCATCTTTGCAGTCACAGTAATCATCGTTCACTTGGTCAAAAGGAATCGTACGGGATCCATCCAGGCAGGTAAAAGGGCTGTTTTCATCGTAAAACTGTTTCTCTGCACATATTAGTGGGTCGTGTGTTAAAATTATGGATAAACATATACAAGTTTTTGTCAGACCAAGTACAAGTGCAAATATTTGTGTACTTGCTAATACAAAATACAGATACACCAACACCAACTTGTTGGCAGAAAAATAATTTCAATTTTGAGTTATCAGTCATTTTGCATTAAGACCACTGTAAAGCTTTTGGGTGCCACTGATATGTGGCTTTAACTCATATTGAAGTGTGGCAATAAAAGTCAGTTTCTAAATATGTTTCACAACTGTCTTAAGGTGTTCTTATATATATATATATATATATATATATATATATCTCTCCGAGACGTTCTCCCCTGGATGGGCATGGGGACCCCCCCCACGACCCTAATAGAGGATAAAGCGGAAGATAATGAATAATAATAATAATAATACATTTTATTTGAAAGCGCCTTTCAGAAAACCCAAGTACAAAGAACACGCTGTACAAAGCATACATATTAAAAACATTTACATTTTACATTTAAAAATAATAATGGATGGATGGATGGATAGGTTCGGTGCTTAAATCTAATTGACTGAGCCATTTGTCCAGCCGTGACATTAATGACAATAATGCACACCTCTGACTGCTTCACATTTATATTAATACATAATTTAAACTCATGCACCATAAATGGAAATATGGATTAATATTAATTCGCAATCGCTACCAAACTGGTATCCAGTTACTCAGCAATCAATGTTCATATTAAAAATGGACTAAATTACATTGGGGAGGTTTAACAATCTTGTTTTCACAAACACATTTATAAATCAAACCTTGTTTCTTTGATTCTAGTGTGTTTGTGACTGTTGATTAAAAGCAATAAGGCATAAGAGGTTGTGTGCATCACTGTGAATAAATCATGGTAAGAAGACATAACAGCACTCACGTCATGCCTAACATATTTCTTGTGATTTATTCATAGTAATGCACACCCTTTCAAACGTTATAGCTTTATATGTATATAGAGTGACTATCCTTTAACTGCACTGCTGTACTGTTGTACTATGCAAAGAAATGTGATTTGTCATTGACTTGCTAAAATCTGGATGGCAAACATAGGTTGTACCATAACATAATTTACATAAAATAAAAATAAATAAATAAGTAAAAATAAAAAAAAAAAGAAAATCTAATATTAAAACGTTATTATTATTTTTTTTTCGTTTTCATTTTAGCAAGACAATGACAAATCATTTCTTTACATAGTACAACATGTTAAAAAATGAAACTCATATGTCGATCTAGATGGCAACATTGTGGCCATCTAGAAACATAAATTAACTGTATTGGGAGATTAACTGTATCGGTGGCACTGTGGCTTAGTGGTTGGCACATTCATCTCTCAGCACTAGGGATTCCCGGTTCGAATCTCTATCTGGGTGGAGTTTCCATGTTCTCCCCGTGTCCTCGTGGGTTTCCTCCGGGTTCCTCCCACAGTCAAAAAACATGGATCAAGGTCAAATGAATTCTCCAAATTGCACCATATACAGTATAGAGTGTGTCTCTGTGTGTGAGTGTGTTCAGCGATAGATTGGCGCCCTGTCCTGGGTGTATCTGCCCAGCGCCCGAAACGTTCTCCACTGGATGGGCATGAGGAACCTCCCCCCCCCCCCCCCCCCCCCCCGCGACCCTAATAGAGGATAAAGCAGAAGCTAATGGGTGGATTAACTGTATCGTGTGATCTACATGCTGTCAGTGATCAGAGGGGTGCAGTGCAGGTGTGCTTACTTGATAACGGTACACCCCGCGGTCTGTGCACCTCCACAGCTGCGCCTGAGCCCAGAAACAGACTCGCCATCAGCAGTGGAAGCAGACGAGCAGACGACATGACGAACGCTGTGAGAACCGTCAGCGCAGTGGAGTTACCCCGCAGCTGCACACAGAGCAACACTTACAGTTACAACCTCAACACAACTCACTTCTTTAAACAGACTGCTGACACTAAAGTCCGTCTCTGGCTGTCGCTGGTTCCTGATGTTTGTAATTCGACTCCTAAAGATAAATAAACCGCTCTCGGCTAAGCTAACAATATCCGCCACCGCGTACCTGTTTGTTTTCAAAAAGCACAACTCCTGACTACAAACACAGACTGGACATCTCACTTACGATTCACTGACTTTTGTAAAAACGAGACCGATTACAGAATGTTAACAACGGTCACAAAATAAAGTGTGAGCGGTCATTCATTACTCTCTTCCGGAAGACGAGCCACTGCGCTGGTGTTATCTGATTGGTGAACGACTTAAACGATATTACGTTGCACTCTGGGTAGTGTAGTTAATACTAGAGGACATCTTGCATCTTACCTGACAGTCCAGACAAAGTCCGAGGAGGAATGTTTTTGTGAACGAATACAACCGAATAACGGCGCCATGAAAATTACGTGGTGGTTTATTTAAAATATTGTGCTTACAAATTAGTATACGGAAATATTTTTGTCAGCTATAATGATTTAGTTATCAAAAATGCTGACTGTACTCTTTTTCAGGCCTAATTCAGTGCGTTTATTTCGGCTAGTTCATTTTTATTCTTAATCAAATAAATAAACACAAATAATAAAAAATAATTAAATAATAATAATAATAATAAGGGCAGCAGGGTGGCTTAGTGGTTAGCACGTTCGCCTCTCAGCACTAGGGATTCCCGGTTCGAATCCCCATCTGGGTGGAGTTTCCATGTTCTTCCCGTGTCTGCGTGGGTTTCCTCCGGGTTCTCCGGTTTCCTCCCACAGTCCAAAAACATGGATCAAGTCAATTGAATTCTCAAAAATTGCCCCATATAGAGTGTGTCTGTGTGAGTGAGTGTGTGCCCAGCGATGGATTGGCGCCCTGTCCTGGGTCTATCTGCTCAGTGCCCGAAACATTCTCCCGTGGATGGGCATGGGGAACCCCACCGCGACCCTACTAGAGGATAAAGCGGGAGATAATGAATGAATGAATGAATGAATAATAATAATAATAATAATAATAATAATAATGAAGAAAAAAACACAATATTCACCTAGTCTGCAAATAATAAGCTGCAAAAAAAATCTGCAAATAATCTGCAAATAATAAGCATTGGCTTGCAGAAATTACTTTTATATAATCAGGATACAGTGACAGATTGGCACCCTGTCCTGGGTGTATCTGCCCAGCGCCTGAAACTTTCTCCCCTGGATGGGCATGGGGAACCCCCACCCCCGCGAGCCTAGTAGAGGATAAAGCGGAAGATAATGGATGAATAATCAGGATAATATTGTCCAAGTTTGCACATAGGACCCCAATGAATAAAAGGCATAGACCAGCATTGGGTTCTGAAGTGATCAATTTTGCCTACTGTGCTTGCACACAATGGACTTGCAGTGAAACACACACATATACACTCACTGAGTGAAGTGAACACACATGCCCGGAGCTGTGGGCAGCCCTCTATACAGGGATCAATTGGACTTAGATGCTTTCCCCAAGGGCAGTTCAGCCATAGTATTTGGTGGGACCAGGAATCAAACCGGGGACCTTCAGGTTGCTGTTTTCTGCCCCTGTTTTCTGTATGAAATAGAATCAGGGCTGTTTTAAATTTGCAATTGCTAATATACCTTAGTTTATTACACCTGATAAAAAGCTGGTATTAGCTAATTTAATGTATTAGTTGGGGCGGCACAGTGGCTTAGTGGTTAACACGTTCGCCTCTCAGCACTAGGGATTCCCGGTTCGAATCCCCATCTGGGTGGAGTTTCCATGTTCTCCCTGTGTCTGCGTGGGTTTTCTCCGGGTTCTCCGGTTTCCTCCCACAGTCCAAAAACATGGATCAAGTCAATTGAGTTCTCCAAATTGCCCCATATAGAGTGTGTGTGTGTGGGTGAGTGTGTGCCCAGCGATAGATTGGCGCCCTGTCCTGGGTGTATCTGCCCAGCGCCCGAAACGTTCTCACCTGAATGGGCATGGGGAACCCCACCGCGACCCTAATATGGGATAAAGCGGAAGATAAAGAATGAATTAATGAATTTATTAGTTGTTTATCATGTGCCTAATTTATATTTTTGCTATTTATATAGTATTCATTGTTAAAACACTATGTCTAATTTACTTTTTTTCTATTTACCATTTTCAGTGAGCATTAAACCTGTACATGGTGGCACAGTGGATAGGTGGTCAGCACGTTCACCTCTCAGCGCTGGGGATTCCAGCTTTGAATCCCAATCTGGGTGGAGTTTCCATGTTCTCCTTGTGTCCAAGTGAGTTTCCTCTGGGTTCTCCAGTTTCCTCCTACACTCCAAAAACATGCATTTGTTTGCATGTCTGTGAGTGAGTGTACCCAATGATAGATTGGCACCCTGTACTGGGTGTATCTGCCCAGCCCCGAAACTTTCTCCCCTGAATGGGCACGAGGAGCGACACTAGTCGAGGATTAAGTGGAAGAGAATGAATGACTGAATAATCCTGTACATCTGAGTGTTCTAGTTAATTATTATAAGTATTAAACAGACCAATAAAAAGTCTTACTGATGTAAGAAAAAAATACTACAAATAGCTTTATTACATTTCTTTAAAAATCAGCCTTTATTTGTATTTTGAGCACACTTTACAGTACTGAACAGTGAAAGAAAAGAAAAATATACTGATATATATATTTGTTTATATATATATATTTATATAGTCATTTGCTTATTAAATGCATCTTATTCACAAATTAACACCCCAGTTCTCTCAGAGGACGCCTTTCATAAAAATAATATAATATAAAATAACCTGGACACATTATACACATTACAGCAATGTAATTTACAAATCTTACAATCATTTTCATGTATATATTTCTTAGTATTATTGTCATTTATTAAAAATTAAAATAGTTTAAAGCCCAGAGAGTCATTCCATGAAGAATTCTCATTTGAAGGAAAAAAAAACAAAATATAAAACCTTCACTTTATTAAATCACAATCTTTCCCAAACCAGTCTGATATTTTTACAGGTTGTATTACTTAATAATCGACCTCACCTACATTTTTGGATACCATTTTAATATCAGCCTTAACAATGCTGTTAATTAATGCAGAATGGCCAATTGTTTTTATTCATCAGAAAGACACTGTGCTATGTCCAAGTGCTTTACATAGAGCAGCCATCATACAACACAAAATAAAGTGCAAGTTGTTAGAATTCACCAATGTTAATTCTAAACAAAGTTTTCTAACCAAGATGAAAACAAAGTTTAGTGATAGTGGCAAATAAAATATAGTAATACCAAAAGAAAAAAAAGGTTTAACAATGAAGGAAGAGTTAGGAATCAATAGCAATGAGTGCGCAGAGTGCCGATTCAACAATTCACCTACACTTTAATACAACTAAAGAGTAATTAGTCACCAGTTGACTAATTCAAAGTGATTTTAAATGTACAGACTGACATTACAATATATACAAAATAAACAGTGATAATAGCTGTATTGTCTTTTCATCAGTTCTTCAATATCACAACCACATACCAGCATGATACAAAAATAAAAACTGTACACAAACAATTTAAAGAAAACATTTTTCCCTTTGATATTTAAAAAGAATGGCAGCAAGTACTTAATTGAATAATATATTATTAAGAAACAATTGCTACAGTATTGTGTTAAAATGGCAAGTATAATATGTTTGCTTAAAAGTTTGCCTTGTTCACATAAGCCACAAACAAATGCATTTTATAATGCATGAAGGGAATGTCATCAGTGCTTTCAGCCCAGTCAAGTTAGCTTACAACTCTATTATCCATCTCCAGCTGAGGTGTGTTCAGATTAGCATTCTGTCTTCCCATATATATTGGTATTTTTATGTCATCATCACACACACACACACACACACACACACACACACACACACACACACACACACACACACACACACATATATATATATATATATATATATATATATATATATATATATATATATATATATATATATATATATATATATATATATATAAATGCATTAAATAAATGCTATGGACACTTTTGGAGGTTAAGTTCCCAACAACTAAACTGGGAACACAAATTCACCTAGCTGCCCAGTCATACCTTGTCCACCCTGCCTACATGCCTACATGTCCACCCTGGTATAACCTCTGGTTTTTGTCAACATAGACACACAATTTAAACTAGGGTACTGACCAGCAGAAACCAGTATTGTACTATGTCAATGTACACATATATTCCCTGACCAGATTACATTCAGTGTCACAAACAAGCCATTATTTTAGCATAGGCTATTTTCTACCTGTTAAAACAATCCCGTCGAGCCGCATCTCCCCAAAACTAACAATAAAATTATTAGTATTTATTAGAAGACAGCTATAATCCAAGTCCTGATGAGTTCATTATTCCACTATCTACAGCAATGATCACTTGAAAAAATGCTAAGGATAGGACCAACAAAACATACTTCCCTTTTATAAGCGTATAAGTGCAGATAACATTGTTGTGTATCTAGAAAATGGAGAGTACAATGAACGGCAGGAAGAAAACAAATATTCAGTAATGTTTTATGAGCATCAGGACAATTAATACAAAACCCCTGCAGTGTTAAGGCAAAAAACATCTAAAACTCAATAATGGCTGCCTGTGACCCCCTCTGTCTAACGCATGGCTTTGGTGTTGTACCAGCCACAAATTTCCAAACATGTATTAGGCATACACTCATTCCTTTGTCAAGCTACAATGCGGATTATTAAATTGCTGTCAGTGTCGATCTGTGTTGTTATTAAAAGGAGTCTGTAATTTTCACATGACTAGCTTGACATGTATTTAAGAAGGCAAACTAATAAGTTCATAAGAATAACATGGCTTTTTTTTTTTTTAAAAAAAGGTGACTATTCTGGTTTGCATGAGAGGTGATAGGAGACATTGGCCAACACGTAACCGTCATGGCCAGTCCCTCAATGCGGAGTCCCAAACATGTTCAACAAGAATGACAGCAACCAAGGAAGACCTTACGTAAAGTGATGATTCTTTTTTAACAAAAGGACATAATAGCTCCCAACAAACACACAAACTCGGTGAGACAGCAAGAGAAACATAGACAGATATTGTAATAGTATTGTATGACAATCAAGAAAAGAAGACAAAAGCAGACTTCTGTCCCATGATGCATTGCTTCACAGCAGCTCCAGAGTTGAAGCTAGTGGTTCAGAAAGGCACATGGCCATCTTGCACCAGTAGCACTCTTGGTAAAGGGAAAACCAGGGCTGAACCCAAACAACAGGTCCCACAAGTGTGCTGCTACCACGTTGTCTTTGAGGCCCACGTCATCCTGCCTTCAAATTCTCCAAAACAGCAGGCCGAGCGCTTCTTTATTCCATCGCAAATGAGATTTTTTTCCGACAGAAATGGAAAATAATTCACTTGGTCTTAAATAACCTTAGATATTCTGAGTATTTCAGTCCCTGTTAAAGATGCATAAAAAACAAGCATTTCTGAGCACTGAGATTACTGAGAGGGATTACAGTTGGTTCTCCATTTAAGATGGCTTATTCCAAAAACATTCCAAATCCCTTCGAAGTTCCTCTGAAGCACATACACATCTAGGTGTATGGATAATTCTTTTGTGGTATATATTTACTAAGGTCTGTTTGCCAGCTCGCAGGTGTTATATTTGTGTTGGTCTCCATGTGACTGTTTATGTTTGGATGTGTAAATGTAATGTGAATGTGCACATGACAGACTTTCAGAGTGCTACGTGGTCTAAATGGCCTATTTGAAACACTGCTAAAATCCAATTCCTCCATTAACCACCTATCACCTTCTGCTGGAAGGGCTCTAAAACCCTCTCCAAATCTACAGTTACTGTGTGAATAACGTCTCTGACAACAATATTTTGTTTCTTTTTTTTGAAAAACAAAAACAAACAAACCTAAATGTCTTATTGAGTTGGTGCAGACATATTATTTTTGTATGGGTGGTTTACCCATTTGGCAAGAGAGTAAGGTACAGAGATAGTTCTCATGAGACAACCTCACGCTCCTGTAAAGATACCGGCAGCCTCACGTATCATCAGCAGGTGAAAAGGACGACTCCTCTTCATCGTCTGCCTCCTCTATTGGACTCCCATCTGAATGTCTCTCCTCATCTTCTTCCTCCACCACTGACTGAACCTGCAGTCTCCTCTTTCCCACCACCCTCTCCACTTCCACCACCTCCTCTCCTGCCTTATCCTCCTGTCCCCCCCCAGACTCCTCCCCTTTCATTGGCACTTCCAGTCCTTCCTGTATGACATTTTCTATGTGATTGTGATTGGGCTCCCTCTCCTCAGCTGGCTCCCCTTCCAGGGTAAGCTGAAACTGGAACTTGTCTGTGCAGGAATCAAGCTCGTTGTCAGCGAGTGGAGGGGGAGAGGGACTTTGGGGGATGGTGCTCTGGTACCAGTCTCGATTGTCCTCAAGGGTGTCGAGGATTTCCTGCGCATCGGGGTGCACCAGGTCACCCCATGTCTCCCACAGGGGATGCACAATATAATCAATAAAGCCCACCTAGAACAAAAATAAACAAAAAAGGTGACAGGTTATATCTGAAGTCACACATTTTTGAAAACAAATAAAGTTATTAAAAATCTTATCTTTTGTCAAATTATAATAGTCTTATAACAGACCTAAACCAACATGCTGTGATTCCTAACAAGCAGCTTTATAAAAGAGAGTTAACTAAGTGGTTAAGGTACAGGACAAACTAGGTTCAGGGTCCATGTCTCAGTACTGCTTTGATGTCACTGTTGGGCCTTTGATCTTCTTAGCCGTTCAGACAGTTTCATACTCCCTTGATCTCAGGCATCTACTAAATGTAAGTGTAATTGAAAAAGGATTTGAAGATTTATTAAAAAAAAAAAAAAGAATAAACCTGAACACACCAACAATTTAAAATTATTTCCACTTAATGTCTTCTGTTTACAAATGTAAAATGTATGTTTTAATAAATTTCTTTCCATCGGCCATCATAATTTAAATTAATATTAAATGCTTACATAATTTATCACATGGTATTATTTTCACCAGGGCGGCACATTGGCTTAATGGTTATCGCTAAGACATTATTCATTAAACACTGCATTTTTTCGAAGCAGCCCTAGCATCTTTACAGTGTTTCTTCTTCATGTATTTTTATTGTACATTACCGGTTTTGTTTACTACAATGACTGTTTTTGGGCATCCAATATTTTTTTGACTTTGGCAGCCGTGGTACATGCGAGGGGGAACGTGGTGCATGTGATACCACCATTCTGCTGTCTGTCTGCTTGCTGGTCATGTTGAAAGGAAAATCATGCGGCAGGCCATAAGATGCTAACACATTGCTGGTCGCTGATGAAAACTGAGAGCTGTTCCCTGAAGTATCTTTGAATGATTCACAAGGTATGTAGGATGTGCATGTGTCCTGTCATTTAATAATGCTTTTATTATTCATTCTTTCATTCATTATCTCCCGCTTTATCCTCTATTAGGGTCGCGGTGGGGTTCCCCATGCCCATCCAGGGGAGAACATCTCGGGCGCTGGGCAGATAGACCCAGGACAGGGCGCCAATCCATCGCTGGGCACACACTCACTCACACAGACACACTCTATATGGGGCAATTTTGAGAATTCAATTGACTTGATCCATGTTTTTGGACTGTGGGAGGAAACCGGAGAACCCAGAGAAAACCCACGCAGACACGGGGAGAACATGGAAACTCCACCCAGATGGGGATTCGAACCGGGAATCCCTAGGGCTGAGAGGCGAACGTGCTAACCACTAAGCCACCGTGCCGCCTGCTTTTATTATGTTTATTTAAATAAAAAATTCTAACAATTATTTGTCTTTGTCATTTGGTCTCATGTGATTGAGTCTGGCCACAGTGAGTCCATTGCGGCTTAGTGGTTATAGCAAAACAGATTCCTGTTCTAGGTTCGAATCCCAATCTGGATGTAGTTTCCATGTTGTCCACATGTGTTATCCAATTTCCTCCCACAGTCCAAAAACATGGATTCAAGGTAAATTGAATGCTCTAAATTGCCCTATATAGACTGTGTATGTGTGCGTGTCTCTGTGAGTGAGTGTGTGCCCAGCGATATATTGGCGCCCTGTCCTGTGTGTATCTGCCCAGCGCCTGAACAATTCTCCCCTGGATGGGCATGGGGAACCCCCCCGCACCCCTAGTAGAGGATTAAGCAGAAGATAATGAATGAATGAATAATTAAGTCCAAATGGAATATTGAATATTTTATGTTTTAACTTATTAAATAAATAAACCTTAAAAACCCTAAAAAAAATCAATTACGTTGATTTGCAGAAAAAACTATTAATGTTTAAATTCTTTCCCATAAAAAATGTGTTAGCCGTCTGAATTTTTTTTTTTTTCGATCAGCTGTATAATGAGGGAGCACTTGCATGTTTCCACAAGACAATATTTGCAGTTGTGTGTTTGAATAATGTTTACAACAATTATATGTTTAAAACCATGTTTTCTACAAAAACCTAATACATTTATGCATTGTGTACAATCTGAACCCATGTCAATTCAGGGCATCTTTTAAGTGCATTTTGTAATAAAACTTGATGTTTATAGAATAGTTCTCATAGTAGCCAACAGCAGATGGCAGTCTTGCAATACTGCAGGTAAATTCAATTACTCTGGGAAAAACCTTGCTTATGTCATAGTGCATCCATAGGTGGAATATCATTATTCACATTTGTACAGACACCTCCCTGATGAGTTGAAATGCAATTTGTGAAAAAGACACAGCATGCATAAAGGAGTCCCCCAAACTCTACACTAATAGGAATTCGCAAATTGTCGGACTTCTAGTGCTGTAGTGCATCATGATTTGATTGTGTTACGGGGCACAGCATGCTGCAAAAATAATACAGCATTATCAAATCAGTGTCATGCACACTGCTGAACACAAAGTGTAGCTAGAGGTAAAAAAAATCCTCTAGCCATGTTTCACATTGTGCTACAAATATCACAAACTGGTCATCTTGTTAGCTGACTTATGTTGACTTTTCTAGGTTGTTGTAATGCATTCAGTCAGTTAATACAAAATGTCCACTGTTACTGTTGGTGGCACGGTAGTGTAGTTGTTAGGATGCTATGAACAGATTAGAGACCTACAAAAGTTTGCTCTTTTGTACTTATCTTATATCTTACAAACCTATAAATGTTGCAGTGGACATCAAGATATTATGACATTATTACCATGGCAATATTAAGAAATATGCTGTAGCTGTTTTGTCAGAAATACGTGATTTACTGCAGAATGAAAATATTCTGACTATAGAGAAGTCTGGGTTAAAATCAAATTTTCAGAATGAACACAATGTTCTCAGAATGCTGTGATCTTTTATGAAACTGACAGGATTTAAAAATCACTGATTTTAGATTCAGATGTTTCAAGGATTAGAGTTAAGCTTAGTCAAGTAGAATCACAGAAAAAAAACACATCTTTCAAAATGCACCACTTCTCCCAGAACATTGGTGCATTAACCAATTCCTTGGTATTTGCATGTGTATTACTTTAATTTACATTGAAGCAACACAAGAGCAAATGAAAAGGTCAAACCTGAGATAATGATATACCCAACTGCAGAAATGAACTTGACAAAAACATTTTGGTAGCATACCCTTTAGAAACAATAAATGAAATCATTCACTTATAGTAACCTTTAATTAGTTTCTTATGCCTCTCTACAGCAATGGACCAATCTACTTTTACCAGCAGCGCCAAATCATTCAGACATGTCTCCACAGGTGTTCTGTCGGATTTAGATCTGGTTCTTTTTCAGGACTCTCCAGTGGTTTGTCTTTTTCTGTTTGCTTTTTATGTTTCAGAATATTATTCTGCTCATAGAGCTATGATCTCTGAGAGAGACCCATCGTTCTAACTTTGGGCCTCACATTGCACTTACATTTTTTTGGTTGTGTCAGATTTCATGATGTCATGCATAGTTGTTTGATATTAGGGATCTTGTTTGATTGCAGGACCAAGTTCTTTTTTAAATCCCTATTTTTCTTTTTTTTATTTCTGTAAATCATTCAATGATGTACTTTAATGGAAAAAAGTCCTTTAGTCTCATTTGTCCACAGATTGTTTACCTGTAGATTTGGCTTTTTTGTATCTATGTGTTTACAATAAGTTCCTTCTGGATTTCATACCATAGTGTCCCATTTCATTCAGATAGTGATGAATAGTGTAAGCTGAACCTGCTATACTTTAAATGTCACGATTAAGCCACAATTTAGACATTTATTTTTTGCAATTTTCTAGCAATTTTTTATCCACACCTGGGGAGTTTAGCTACAGTGCCATATGCTGTAAACTTCTTAATGACTTTGAAATCAAAAACATAAGAATTGTGAATGTATGGTTGTTTTTCTTGCATGATATCAATTTTTCAACTTGGAGAAATCCTATGCAAACACAGATCAGGATTCAAACCTGAAACCCCAATACTGAGAGGTGGACTTAACTCGGCCGCTATGTCGCACCTGGATGACCATGTGATTTTTATATTGCCAGCACCTGTAATTGTCACCTACACAAACTAAATATGAGTCATGATTAAAAATCCAGTTATATCTCACAATTTTTAAAAGGTGCCAATAATTTTGTCCAGTCTATTTCTAGATTTGGTTTTGGACGAATATTTACATACAAAATAAATAAATATATAAATATAAACATTTGTAGATGAAGTTATATTCTAACAATATTCTAGGAGATGTGGTGTGAGCATGTCAGTGGTTTTGGCCATGTATTTTCCATATTAATGGCCTTGTGCCACAATTTTCATAACATCAAGCATGTGTATATGGATGGGTACCTGACTCTTTTCCACAGATGCAGTGTGTTTATCACACATTGGACTGATTTCCATTCCACGTTCACGTTCCTTATCACCCTGCCTAAAGAACTCTTCCATGATCCGTTCCGTCCATTGCCGGTACACACCCAGAGGCTTTGTGGGATTGCTAAGGTCAGCACAGTGCACCATGTTCCTCAGAACCTGCCAATATATGTTGATAAATATGAAGTGTTACTGATTAAAAATCCTAAAATTGCAATCTTGCGGTTGAGGGAACAAATTTTTTCATCTGGATCTAAACACAAATGTTTGTTTATACAGGACTTGGTGCGCCCTCTTTGTTCACTTTTCATCTTTTTTGTTGCACTCAGGTCTCTTGCATGACCAAGTAGGCATTTCATTAATTTATCTTGTTTATTATTCATGTCTCATATGTGAAATGTCTCATAGTCCAACACATTATTATTTTATGTCCAAACCCTATTTCCAGAAGAGTTAGGATACATTTCTAGAAATGCAACAAAAAAAAAGAAAATTCATAAGAAAAAAAGATATCTTTATATAACAAGTTTAATAATTGATAGTTGCAATGCACTCAAAATACAAAAACATTAATGAAAAAGTTATAGTAATATTGTTTTAGAAAGTTTTTATTATTAAGCAACAACAACAACAGTCAATATATTTAAATACAATATTTCTAAACAATATTCAGGGAGCCAGGCACAATTTTGCTATTGTGGTAATTGTGGAAATCTTACACCTTGATGAACTCAGCTATTAATCACTGTTTGCCACCACATCAGGAAATGTGATGAGATAAGTCTGTGGTGATTCCCTGTTTTAACTTGTTTATAGGAAAGGCAAGGATGATAAAGATTATTCAAACTTTTACCAATGAGAAAAAAACAGCAGATAAATTGGCCACTGATAGCTTATGAATTTCCAAATACAGAGGTTAAAAAAAAACTGGAAAGAAATATAAAGAAGACTTAAAGGCTAGAAATACCATGTTGTTTAAGTAGTATGGATTGGCTTGGTAATGGAACTTAAATTGTTTTAAACTTGCATTGTTGGTTTAATTCAGTGAAACATATATGGAAAATGCCTCCTGAATACCCCTGTAAAGACCTAGTTTAAGAGTGGAAGGCTATGTATAAAATCAAATGGAAGATAATACGTCCTTTATGTAACCACTTTGATTACATGCTGAATTAACATATTTTATCATTTATCATTTAATTTAACTGTATCATTTAATTTGTGTACTGTGTAATTTGGTTTCAGAGTTTGACTTCCAATATTCAACCTTTGTAAACATTTCTTATATTGGATCTTTACATTCTCACACATGGTTGACCAAAGTAGTGCAACCTTTGCTGTCAACAATGTCTTTAATGTTCCTTTATGCTATTTTCACACTACATTTTAACTTTTAGGGAGGACATATTGCTCACACCACCCACCGGCGCAGCTGTGTTGTGTGCAGACTGCAGTGTCACTGCCGGAGCTGATCACGGTCCAGCTAAACTCTCCTGATTTAATCAGACACCTTGTAGTAGTGCATTTTAGAAACAGCTTTTTAGAGGATGGAACACAATGCTCAATGGTGCTTTTAGCCCCTAGCAAGGACTGGAAGGCATCTTCTCAGCTCAGCTACACCCCTGCACATGGGTTCCAAATACTTTTTTGTGCTCCATTCTGCTAAAGGCAGATCACTGATTAGCATTTTTAAAATTTGAACTTATAAATTGTTGCTAATTTAATTAACTAGCTCAGCTAGTCAGGTGGGTAATACTAAACAGTGCCCAACTTTTGGAAAATTGTAATACTGTAAAATATAATAATTGGCAAGTAATAATAAATTAATGCAGACATTACAAACTAGAACAGTACAAGAAAATCTACTCTAATTGGCCACTTTTTTTGGTTCACTTCCTCAATTTCCCCAATTATTCTCCAAGTTTTTACCTGCTATATAGATGCATTCTGTAGTTCTACAGTTACAGTAACAAAGTCCTGTTATTTTTCTCACACTTTGTTAGTCCCCTGTTCTTTAGTTATACACCCCAACGTCACCACACCATCATGTGTTGTACTGGTATGAGTAAATCAGAAACAGTAGTGCTGTGGAATGTAGGGAATTCACCACCAATACACCAATCAAAGTGTCCAGCCACCAGCATTTTGTAGGCAGACCACTGTTAAATGATCGGAAAATGATTAACACAAACTGTAGCAACAGATGAGCTACCATCTCTGACCAAACATTTACAAGATTAAACAATTAGCTAAATGTGTCTAACAGAATGAACAGTGAATGGACATATTGTTTAAAACTCTGGTAGCACTGCTGTGTCTAATTTAATCATTTATTTACTTTATAGCACGTGCTTCTGGATGAGTTAAGTTTTGAGTTGTTTTTTGTGAATATTGGCACCATGGTGAGGTGGAAGCACTAGTTGACATTCATCACTAAAGTGCACTGATTTTGCAGAGGTGTATCATTGAAAAGTAGGATTAATGTAAGAGGGAGCTGATCCAGAGATTGTGCTTTAGGACAGAGTCAGTGCCCTGTGAGAGAAATGAGTATTGGAGTAACATAAGCTCACTTGAGTTGAACACAAGTCAAACTGATGAGTTTTTGATCAGATGTAGAGGTCTGATTGAGCAAGCTGGAAGACCAGCAAGCAATGCATTGCAGTAGCCGAGCCGGGAGATGATGAGAGCTTGGGAACGCAATTAGAATGCCTGTTCAGTCAAGAAAGGTCTGATTTTCCTAATGTTGTAGAGAATTAGTCTGCATAAATTGGCAGTGTTTGTGATCAGATTAGAGAGATTAAGCTGTGCGTCAATTGTGATATCAAGGTTACAGAGTCAGTTGGAGTTGGGAGCAGTCGATTTCAAAGGTCAGGTCATGATGAATTTTTCTGAAATTATGAGTAGCTTTGTTTATCCTAAAATTTACATTCAAAATTAAAATTGAGATGACTGGTATTTTTTCAAGATATGTTGGTGAGGCAGGCAGCTATCTAATTAGAGATCTTGGTATCTGACTAAGTGTTTGAATGTAAGTGTTGGTTTCTAATGCTGCTATTATACATTCATCAGCCAAACAGTTAATAGCTTCAAACACATACACAATAGTTTTATGCAACCTTTCCAGTGACATTTGTACTTTCATGCAGTTAATTTGTGCAGTGCTGACTTTTTTATTGTTTCTGTATCCATTTTGGCCACAAATGAACTAAGCACATCTCAAGAATAAAAATCCATTAATGTTTAATATTTTACCCCTGTATCCTATCTTACCTGGATGCGGTCCGTGTAATGATCAAGAAGTAGCACGCCTGAACTGGTCACTTTCTTAGTCTCCACCATTGTCTTTAAATCAGCGAGTAAACTCATATGCTTGGACATGTCAGTTGCCAGGACCTTATATACCACAAGAAAAAAATAATTAGAGCTTAAAACACTGACATAGGTCTGAAAAAAGAGGCAAAATGAACACCATGGAAACAGTTACCATGTCAATGACCAGCTTGCGTAAACTCTGACGTTGCCTTTTGCTGAGGTTCTGGAAGATATCACAGTTCTCTTCATGAAGCAACTTAAAGCCCACAGCCAGGTGATGATTTTCCAGAACTGACTCATCATTGTACATCAGAGCCAGCTCTGAGTCTGCGAAGAGACAGAAAAAAAGATCAAATAACCTGTTGCAAAAGCATATACTGTAAGCATCATCATAAATATCATAGATCAGGGTGATTTTCCAGTCAATCTCACAAGGTTCTAAGCAATGTTCTTGCAATGATGTGTTTAAAGGATTTACTGGTGTTAATGAGAAACTGGTTGGAAACTCCAGGATGGTCCACATCATGGATGGCAGCAGCAAACAACGCAGCCAGAATTTCTAGATCACTGAAGACAGCCTGATGAGACAAAATACCATTTAATCAGAAAACAAAGCAACACATAACAGCAACAAATTAAGTAATCTGCATTCTCACATCCAGTGCTGGAGTGGACAAGAGCACATGTGTTGACTGGGTCACATCAGCCGCATGAAGGCTGTTGTGGTAGGCCACGTTGGCATGGTAGTGATCCTCTAGTGTCATCACATAGGTAATAAATGTATCCACAGGTATACGAAATGTCTTTAACAGATCTCTCTCCTTTTAAATGTCAGGATAAAGAAAAAAATATCTTTTCAGCTTCCATGCAGTACCATTAATGCAACATAGATACATAAATACAAACATACATACCTGGAAGATGGCGAACATGATACAACTCAGAGGTCTGTTATTGGAAAATTCAGCCACACGAAAAATATTAAGGCCCCACTTATTTAAGTCATCTAGCTCCTAAAAAAAAATAAAAAAAATCTGCTTAAAAATAATTCTACGTGGAAAATACTTCTGCAAAATCTATGATGTGCTGAGTAAACAGCTAGGAGTGAGCAGAGATGTTCAACTATCCAAAATGATCCTAGGGTTTAAATACTTACTGAAATGTAACTAAACTGAGTAAACTGAGTAAAAATAACTACAAAAGTAAAAGTAGCATTCTGAACATTTAATTTACTTAAAAGAATGATTGAATGTCAGAAAATATGGTTGGTTTGGAATTATCAGAACTAAAGCATAAACTCAATATAATCTTAAACTGATCTCTTTCACAATTAGCAGCACAGAGGAGTTAAAGGGTTATAAGAAAATATACTTTTGTGCTCTAGCTAAATCTCACTTAAGACTGAAGATTACAAAAGTAAGGAGAAAAATAATAATAAAAACAATCAAGAACTAATTTGATTTTAACAGGAAGGGATTGTGACACTTGATCAGCGTGATTAAGGCACTTTTCAGCAGTGACATATGACATCCTGTCGAATATCGTTATGAACATGTAAGATATGATAAATAATGATTGATTTAAATGCAGAATTTTATTGTGCTTCCAAACAGCAGCAACATCTTCCAGAACCTGAACATGATTTATTTAATCATTTACTGAAATCAAAAGACTATTCATTTATTGAAAGACCTTTTGGTCTCAGTCATGGCTGAAAAGTCCAAATGCTTTTACACATCGATTTTATTTGCTCTTTGATTATTTATTCTGTAGCAACTGCAGTTTCACAGAGCCTTTTCTGAACTGAGGCAGGCTATTTACAATTTGTTTAGCTACTTAACTGATAATTTTAAATTTAAATAACATGCTAAATGCTAATCCACTTTATCGTTGTGGTAAATAATTACATCACTGCCTACATGCAATAATTAAAAGAGAAACCTTTTGTTTTTGCTTGATCCTTTATGATAATATTTTCACATATTCAAATACTGTTTAAATAACAATATGAATGAAATAATAGTTAATATGTCCTTTCATTCTCAGTACCCTTTCCAGTGCATCCTCATGTTCAGTCTTGATCCCAAATCGTGGCAGGGCAGCACTGGTCAGACTGGAGCTGTGCTTCAACTTCTTTACACCACTGATATGGCACATGGGCTTCTCTCTTTCCCGCAGTGTTGGCGATGGTATCTCCACTTCATTCTGCTTGTCTGAGAGACAAATGGGCCTCGATTTATAATCTCGAAATTAAATTTCAGACCAGAAAGCCTGCTTTAACTTCTCTCTTGTCTGCTGCTTTTAATGCACCAGGACTGTGCAAATTGGCGTAAAGCACTATGAGCTGGCTTACTCACCCAGGAAGGTAGTGGATATGTACTCTGACACCTGATTCCCTGAACGGCTCATCTCAGATAGATGAGAAAGCTCCCTGTTTAGCATCCTCTTAAACTGTAGGAAACAGAGAACAAAAAGAATGAAATTAGAAACAGCAGTTGGCAAGATGGCTGATCTTCACATTTAAGGGAACAATAACATTAAATACATTTTACTATATAGCCTTATGTTTTAAAGATTACATAATATTTATGTTTCTGACATATCTCAGTTCCAAGAAGACAATAAAACAATGTTAGATAGAACCTTATAAGGTTCTTTCACATTTTCACAGAACAGTATTAAAATTACTATTTACACCACGTTTTACGTAGAAAACATTGACTGGTGATACTACACAAAAAAATTGGGAAACTTCACAATGATGATGCTTCCAACCAGCCGAGCAATGCAAACTATTAACGAAAACGGTATTTCATTTTTATTTCTTATTAATAATAGCAATCAATATGAATATTATGTACTATATGACATTTTCTAGTGAGTGGAGTATTGTTGCCACCTTACGATCAACAAATAAGGGCAATGACACTAATCAACCATAAACCTCTAACCAGCAGGCCATTAGATGCAACTGTTTTGTTTTTAACTCAACACATCTTTAAAATATATACAGTTTTCAAATCATGGAGCTCATATTTCATATTTTCCAAATACACAGCTGTTAGTCAGTGCCCAGAGAAAATAAAAATAAAAAAGGAAATCTCTTTTTTTTTCTCTTGGAAAACAAGAAGATCAAATGGAAAGACAGTGGCAACATTAACATTAATTAAGTCTCCTGCTGTTCAAATGTGTGTTCGAAGATCTTAATAAAGTCTCACATTGTGCTCAGGTTTGCCAAAAATAATTGACTTTGTTACTAAAGACAGGAGTCTCGGTACTAACACAACTATTTCTCATTTGAAGACCTAGAGCTGTTTCACTTCTGATTCTGTGAATTGATAACTGAACATCTAACACATATGAATTCACATTTTATTTGTATAAACCAGAGATTATGCAGTATCATGGCTTGTCTTTGTCTAAAACTATTTCTCCCAAGCAATTTTAGGAGAAACATTTGGGGCATGAGTGAAATCACAAATAAGTATCCTGAGACATCAAAGATCAACATTTGAGCAATAAAGTTTTCCTCTGGGTGATCTCATTATATACAGCAGTGGGTTTTTCCCCAAAATGTAAGCAGTGGATAATGGATAAACAACTTTATAAAGGCTTTCAACTGTATACACATATGTTATGAATGTTATTGCATAGAGTGAACCTAGAAATCAACTCGAGTAAAAGTATGAAGTAGTGTGTTACTCATTAAACAGAAAACGGTATTCAAAACAGACAAAATGTAAATCTATTTTAGCTGCTACATTAAGACGTGATTTATCAAGCAGAATCAACTCTATTGAGTAACAGACTTTTCTGTTTACTGTGACATTCCAATCATGGCTATTATGAGCACTAATAAGTCAAAGTCGAGTCAAAGTACTTTGTCAGTGTTAAAGTATGTACAGATCATCCAGTGGATTGAAAT
Organism: Corydoras sp. C115; assembly: GCA_019802505.1. Taxonomy (NCBI): domain Eukaryota; kingdom Metazoa; phylum Chordata; class Actinopteri; order Siluriformes; family Callichthyidae; genus Corydoras; species Corydoras sp. C115. The sequence continues at coordinate 1,888,529 of JAFMOC010000005.1, read as the reverse complement.
TCTGTTACTCTTAGATACCCATAGTAAAAATAAACATGAAACAAACACTAACCCTACATTATATTAATGAAATTAAGAAAAAACACTAATTGTAAAAACTATAAAGGTCCTCACTGATGCTCACTGAGGTCACTGGGTTTGACCAGTGCTATTATAAATAAAGCTGTTAACATGGAATTTCCTGTGAATCACAGTGTTGAGTAAACCTAGATTCATACAGATCATTTGCTTTTTTAAAAAAGGCACAGGCACAAAATTGGTACAGCAGAGCCACTACCCACCACCAAATGATATATGCCAAGCTAATAACGGTTTCAACTTTTCAACTAAAAAAAAACAACTGAGACAGGGCATTCATTACTAATAAATTACAAACAATGATATATGTAGCTTTGTTTTCTACACATGGCAGAGCATTTGTTCCCTATGCACCTGTGTAAAAGAGTATTCATTAATTTGCTCTAATTTTACACCTAAAGACTGAATTACCAACAGGCTCCCATACATGCTCTGTTCAAAAAGTCTGATGTAATAGCATTTATGCTGTAAAGTGCACTTCATGATATCATTACAAATCTTCAGATATACATCGTTAAATATGTGATCATATCACTGTAAAAGTTTCTCCATCAGAGTACAAGAGGTACATAACTATTCAATCATAAACAAAATAAAATAAACAGAAGCTGTAAATAAAGCTATATTTTGGTCCATAAATTTAATGTATAACTTAAAAAACATATGCAGGTAATGCAAGTGTTATAAATAACAAAATCACAACATACTAAATCTCTAATCTAATTATATTATCTCATTATCTTCCACTTAATCCTATACTAGGGACTAGGATTGTTGCCATTTTATGCTCATCCAGGAGAGAACATTTCAGGCCCTGAGCAAACACATCCAGGACACGGCACACCCTTACTCACACACACTATATATACACTAATGGCAATGTACATACGGGCAAGAGTAACCAAAAAGAAAGAGAAAACCCACCCGCACATGGGGAGAACATGGAAACTCCACCCAGATCGAGAGACAAATCTGTAGCCCCAGTGAAGAGAAGTGGACTTGCTAAATACTACACCATCGTGCGGTCCACCATACTAAACTAATTGTTGATATATTAGCAGAGGCTGTAATAAAAGGAGAATCCCTAAAACTATAAACATGTTAGATGACATTTAATTATCGAACAATAATCCATATTTTATTAATCACTGAATTTAACATATGTGGTTAAGAATGTGACTTGTAAAAAATGTAATAGTTAATGTTTTTACTTTTTTAATACATTAAATTCCAAAAATAAGAATAATATAATAATAATAATTAAATAGTAGCAGAAAGTGCTGCTATTTTTCTTTTAAATATAATAAATTTTCACCTGTCAACACTTCCAAACAAACCGGTCTTGTTCGGTTATAGATGTTATGGTTTTGTCTAAGTTTCTAATTGCACTTTCATTAATTTAAACATTTCACATTTTTTTCACCTTCAGGTGAATTTGCTGGGATACCCACTCTGGGAAGGTTGTTAATTGTCTTATGTGTTCTACTTGTGAGAGCTCCTTCATCACCAAAGATTAAACACCTTTCAGACTGATGGATATCATTGTGAATGTCTTTTCTTCTTGACATTGTATTCACTGACACCAGCATGCTTCTGACCAACAAAACACCCCAACTTTTGTTTTTATAAAAGTGGGTACTTATTTATACACTTCTACTACATTTTGGCTTCATTTTTATAAAAGAAAAATAATACCAGGGTAATTATTCACTCTACTAGGGTCATGTGAGGGGGGTTTCCATGCCCATCCAGGGGAGTCTATTGCTGGGCACACTCACTCACTCACACAGACACTCTATATATGGGGCAATTTATTAAATTTACCTTAAATCCATGTTTTTGGACTGTGAAAAGAAAGCGGAGAACCCAGAGCATACCCACGTGGACACAGAGAGAACAAGGAAAAGATTGGGATTCGAACCTGGAATCCCCAGTGCTGAGAGGCGAATGTGCTTACCACAAAGCCACTGTGCCACCCACATCAGAATCATTCATTCATTCATTCATTATCTCCCGCTTTATCCTCTATTAGGGTCGTGGTGGGGTTCCCCATGCCCATCCAGGGGAGAACGTTTCGGGCGCTGGGCAGATACACCCAGGACAGGGCGCCAATCCATCACTGGGCACACACTCACTCACACAGACACACTCTATACAGGGCAATTTTGTTGGAGAATTCAATTGACTTGATCCATGTTTTTTGACTGTGGGAGGAAACCGGAGAACCCAGAGGAAACCTACGCGGACACGGGGAGAACATGGAAACTCCACCCAGATGGGGATTCTAACTGGGAATCCCTAGCGCTGAGAGGCGAACGTGCTAACCACTAAGCCACCGTGCCACCCATGAATTAATATAATTAATATAATTAATATGATTTCAACCATGACATGAGTGCTAGAATGAGCTAATGGTTTTAGAATTTGTGATCTACTGAGTATCATCTGTATTTAGTACAAAATGTAATACTTCCACATTTTATTGTCAGATGAATTCATTATGAATTCCCTTTCTAAATTTGTCTTATATTTATCCAGAGAGGATTTATTTGTGGTCAGGCACTGAAATTAAATAAATGGGCCTGGTTTGCAATGTTCTAATTCATCCCAAAGGTGAGCAGTGGGTTTGAGGTCACAATTGTGTGTGCCAGTCAAGTTTTTCATACACAATGCATGCATGAGTGAATGATTTTATACATCAATGGAAATCGGACCAAATTCAATGACAGAATTCTGTGATTAAAAAGTGTCCCAATACTTGTCCATATTGTGTAAAATAATATATATATATATATATATATATATATATATATATATATATATATATATATATATATATATATATATATATATATATATATATATATATATGCTGAAAGTAAAGCTACAACAAACAAGCAATCACAATGAGGCTAATGCGCTACAGCATCAAATTTACCATACATGTCAAACTATTTTTTAAATGTTAAATGATATCTACAGCCATATATAAATGATACAGTCAAAGAGTTTTTGTGAACAGCATTAATCCATAGACCCAACCAAGACAATTAAGTGAGAGATAATAAAATAGTGGTAGTGAAATGTAGTGGGAAATGCTTTTAGGCCTCTACTACTAATTAACAATCATTGAAATGCCACATGTTTAACATGGGGCAGCATGGTGGCTTAGCGGTTAGCACGTCCGCCTCTCAGCGCCTTCCCAGTTTGATTCCCAATCTCCCCGTGTCCGCATGGGTTTCCTCTGGGTTCTCCGGTTTCCTCCCACAGTCCAAAAATCATGCCCCATATAGATTGTGTTTGTGTGTGTGAGTGAGTGTGCGCCCAGTGATAGATTGGCGCCCTGCCCTGGGTGTATCCCAAAAAATACCCCCCCCCCCCCCCCCCCCGCGACCCTAATATAGGATAAAGCAGAAGATAATGGATGGATGTTTAACATGTACAATGTGTTTTAATCACATGATTTAACTTTTTCTCATGTTTACGCAGAACACTATAATGCACACTGTTATAAAGAAACGATTGAAATGCCTATTTTATTTTATTTTTGCTTATGCTTATGGAACCATGACTATTATCATGTCCATAATGTTTATACTATATATCAGCTTATATAGCCTACAGTGGGGTTTGTTTAAATAGGAAAGCTGCAGCAAATACATGTGATTCTGTCAACAGTACATTTACATTTAGTAATTTAGCAGACGCTTTTATCGAATGCGACGAACAAATAAGAACACAACAAGTCAGTAGTTATGAAGAAAACCAGCCACACTGTAGAATTATAAAACCTGATCGTTATCTGATCCTGCACTACCCCCCTTTTTTTCTAGGTAATTTGTTAAAAACATTCTTTAGAATCTCCATTTAGCATTTACGTACCGCAATATATGATGCATATAAAAAAAAAATTATACTGTAACAAATGTATGTGTTTTCTCAATATTACAATAAAGAAAAATGCTAGAAAATCCATATTCAGCACTGTAAAAATGTTTTACAGAAACATATAATAGGGAAACCTCTGACTGGTTCCACTTTGATTAAGTTAAACTAATGAAGAATTATCTTTAGCAAAAAAGAACTCTGAGTCCCTGCAACATACAGATATGTGTCTGCCGCTCCAAAAGTGACTCAGTAAAGGGGGGAAATGCAAGAGGGGGTGTCAACTAAGGAACTCCGGCAAGATCTGCGAAAGATATGGCACAAAAGAACCAAAAACTTTTGCTATCAACTAGTTACCCAAGAGAGGTAATGCTGCCCTGAAGGCAAAAGATGAGTGTAGTTTTCTACATTTAGTAAAGTTTCTAGGAAGTTTATTAGGAAATAAGGTCATTACATATAGTCTGGAGAAGCTAAATGCACAGACATGACTAGAAAATGCACGTTTATAAATAATCCACCTTGTAAATGAACCTAAGCACTTTTTGTCATAAGGCAAAATGACTGAGTCTCCATGCTACTCCACATACTCTAGCTTGTACTAGTCATCCAGACTACATTCAGAAAAATACAATTTAACATCGGGGTTTGATTGAGAATGATAAAACTAGTGAAAAAGACACAGGCAGGACCCACACACACTTGCATTAGGAATCGGAAGAGGCCCCAGTTTGGTCCCACTGACTGGTCCTTCACACGTTACAATCTCCATGGCAACCAGCAGGTTTCCTTAGCAACTGTCTCCTCACACTCCCTCCTGTGGCATTACAGGAGCGAGGCGACTGGTTTGGTGACAGTCAGTGAGAGTAGACAGGTGTCTGTCTCTGACATCCCCCAAGGTCATCACTTTATGCAGCTTTTACTATTTCTCTACATGTTCTGCTCATTTTTTAGGACAACACTGGTCTATTTGTTCTATATACATATCTCTATACTTTTAACAGTATATTCTACAGTGTAGCTGGTTTTATTCAGAACTACTGACTTGTGTTGTTCTCATTTGTAAGACGCTTTGGATAAAAGCATCTGCTAAATGACTAAATATAAATGTAAATGTTAACATCTTGACACAAAGCTGATCTATCCTTTGCTTTTCTGCTATCTGCTTTTCCATTTTCTTTAATTAGTCAGCCAATTATATTCATTCAATTTCCAATTACAGTATAGTCTTATTTTAATGGATGTGGTTACTGCTAAAACTGAAAATAATCTATTAATTTTATCATATACATCAAAGAGTTATGACCAAACATAATCACAATAACACAGACAAATCCCAGCTATAAAGCTTAATCAGCACTGTAAGCACACTTTACAGACTGATTATAAAGCCCATCTTTAGTCTTTACCAAGTGTGTGTTGACACTTTTAGTGCCTTTTGACTTTAATTTTTTAGATCAACAGAACAACTCATTTTTAAATGAGATTGGACAAACGGTAAAGTGTGAAAGGTACAAAAAATATGATTTGTTAATAATTGAAAATGCCAATGTACAAAGGAATGGTTTCCAAAATTTAATTTGAACAACTTCACTGTATTTTGTAATATAATTGTATAAACAAATGTAAAATGTAGGGCTTAGTGGTAGCAGTTTTGCACTCAGCACTAGGGATTCCCGGTTTGAATCCCACTCTGGGTGGAGTTTCCATGTTCTCCCCGTGTCCACGTGGGTTTCCTCTGGGTTCCCCGGTTTCCTCCCACAGTCCAAAAACATGAATCCAGGTCAATTAAATTCTCCAAATTACCCCATATAGAGTGAGTTGGATTAAGATAGATGGATGGAAATGTAAAATTTGAATTCTGCAACACACTTAAATAGAAAAGAGTGTAAAGAAGGCAAAATATGAGTATACAATTTATGATAGGTTTAAGAATATTTGAAAGGCGTATTCCTTGCAAATTGGTTTTTATATATATATATATATATATATATATATATATATATATATATATATATATATATATATATATATATATATATATACAAGATATTTTCTGTCAATAATGTTGTGTAAAGTATCTAAAGAAATTTCTGTCTGTGGTGGGCATGGCCTAAAAGTCCAGTTGAATACCAACATGGCTTTCCATTAAAAGTAACCATACTATTAAATAAATCGGCGTGGCCTTAGGAGTACTTTAAACTGTTGACACCTAGCTGTCTACTGCTGCATCAACATCTGCAACCTGAAACTATTACACAAAAAACCCAAATGTCAATTCTATTCTTAAAGACAGTGGATATGCCTGCTGGGGTTGGATTTCAGGATTCAGTTTGTTTTGTGGAAAAACAGACATTATGTTTGCTGAGCAAAAGCCAAAAGGGACAAACCAGAAGTTTAACAAACATAGGTGCATTATCCAATATCTGTCATAGCATGTTGGTGTATCAGTGTTCAGGGAATGGGTGACTTTCATATGTGAAGGAATATTGTTAGGAGTCATATAAATGTGTTTTTTGAGACACATGCTATATATAAAATATATACTATACACCTTTTCCCTGAGAAGTCTACAATTATTTTAACAGAATAATACTAGACATTATTCTGTAATTCTACATGCTAAAAAACAGTGTGACTGTAGACATTTACATTTACAATACATAGTGTGTGTATTGATTGAATGACATGCCTCTAATTCGGATCTGCCACATTTTGACTAATGTACAGCTTCATAAGAAGAAATTACATTATGGCAACCATGGAATTGTAACCAAAGGCTTGTATCAAGCCTAAAAAAATCCCACTTCAAAATTTTTTAAATACATTTTAGTGTGTTGCAGGCATCAAATAAAAAAAAATTGTTTTACGTATAAAATATAAAACACAAGAAACATTACTTAAAAAAAACATTATCAGCCCTTTTTTGAAAATTTTTGCATGTAAATTCAGTTTAAGATAATAAATAAATTTAAGATTTTATTTGAAATTGTGCCTGATGCAATATCTAAACTTTTGTATAAATGGTTGTGTGTTCACAGAAACTTGGGCCGATTGCACAAAAACAGGTCCATCTTCCCAGTTTTAATTCGGATCATAACAAAATGATTGTTTATCCATTTCACAAGACTTATTATTATTATTATTGATTATCTACGTTCTGCATCTAGAAACCATCTATTCATATATATATATATATATATTATTTTAAATATATTAATTAAAACATCAATGCAAAAATGCCACCTTTTATATGCTTAAAAAATAATCCTTGAAAACATATTTTGATGTGTTTAGTGAAAAGCTCATGAGTGGTCAACCTAAAAATATTTTTAGTAATAATAATAATAACATATATATAATAATATATAAAATAATAATATATACAGCATCCAGACATCCAAAGCCAAAACCACTTGATACAGTACCTCTCAGACACATAATACAGACAGAACCATGTTTTTTTTTTATCTATTCGACAGTAACACACACAAACACTACATCATGCTTCGAAACAAAACTACAAGTCTCATTCCCAAGACATAATTGTCAAGATTTTCCTAGAAACCTCTCCTGCTGTAAGTGGTCATGGTTTTAGTTCAATTCAATACTGTAATAATAATGAAGGCTGGTCAGTACCATTAAGAATGGAACATAATATCAAGCTTAGTAACCAGGTTTTTACACTTTAGCTAAACCAACAAGTCATTTTGTATCACACAATGTTCTATTTCCACAACTTCTCAGAACAAATGCAACTTTCCACTTAAACTTCCTACTTATGAACCTGATGTATCTTTACTTCCTGTTCCTACCTGGTCCCACCATCCGATGAGCCAGGGTTTGGAGCAGGTCTCGCAGAACAGGTCCATCAGAGGGCTTCTGCGCTCAGCGGCCTGACCTCCCCCTTCCAGGCCTCCGGTCGCCCCCAGTTCCAGCTCTGCCCCAGCCCTCCCCTGCAGACTGCTGTAGCTGGTGGACTGGGGCAACCGGTAGGCTGTGGACCCCGGTGAGGAACAGGGTGATGTGGCAGGCTCGAGTGCTTCCACCACACCCATGCTGAGTGAGACAGGTGGCACAGGCCGCTGGCACAGGCAGGTGGCACGGTAGTGCGGCGGTGCCCGAGCAGTACGCGTACCCCAGCGGCATGCGGGCACAGTCAGGGTGCGCTTGCTGAGGCCGCAGCCAGCGCCGCCAGGCCACTCCAGAATGTGGATTGGCCGAAGTCTTGCAGCAAAGCACTTACACTTCTTCCTCTTTGTTTCTGACTTGCTAATGCTTTACATGTAGTTGTCGAGCGCAGGCAGTAGTTGTGTACGGCTCACCAGGAGCCGCCTGGATCTGCAAACTATATGGACTACATTGCATCCCAGTGAAGGAGCAGAGTTGACCCAAATCCAGCCGAGTGGGGAGGGGGGAAGCAGAGGAGCAGCCCAAGATGGAGAATTCGGAAAAGAGGAGATCGTCTGAAGGGCACAGGGAGGAGAAGATGATGGGGAGGAGGACTGACACAGCGTAGTGCAGGGGTGAAAAGCACAAAAAAGGAGCTATAATGTAACAGAAGGCTAGGAGGGAATGTAACTTCAGTGATCGGTGAAAACAAAAAGCAGACGAAACGGCAAGACAGCACAGACGAAAACAACACACTGAGTTAAACAGTCACAGGACCACTTAGCCCAGAGCATCCACATAAAATAAGATAGACGACACCAATGGAGGAAACAAGGAAAGAAAACACAGACAGGGCCATGAGTCGTTAATGTCTGTAATCAGTAATCCAAATCTTGCACAGGTCCAGAAAAACAGATTGGTTTTGGCTCGCTGTCCTTGGGTCTGTTGCCCCTCCCCCACCATGAACCGGGCCCCACGTTGCCAGTCTGTGCAGCGATCCTGCTCCAGCAAAAAAGCGTCAGCTAGTGCTTCTCTCTTTTCCACACTGCTGCCTCTCCAACGTAGCTCCGATCAGTGGGATCCACCCACAGAGATGTCTGGCTTAATGAACAATGCCTCTGTCTGGGTCCCATGCTTTTTGTCTCCCTGGATGCTGTAGACTGTTTCTGCAAGGTAATCTGCCTCTTCTGACGGTACGTGCATGTGTGTTTGCGTGGCGTGAGTGTGCAAGTGCGCAGCCTGAGTGCGCATGTGCTGCAGAGGGCATGTCAGAATGTGGGAAAAAAAAGAATGTGTGTCTGTATCTTTGTGAAAGCATCAATTTAGAACTGATTTCTGAATGACACATATATATACACACACACACACGTGTGTTTAATTAATCAGGTACATCTCCAAAAATAAGCAGTTAACCACTCTCCCATCACTGTTATCAAAACATGTTATAGAAAATGACATGTATAAAATGCCTCATTCTCTTTTTTTTCATTTGCACTGTACAACAAACAAAAAAAATGAAAATATCTGTAAATTGTAACAACCCTGTCATCCATGGTTTCAGTGAAACAACAACAAGAATATGACCCTATCTCTTTAAGAAACAAAGATACAAAAGACAGATCTGTCATTGGTTGATACTGAAACAACATGTTTTGTGGTCACCGCTGACAGCCAGTGATAAAGCAGGAGAGATAGACCCCTGCTGTAGTTCCGTAGCAACCAAGGTTAAAGAGTAGACATCAGCATCAGGACCCGAGAGCTTCCTCTACTCATCACGTCTTTCTCTTTTTTTAACCTCCATCATACCCAGTTCTTAAATTTCCTCATTCTTGCATGTTTCTTCGACAACCGTGTCCATGACAACTGTTACATACATTTTACACTTATTAAATCTAACACTATAACATAAAGAAAAGAACATAAACACACTACTACAGACGGATCCTGTTAATATGTTTGAAGGCAGTGATGCTTGAAAGTTTGTGAACCCTATAGATTATTTCTTCTTCAGAAATAGAAATGTAAAACACCATTAAATTATTATATTAAACCTAAAACTAAAAAAAGTGAAGTGTTTTTAGACAAAAAAATAATGGTCATTTATTCATAGAGGAAAATTTCTAAATTTCAGATCATCATAAAGTGGAAAAGTATGTAGACATTTTAGTTAATTTAGAGGTAAAATTAAGAGTCAGTTGTTTTTTTATTTAAATGGATGACAATCCATTGTAAAGTTTAAAAGAACAAGATTACATGGACATCCCCAGAGGATATTGCCAAAAGATTTGCAACAGATAAAAACTAAAACTAAAGATTTTGGTGTAAATAAGAAGCCAAAGTTTGAATAAAGGAAGCCATTGCATTTCAGCATAAGAACCTTATTCTATCAGTGAAACATGGCAGTGTAGTGTCATGTTTTGGCGCTATTTTGTTGCATCTAGATCAGTTGTCATGAATTCTAAATGACAAGCTATTAAATTATTTAGATTTACATTTAGTTATTTAGCAGATGCTTTATCCAAAGTAACTTCCAAATGAAAGAACACAATAGCACAAGTCAGTAGTTAAGGAGGAACCCACTGCACTGTAATATCATCAAACCTAATAATTATTCAATCTGGTTTTAATGGTGGATTTTTGGTTAATGGTTTTCAGTGGATTTATTTTTGATAGCAGGTGTTTCTGGGAGAGATGTGTTTTAAGTTGTTTCTTGAAGATATTGAATGTTTTAACATTACTTGTGATAAATGACATCACAGTGAGGTTGAAGCGTTTTCAAAATTTTATATGAATTATAATTAAATGTCAATCATTAAATCTGAGGATGAAGTGATTCATATAGAAATGTATAGATTAACGTTAAACTTCAACCAACAGAATATATTCAGATTAGCCTGAAATGTGTATTTCATGTAAGGAGACCCAACATCACCCCAGTACTAAAGTTGCTCTCTACAGAGAAATATGCTAAAATATCTTCGTGTTAATGTGCAAGACTGATTAACCCTTACAAAATATGTCAAGTTGCAGTTAATACAGGTGTCACACCAGACACTAAAATCAAAGAGTAACACATTTTGAAACTTACAGATATGTAATAGTAAATCAAATTCTTTGATAAAAAGAGGAATATACATTGTAATGTCTAGTGTTTGTCTCATTTGTTTATTTCAGTTTGCTATCTCAACCTTTTAGCATTGTGTGAAAATGTAATGAAGTTTTGCTTTATACAAAAGGTATGAAAACAAATTCACGTATCAAAAACAGGTTTCCACAAAGTTAACCAACGGATCCATAAACAAGCAGCGTTAAATTTAGCCACCATGTAGCCCACATGACATCATGCATTTGGACAAAATGAATCAGTTACACAGCATAGATTCATATAGAACAAACCAGGCAACAACGTAACCAAAATGACCAGGGAAAGTACAGCAAACAGACAATCCTCAGTGACAATGGTGCAAAAAAGTGAAAACCTACTTTGTTGGAGGCCATTTCACTGACAGATCGATGTGTCTGGATGGTCTCCAGCTGGTCCAAACACCAGTCCAGCTCCTCCAGAGTCTCACGTGCCAGCTGTTGGTATGTCTCTTCTATAAACACAGATAAGAAAAGTCTATCATTAGTACAATATTAATCTATAAGTTACCATCTCAAGAATATATTTTCAAGAATATATGTGATTAAATTCTATTAATAATCCTATACATTAATAGGGACTAGGGTTGTTGGGGGGCATGCCCAAGCAGAGAAGAACCTTTTGGGCATGCCCAAGCAGAGAAGAACCACACCAAGGACAGGGATTCAATCCATTGCTGGGCACAGACTCACACAGGGGCAATTTAGCAGGGGCAGGGATTTAGATTTAGAGTATTAACTTTGAATCCATATTTTTGGACTGTGGGAGGAAACCAGACAACCTGAAGAAAACCTCCTAAGATACGGGAAAACATTTCAAGAATGAATATTAAAAATTGAAGTTAATAAATGGTGACAACTAACAAACATTTAAATGTTGATAGTCAGACTATGTTGCATATTGGTATCCAGTACAAAAATCATGTACTGAATACATTTTCTTTTTCACATTATTTTTGACTGTCATTTGTGTAAACAATAACTTACACCCCACTACCTCTAAAGTACAAGCAACTGTGTCTACTCTTTCAAAATGCAGCATTCTCCTGAACAGGAAAACTCACACATTAAATACATTAGTAATTTCCGATCTCAAGAACTGTAAGAATGACAAAACCATAAAATTGTTTCCAAGAAACCTTTAAAATATCCAGCATATTGCTGAAAACTACTTTTATGATAAACTACTTATCATCTATAAAGCCTATACCAAGCATTAACCCAGAAGCTCGATAAACTAGCAGTGGGGATGGATGTTGTACTGAATAAATCAAACAAAACAAGAAAGCATAGAAACTTGGAAAAACTTGAAAAATAAAAAGCCAAAATAAGAAACAGGAGAATACTGCAAAAACCGCAAAGTGTCTTTAAAATGACATGACTCAAGCTAAAGCAAACGAACAAGGGGTGCGGGGAGGTGCAGAGTTTAAAAAAGAAACAGTTAACACTGGTAAAGTTAATTGGTACAACAAGTGGACTATTTATACTAGCTCTTCCTATTATTATCTAATTTCACATCATTATCGTCCACTTAATCCTATACTAGGCGGCACGGTGGCTTAGTGGTTAGCACGTTCGCCTCTCAGCGCTAGGGATTCCCGGTTCGAATCCCCATCTGGGTGGAGTTTCCATGTTCTCCCCGTGTCTGTGTGGGTTTCCTCCGGGTTCTCCGGTTTCCTCCCACAGTCCAAAAACATGGATCAAGTCAATTGAATTCTCAAAATTTCCCCATATAGAGTGTGTCTGTGTGTGTAAGTGAGTGTGTGCCCAGCAATGGATTGGTGCCCTGTCCTGGGTGTATCTGCCCAGCGCCCGAGATGTTCTCCCCTGGATGGGCATGGGGAATCTCACCGCGACCCTAATAGAGGATAAAGCGGGAGATAATGAATGAATAATCCTATACTAGAGACCTGGTCGCATTGGATTTCCCCATGTACACCCAAAACAGGGTGTCAATCCATCACTGGGCACACACTTATACACATGGATACCATTCAAACCTGGATCCTTAGTGCTGAGAAGAGAACATACAAGCCACTGTGTCCCTATTATTATTATTATTATTTTTTTTTTTAAACAACCGAGTACAAAATAGCATTGTATTGTATTAGTAAGCAGTATGTTATTAAGTCTGTGTTTATATAACTCATTTCAGTTTTATCTATTTGCTTTTTCGATCTTTGTTCTGCATGGAGACCTTAACACACCACTTTTGGAATAAACTGTACTTAATCCCACGTTTTAAGAGCAAGTTAATAAAGTTTTGGATAAGTGATTAAAATAATAACATTAATTCAAATAAAAGTTGTTTTTTTTTAAAGCTAAAATAAGCCTTTTTTCCTAAGGCCTAATATCAGTGATAGTCGGGGTTAGAAACACAGTTTTATAACAAACAAAATATGGATATATTTGGGCTCAGCTTTTAAAAAAATGACTCTTGCTAACAGTGTAAGCTTTTTACAAAGAATTTTAATATTTTTTAACTATTTTAATTATTTATATTTTATAGGGTGGCTTAGTGTTTAGCACGTCAGCGAAGGGGAGCCAGGTTCGAATCCCAATCTAGGAGGAGTTTCTATGTTCTCCCCATGTCTGTGTGGGTTTTCTTTGGGTTTTCGGGTTTCCTCGCAGTCCAAAAACATGAATTCAATGTGAATTGGCTGCCAAAAAATTGGCCCTGAATAGTCTGTGTGTGTGTGTGTGTGTGTGTGTGTTTGAGTGAGTGTGTACCCAGTGATGGATTGGCACCCTGTCCTGAGTGTATCTGACCATCACCCGAAACATTCTCCCCTGGATGGGCGGGCACAGTACCCAGTCCAGTACATAGTATTAAATGGAAAATGATGAGATGAAATAAAAGACATATTTTACAGGCTAGAGCTCTATGCTCTCTAACTTTGAGTGTTATTTTCTATGGCGGATCTTTTGGAGGATGAACTGACAGATTGTATGTATTATCAGATGTGTCACACGTATGTGTGTTATGGGCCACAACTGATTTTTAACCAAACCACTAAATCTAGTGGCTGCTTAGTGATCAGTTTTGTGGCTCTGGATGCAGCATCATACAACAACAAAGCAATTCAACATAAGTAATAATGTACAGTATATATCAGTTCATAATGACCATCCACCAAAGAGGTACATATTGTTGGTTACCTATATTCTCTCAGTGTGCGAGAAGAATTCATTAAGAGGAGGTTGTTGTAAAAGAACATTCATCCATTTAATTTTAAAGCACACAGGAGAGCACAAAGTTACTATTTATTTTCATTATAGAGACGAGCCATTGAGAGTCGTTGTTCGTCTGATTAGTCTGGTAGGCTTCCAGCCCATGGTTCCCATATGGTTCTGCGTCCAATGATATAATTCATTTTGTACTGGCAGCAGTGCCTACAACAGGAAACGCCGTGCAAGTAAATGTGACAGACAGTGTGTGGGATGAGTGCAAGTGTGTGTAGGAGGGCAGAAGAGAGCTAGAGAAAAATGCTCTCCAATGACTATCATTACAGTAAACATACCAGAAAGTGTTGCTGGTGGAACTGTAGATTGGCTTGTCACTGGCGACCTCCTGTGGACAAAAATAAAATCAACTGAAATCTCGTCAACTGAAATATCATAGTGCGCCCTCTGCTAGTGAGAAACGGATAGTGTGTTCTATATATTAAAGGACATAGAGTGATTTAAATTTGTTTGTACCTAACTGCTTATTTCCTACCCACAATGTTTCAAAATAAAATAAAAAAGTTTTTTTCTCAAATGCAAAATATTTACAATTAAAAAATTATTTTTGATAATTTTGATAATTTGTTGGGGGCGGCACGGTGGCTTAGCACGTTCACCTCTCAGCACTAGGGATTTCCGGTTCAAATGCCAATCTGGGTGGAGCTTCCATGTTCTCCCCGTGTCCGCGTGGGTTTCCTCCAGGTTCTCCGGTCTCCTCCCACACTCCATGGATCAAGGTCAATTGAGTTCTCCAAATTGCCCCATGTAGAGTGAGTTTGTGTGTGTGACTGTGTGTGTGTGAGTGAGTGTGTGCCCAACAATAGATTGTCCTGGGTGAATCTGCCCAGCGCCCGAAACAATCTCCCCTGGATGGGCATGGGGAACCCCCCCACGACCCTAGTTGAGGATAAAGAGGAAGATAATGGATGGATGGATGGATAATTTGTTGGATGTGTTACAGGTGAAACTGTATTATTTTGTGTGTATAGTGTGTGTGTGTGTGCACAAACTTTTTCTGCCCAATTTGTTCATATCCAGTTGCTTCTCCTCCGAACTCTCCCGCATGTTTTCTTCAACATGATTAGAGCAGTCTCCCCTTTGACCCCCACCCTTGGACAGTCAATAGAGGACGCTGCTGCTGCAGCAGTGAGGCTTCTCAGATTCATCCACCCTTTATCAGGAGAGGTGGGGAGCTGAGCCAAAGGCCCATGTGCCCTGTGTTGTGTCCTAAGGTTTAGATCAATGAGCTATTCAGGTCTTTTTTTTATTCAAATTTAAATGGTAAAATTTATGAGCATAAATATATTAAAAAATTGTTGCTTCTTTTTCAAATATTGTCATGTAATTAATGTAAGCCTATTTTTGTCGTGTTGCTACATTTACCAGCTTTATGTGTCCTGGGAAATCATGCCTGACAAAATCAAGTCACATGGAGTTATCATAGATACTCAGTTTAATGACATATCCACTGTTAATGCTGTTGTGTATTTGTGTACTAATAAAATCATTTAGCTATATTTAGGGTATAATATTTACTTAATATTGCTTTAGGTTCATTAAATAATAAAGTTTATTGTGCATAACATCAGTAATCTGATTTTATCCATGCAACTGTACATCATTTTACTTAATTAGCTTTGAGGTGCATATTCAAAAATATCAATAAACACAAAGAACTATTATTATTATTATATAATAACATATTCAGTTACCAAAAAAACGCATTATGTGCATTTATGTACACTAAATGACTGCACTGAATGACTGCAGAGATACAACTTGACAGTGACAGTTGAAACATTTCAAAGAGGCAATTGAGACTATGAAAATACACTGACTTGTCAGTGGGTGATGTGACATTGGCAAGAATGGTGAAGTTGCTTCTGACAGTTCGGAGACTTGCCAACACCTAGGAGAGAGTAAGAAAAACTGGGCCATTAGATAAATCCATAAAGGCTGCCAGTATTTTTGCATGTCCTGTACACAAGTTATTGTGTAGTTCAATCCTGCCTCTTTAAGACGCACCTGAGCAAACGGAGTAACTATGAGATCCTCAGCATGTCTGGAAAGCAGATAGAATGAAATATTTATATATATTATTATCAATAAATAATCAGTATGTTTTTGCTAAAAAAAAAAAAAAAAAAAGAAAACCAGTTAGCATGTATTATCATTTAAGTTTCATAAATTTCTTAGTTTTATACATTATTTCAAATAAACAATGCAACAGAATTCGTCTTTTTGTTCTGAAAGCCTCTTACCCTTCGCTGTTGATGGAGGAGTTACGAGACATGGTCTTAGGGGACATGTCATAGTCTGAGTCAGAACGGTAGAGGAAAGACTCCCGTCTGCCACTCTGGGGGAATGAGGGATGGAGCACAAGCCCTGGACTCGCCTGCGAATCCATTGGGCTACGACCCGGAGATGGACCATTCTCTCCATCAAAACTGAAAGAAAAAGGTACAGGAGTGGTTTTTAGATATAACAGGGAAATGATATAAACACTGCAAAACAGAAAACCCTCTTAATTTACATCAAGCATAACAGAGTTAGCCAAACCATTTGCTGAATATTCTCACCCAGCATTAGACAAAGGCAGTCGTGAGCACAGACAGTCGTGTTTGGCTTTCTCTCCCCAGGAGAGCACATATACTCAGAGCATCTAAAGAGCAGTGGCAGACTCTGAGCCACCCAGCATCGCCATTAGCATAATCATCAGCAGCCTAATCAGTGAAGAATCTCCAGTGTACTCTGCTTTGTTTAGGATAATCACCAAACATGCGGTCATTAGTCTGACAATAAACAAAGGCAGCGCATGTCGGAAGCTGTTACAGGCCTTACATGGAATAGTACTGAGAAAATATTTGGGGAACTCCATCATTGGTTTAAAGTGTGTTTATGCAGAGTCATGTAACAATACTAATGTAACTAGGTGAACCATAAGAGAACTGACTATCCATCATAAATCCGGAGACGTTTATTGCCCATATGGAGCTTACTGTCCAAATCCTCACCGCACCCTTTAGACAATACAGACAAACATTGGAAGCCATCCAAATATCAAGATTTCCTATCATGATACAGAGAGGAAGATTTGGAGTTGGGCAAAAAGCAGGTACATGTGGTATTAAATCTAGCAGTGTTATAAGGAGAAACTTTTCAATTGTCCAAAAGGCCACCGCTGAGAAGTATGGAGGGGTGCGCAGTGGCAGATGCTTGTCTTCCACAGCATCAAAGCCTTCTGAACTTCTTTGAGTCATTACTGGAAAATTTGGATATGCTGCGACTCCCAAAATTCAAACACATGCACAGACAAACAAAAGAGAAATAATTGCACGCAGCGTCAGAGCTCGATGTCTGCCAAGGGTTTTTTTCGGCTCTCTGTCGTTTTCTCTCTTTCTGTCAGTCAGAGTTCCTCCCCCTCATTCCTTTTCTCTCTCTCTAGGAGTCTAATAACCCTGTTCCCACACAAAAAGAGGGGGAAAAAATAATCATAGCAGATGCAGCATCCAAAGTCTCACACCATGCATTGGAAGTAGAGCCAGTCCAAGTCATTTTAGTGAGAACAAATGCTCCTGAGATTTTCAAAAGCTGAGTGTTTGCATAATTACAATTGGCTTATTCATGAAAAAAAGGTTGAACAGGTATCTCTCGAGCTGCAATGCTATTACCTTCAGTGCAAACCTGGGTGAGCAAAGTCCTCATTGTAAAGTTTGCTTACCCAATGGTTCAGTGCACACACTGATCTACTGAGTCAAGTCCATTGATCCATAGAGCTTTCCTATTCTCAGCCTGATTTACAACTTAGAGGTTTGTTAGTCCTGCTACAATTTCACTCTTTTCCTTTTCTTATCTCCAGCAGACAGAGTTCTTCATGGAGCAGCTGGAGAACAGAGAAACATGAGCAAAAGACCAAAGGCACTTGCCTTTGCAGCACAGAAGATGGATAATGTAAATGAAAGAGAGAGCGAGAGAGAGAGAATGTGAAGGATGGATGAAGTAAAAGGAATTGGAGGAAATGACTTTAGGCCTAATCTAAATGTTTACATATTCAGAAAGCCTAAAGCATGCAATGTTTTTTTTCCCGAACTGTTTTTTAAACAACAGTGGCAATGTAGAAATTGCACAGGGAATATGCAGTGAGTCAGAACTATAAACTTACATGGATTCCTATGAACTTTTATGCCTTTGAAGTATCAATGTGTCACTAATGTGAACAAGACATTCCTTAAAAACATTTATTCATTCATTATCTCCCGCTTTATCTTACATTAGGATCGCGGTGGGGTTCCCCATGCCCATCCAGGGGAGAACGTCTCGGGTGCGCTGGGCAGATAGACCCAGGACAGGGCGCCAATCCATCGCTGGGCACACACTCACTCACACAGACACACTCTATATGGGGCAATTTTGAGACTTCAATTGACTTGATTCATGTTTTGGACTGTGGGAGGAAACCGGAGAACCCGGAAGAAACCCACGCAGACACGGGGAGAACATGGAAACCCAGATGGGGATTCAAACCGGGAATCCCTTGCGCTGAGAGGCGAACGTGCTAACCACTAAGCAACCGTGCCGCTTCCTTAAAAACAAATGGTTTAAAATGTTGTATCTGTTAATTTGTTTCACATGTCTGCTGTTAAAAAGGTTGCTGGCATTGTTTTTATTAATAAATTAATTTAGATATTTTGTATATGACTATTAATGATACAGAATATATAATCTGTAGAAAGGGCAATGTGGTTGTGTCTAACTTTGGAAAATCACTATAAGGATTAAATACATTGGTTTTAGGAACGTATACTGATTGTAACAATCCCAGTAAATTTAATACCAGCCACTTTAATACACCTTGAATAAAATATCCGTAAAGTCACTGAATTTAGAACATACATTTGGTTTTGCAGACACTTTCTTTCAAATCAATTTACAAGAATCCCGACATGATTATTGGGGGTTAGCCTTGATACAGCACCTTTGGAGCAATAACAGTTAGGGGCCTTCCTCACGTTGGCTTAATGGCTTACTTTGATGTACTCAAGTTTTAACCATCAATTTTTGTGAGATGAACTGGAAAGCACCAGTGATTTATGAACATGTCATGTAACTTTTTCCAACCTTAATCTCACTGACAATAGTACTAAGTACTAGTACTAAATGCCCAACTTGTTTTTTATTTACACTAATTTAGAATTGGTTATTTGCAACATACATCAAAAAATGGAACTGAGATAAGATTTTAAAACAATGTTTAATACCAGGGCTTTACTGGAACAAATAAATATTCCTCATTGCTAGTTATAGTTTATTAGTTAAGGTACTAAAAGTACCATAATACCATAATACTTGCCAAGGTATAATCACATTTTAATAAAGCAATAAGGTATGAGAGAGTATGCATTATTGTTAATAAATCACAGGAATGAGGACACCAAGCAGAGTAAATTTACAACTCCTTCCTATTTTTTTACAGATTAAAAACAAACAAATTTATCATTTTTATTCATTATCTTCTGCTTAATCCTCTACTAAGGTCATGGGGGGGTTCTTCATGCCCGTCCAAGGAAGAATGTGTCCAGCGCTGGGCAGATACACCCAGGACAGAATGCCAATTTATCGCTTGGCACACACACAGACACACACTATATGGGGCAATTTAGAGCATTCAATTTACCTTGAATTCATGCTTTTGGACTGTGGGAGGAATCCGGAGAACCCGGAGGAAACCCACATAGACACGGGAAGAACATGGAGAAACTACACCCAGATGGGGATTCAAACCTGGAATGCTCAGCACTGAAAGCCGAACATGGTAGCCACTAAGCCACTGTGTCGCCCACTATTTTTATTCATTTCAAATATTTTAGTCGAACTGATATTCCTTGTATTAATATCTACATAGTAGTGCAAAGTTAAAGTTAGCACCAGTTTAAGGTGATTGCATATACAGGTTCAGAACTATTTGAATTTCAGGACTACAAAATAAACTAAATTTCATGTTTTATGAAAACAATCTTTGAGTGCTTTTTCTCAAGCATACCTGACTGTCCTGAAAATGTCCACCTAGCACCACAGAAGACCTATATTACATTTTTGACTGTTTTCCTTTAGACTTCAGGAGCCATTACCAGGGAAGAAGGCACTATAACATAATTTTCAGCGCACATCCCTGTTTCCGCATCCTGCATAAGCTGCCTCTATGACACCCTATTTCACGACTGTAGCAGCTGCCGCATGTAGGGGTGGAGAGAGCAGCACATGTATAGTTGCTAGACTACTGTCCACTGTACCTTGAGGTACCCCAATTACATTTTTGAGGTAAGCGTCTTTGTACCTGCACGGTACTGAGAGTAGCATGCCACCTGAGGTATGGGTAGAGTTTTATGGGTCAAGTGCTCATCTAATGTATCGTTTAATTCCATGTTTGGCATGTTTGATCTGCATGTGCCCTGAGGTATATATTGCTTTTATTATGTTATTTTATAACATTTCATAAAATTTCTTGGTGTGTTCTTGAAGTTGGGTCATGTTTAGAGCATTTAGAATTGAGCAATATTATCTTTGTAAACTCGAGAGTAATTCTATTTAAGATGTGCTTGCTTATATATATATATATATATATATATATATATATATATATATATATATATATATATATATATCAGCGATGGATTGGCGCCCTGTCCTGGGTCTATCTGCCCGGTGCCCGGGAGGTTCTCCCCTGGATGGGCATGGGGAACCCCACCGCGACCCTAATAGAAGATAAAGCGGGAGATAATAAATGAATATATATATGTGTGTGTGTGTGTGTGTGTGTGTGTGTGGTTAAGTGGTTAGCACGTTCGCCTCTCAGCGCTAGGGATTCCCGGTTCGAATCACCATCTGGGTGGAGTTTCCATGTTCTCCCCGTGTCTGCGTGGGTTTCCTCCGGGTTCTCCGGTTTCCTCCCACAGTCCAAAGATATGGATCAAGTCAATTGAGTTCTCTAAATTGCCCCATATAGAGTGTGTATGTCTGTGTGAGTGAGTGAGTGAGTGTGTGCCCAGCGATAGATTGGCGCCCTGTCCTGGGTGTATCTGCCCAGCGTCCGAAACATTCTCCCCTGGATGGGAATGAGGAACCCCCCCGCGACCCTAATATAGGATAAAGCGGTAGATAATGGATGGATGGATATATATGCATAGATATAGATACAGTATATATGTACATATATATATATATACATATATTCATGCTCTTATCACATAAAGGTGAATGAACAACAGCTGTAAAACCTTTAAACCTTACCCTGAGATTGAGATCATACTAATTCATACCATATAAAAAATTCACAAGCAACTCTAAATCCTAATAGTTACCTAAATGCCTGTAAGGAAAATTAATGTAAGATATATATATTAAAAATGCACCCACAGTAATGGTTGTTTTGCTAATGAGATGCTGACTAAATATAACTTGGTTAACATAGAAACAGCTAGCTGAACCTGAGACTGCTTTAATCATGGTAACTACAAAATCTTTAATTTAAAAAAAAAAATAAAGAAAATAGCTTGTATACATTATATGTCATTAACAGACTAAATGATCACCAGTTGTAAATGAAAGACTTTATTCAACAGTGTTACCATTATGTTATCTTCCTTATCTTAATCATCATTAATTAAATTAATCATTATGATGGTGCATACACTACCACCCTTCACGTTTACCTCTTCAGCACGCTTCTCCTGCTGATTATGTTGTTCCTCGGTTTGGTCATGCTCACTCTGTCCCTTTTCAAATTCTCTTTCACACACCAGCTTACATGCTTAGCAGTGGCCATGGGCATCCTATTCACCTCCTTCGAAGTCCCACATGTGGGTTTTCAATGTTTTGTACAGTGAATGTTGAAAATACTGCAGCAAATGTGTTCTTTTTTTACATATCAGGTTGAACCTGATACAAGATTTTCTTATAGGCCCTCAACTTCTCCGCCCACGTTTTGCTCTCTTGCACATCCAAAGTATGCATTTTGACACTGTGCTATGGTGTCTGACATGAGAAAGATTACATATTTTAAAAATAAACAAAAATCTATCCTGGAAAAGATTTACCACACCTGTCTACGTTAAAGGTGCACTATTTTAAAACACTTCATAGTAAGCAGGTAAATTGTTAAGTGTATCAATGCTCCTGGTTGAAGGTACATTTACCAAACCTGGTGAATACAAAATAATCCATTCTAATACATAACATCCCTTGCATTTCTTTTTTAGCACCTAAACTTGATTTAAATGTGCCTAAGAAAGAATAAGTGTGCTGTGATCGGATGAGTCTATATTTCATCATGTTTTCTGATCAAAATAAGATGTTTAGTTTTTCATGCCAACAACAAAGGGGCTACCCATACTGTATCAAAAAATGTGCAAAAGCCAACATCTGTGATGAGGTTCATCAGTTTCCAAAGCATAAATAATCAGCATGTGCAATGATATCATTGCTGCAGATATGTCAGATGTTTTAGAGAAACATATGATGGCATCAAGAGGCTGATGTGTACGGTAAATTCCATAATTACTTGAGCAATGTAGTTCCAGACCTCATTTTACTGAAGCTACAATAGAGTTGTTTGAAGGGTGCTTCAGTGACCTGCCTATAGTCTCCATCTGTCTCCTTTATAACTGACTAACTAACTAATACATAAATAATAATGTGGAGAATAAGATAATAGATATCATTGACTGTTATTTAACTGTAATTCCTCTTAAAACTGAAAAAAAAGGAAAATCTGCTTCAAAATAATTTAAACTGACAAGGAAATCAAAGATGGTACAAACAAGGTAGTAAACGTGCCTCTGTTCTAAAATGTTTAACTGTATCTCAGGCCCCAAATTCACATAAATTTTACTGTAGAATTCTATAAAGATTCTATATGCATTTTTTTACACAAGGAGAGACTGAAAGGAAACAGTACTTAACAAATATTTGAAATAAAATATAGCCTCTAAAATATAGTCGGTCTTTCTACACACATTGGAATGAGTTTAAAACTCATTAATAGTTAATTTCCCTTATGCAAATTAATACGCACAATCTGCAACACTATAGTTGACTTTATCCATGTGGCATTGCTAAATAAAGAGATGAACACTGACAATAGGATGGGATTATTTATGACTGCATAGGTGTAAATCCCCACTAAGCTCTTTTATGATGATTTAATATTATTAAATACTTAGTGCTACCAAACATAAATACCCAATCTACTAGTAACAAAATTATAGTAATAGTTTTGATAACTGAAGCAAAGCTAAAGTACTGCATGTCAAAACGCACGGGGGTGAGTGAGTTTGCTTCTTGTTGCTAAAATCTGTCTTTTGTTATTGCTTGTTGAAGTCATATGACATTCCCTAAAAGAAAAATAGATAAATTGGTGCATCCCCTGCCAGTCTTAAGAAACATTCAAAAAAAGAACTAATAATAAGATAACAGGCCTCACCACCCTACTTTTCTTCACTCTACTGTCTCATTCTCTCTCTCTCTCTCTCTTTCTCTCTCTCTCTCTCTCTCTCCTCTGCTCATTCCTTCTCCTTTTTGCTTGTCTATTTAATTCCATCCTTTTTCATCTGCTGTCTCTCAAGCTGCTCTCTAGATTTCTTTCTCTATAATTTGTCACTGTTGCTGTGAGTCAGTAGTGAAAAGCATGGGCCAAGTGTGAGCTTGGCAGTGGAGCATTGGTTTGTTTCTAGGGCACATAAGATTCAATGTGTATTCTCACCAAGCCACAAACGATTAAATTTTTTACATCTAATATATAAGCTGCTATGCTCACAAATTGCACTGAGGTGGTTTACAGCATGTTATTCAAACAATGCACCACAATTATCAGGTCTCCTGTTTGTGTTACCCATATAGAAAGCAGAATAAGAATAGTAAATTTGCTTGAGTATTACACCTGACAAATAATAATTAGTATGCATCAGTAGTCATTGGTGAGAAAAACACAAAATGAATTGTGCATAAAACACACACTCTCTAAAACACACACACACACACACACACACACACACACACACACACACACACACACACACACACACACACACACACACACACACACACACACACACACACACACACACACACACTGATTATAGGGTACACTGCTGCCAGCTCGTTCTTTCTCTCAGTGATAAGACAACTCCTGGAGAGCAGAACTCTGGACAATGACATGATGATCAGAGGGTGCACAGAGGAAAGGATTTGTGCCAGCTGAGTGTCTCTTCCTTTAATAGATAACATGCCAACATCAGAGCTTTCCGAAGCAACTAAAACCAATCAAAGCACATTGATTTCCTTGTTTAATGTACCTGGTCTGCCTCCCAGAATTACTGACCTTGGAGTGACAGCATAAAGTCTTGAACCCAACAATAACTGCTGTGAATGCTCATATTGATGTATGCTATAAAAACAAATGAGACAAAGACACTGGACTGTTTGCAGTCCTTTAAAAGCTTGCATATATGGTGTTCGATGTACAGTTAGAAGAAACTTATAACTTAAAAGCTATGAGAGCCAAACCATTTAACAAAGTTATTTAAATATTTATACAGTTAAAGCAGAAGACATGCATTTACATGTTATTAACACTCATTTAGATTTATTAAATTCTCTATTCTTTTGAACAATGTACAAAAATAGTAAACACATTTCATCAATGAGTAAGTCCAATTGAAACTCTTTTCAATTGTAATTGTAAAAAAACTAAAAAAAAACTTAGAATTGAAATTTCTAAAATATTTAACAGCTAATCTGAGTTGTGAACATGCATTCAGCGCTGTTATGGCATTATACAGTACATCACAGGGTCCCATCAATTTACAATATGCAAATGCAGGTTATAGTGCTGGTAATAAAGGAAAACAAATGTTCAGTTGACATTTTACATTTTCATAATTATACATCTGAGGGCAAATGTGCAAGTATGCATTTAGGCATTTTTTTCTGATATGATAGCTTATAGCTTTACTATCTTCAGAGCCTCATTAGTCATTTATTATTCAGTACAAAATGGTCTTATAATCAAGTTCATGGGTGACCTTAGGGCAGGATTGTTTGTCAAATGCATATTAAATCAGTAATGACCTTTGCTTGTTTCAAAAGGAATGAATAGCTTCTAGTTAATAACAATTTTGTGTTTGCACTGTACATTCATTGATTGCATTATTAGGGACTGGAAATGGAACACCTAATCATTAATGTCAGTGCCTGTAGAAAGGATGGACCCAGTCCCCAGCAAATCACATGGGGAGGTGTGGTTCATATGATTTTTTACCAGGGTTACAGATGGAAAAAATGTGTTTATAATAATAATAATAATAATAATAATAATAATAATAATAATAATAATAATATCACTATTTTACATTAAAGACCTCAATGAATGTATTTAACATTTTAAAAAATTTTAACTGTCTTTGTCCCTTATCCCTACCCTACGCTCCAGTATAGAGTAAAGACAATAGTTCTAAAGCTTGTGCCGTTCTCTTTAAATCAGGCATTTTTGCTGTATCGTGTTTTTTTAAATTAAATTTGTCTCACTTTTATATAAAAGTTCTAGACTAAATCACGTAGCTTAGAAGAACACAGGTAGGTTCTGTTTATTTCGATCAACAAGAGGGATTGAAACTAGTTTCAGCCTAATAATTCTGGCTTAACTTTTGTCATTTATTGGTTCATATTCTCTCAATACTTTTGTTGCTTAATTTATGAGCTGGATTTATCATCTGTTATGTAGGGTCTGCTAACTGCTAATCTAATGATTAACAATAACTGATATTTTAATTGTAAGACGTAAATGTACACTGAGCTGAAAACTTATCTTGAATGATATTCTAAATGCAGAAAAGTCTACTGCCAGGACCTCATCTGTTAGCTCTCCCGTGTCATGTAAGACATCAGTTGTTGCTGGCGGTGTTCTTTCCCCCATGCTAGCTGAGGCAGCTCACAGCTTGAATGATTTCTGTTTTGGCCCCACAGCATTTAAGCTGTGGCTTTAGTGTTTTGTATAAGTTGCTGCATGCTATTCTTTTTGCTATTGTTTTTTGTGTTGTATATTTTGTAGCAGTGAAAGATATAGCATTTACAAAACACTTAATAAACTAAAAAGCAGCGATAGACACTGATAAAGGCTTTCAGAAGAATGTGTCTAGTCAGAGACATGTGCAAATGACATTATTAACATGGGCAAACTGGTTAATCAACTGTTATGAAATCACCAATCTATTAGGACCAAACCAGACAGAAATAATGCTGTTTAGAATAAGAATACTTTATAAATCCCAGAGGGAAATTGCAGAAAAAGGTGTTAAAAAAGAAATATTACAATTAGACAAAAAAGCAAAAAAAAAAAAACGAAAGCAACTGTAGCAGGCTGCATGCATGGCTTGCCCATGTGAGCAAAAGAGTATAGGTGATCTTGGCTCTAACTGAAGTGCTTTTACATGGAAGCATGGACACAAATTAATTACATAACATAATAAATCCAACTATCATGAATTTGGAAAGTTACTAAAAATGCAAACTATACATCTAAAGAAAATATTAGTGACACCCTTGCAAGCTTTTTTTTGCTGACTTAAGCTAAACATGACAGTACAGACACTGCAGACTACCTATGTTTTTCTGCCCCCAGGCAAAGCAGCACTGAAACAGGGCTGAATAGTACATTTAATAATTTTAGTTGTAGAGTACCAGGCAGCTACCATGTCACAGAACAGCGTCTGATTACTGAATAACTGATGAGATTAAACTTTAATTTAAACAGCACTGTAAACTTTACTAGGCTAAACTGAAATGAATTGACCAAGAAGACTAACAGAATAGAAAATAACAAGCACATTCACAGAGACAAAACATAATGTTTATTTTCAAAGCATTTTAGTGCTTTACTCAAATTTGCGCTGTTAGGCCCATGAACAGTGAAGTAATGCACACAGAATATCAGGGAGTGGTGAAAATACAGTATACAATATACAATACTTTTATCTAAAAACAAAAACCACCCAAGCACCGACCAGAACTACACAGATCAGGGCTTAACTTAAGGTTAAGTTAGGGTCACTTAACTTAAAGAAGCACTATAAACTTAGGTAATCAGTTAAATAACAACTGTCATGTGCTTTATACAGCTCACTAGATTTTAAAACACACTCACAATAGAACTAAACTTATTCACTTGAACTTGAAACTTGAACTCTTGATCAATCACTAGTGTCGCTACTTGCACCATGCTGAGGTTGCGAGCATGTAAGGAGTATATAAACCTCCAGAGAGTATGTTAAATGTTGTGGTGATCAAAGCAACGGTGTGAATTTGTATCAGAATCAGATTCAGTTAAGTTTTGGTCACAAATCTGGTCACTCTGGACTAATATAATAAAGCCATTAGTTCTTGAATGTGAGTAAGTGTGTTCCTTGTCATGACTGTAATAGACATTTTGAATAAAGATTACAATTAAGTGCAGGATGAGAGGGGATGACTCAAAACATACAATTATTTAATTTAAGTTTTCGACTATGTATGCAATTAACTAATCAACTAATCACGTGACATTGAACTGCAAGAAGCTATGCCATAAATCCAAGCCAGCATCTTCTGTTATGTTTAAGTTAACCATTAAAATAAGAATAAAATGTGATCTCAGTACTTTGACTTTAATATGATTTTTGGTCTCAGACAGGAAGACAGTATTTCTGCAATTTCTGGTATTTCAAGCATCAGAGTTTAGACAGCAACACAACAAAATGTTGATAAGAGGGTTTAAATGAAAAAGACTGCTGACAGAAAAGACTTCTCCAATCTAAACTGAGGTCTAAATTGTGGTGAGCAAAAAGCCAGAATGTGCTAGATAGTAAGCCTTGAGGTAATTGGGCTCCAACAGTATAAGACTTCATCAAATAAAAAATAAAAATTAGATGTGAAGATGCTTCCACCAGCTTAATAACAGTCTAATAATATGTAGATCATTAACAGTGTAATCTAAGATTAAAAACTCTTGTGTCTTTAGTTCATTTCCATAAATTATGTCATTAAAGGTATTTACATATTGCACCATATACACTCACCAGCCAAATGAATAAAAATCATTGCATCAATTCCAAAAATAAGCCATCAGCCTTGTAACAGATGGATTAAGGTCATTAATTGCCATCTATAAAATGTAAGGTTAATGAACCTGATATAATGGTTATTAATTACAAAACAATGTAGATAAACAATAATAGGTCATTAAGCCACCAATAAAATCATTTTTCATAGATTAAGCTTTTTCAAAATCATTATGACACAACAAACATTAATGAAAATCACACACAAACTACTAACTGCCTAACTTGACTGAAATTAATAGAAGCCCGTTTCCGCCACTGAGAAGAAGAAAAAAAAGTAACTCAGAATTCTTACTTTTTACTAAATCTGAAATCTGACTTACAAAGTTTTAATAATTCAGTAAATAACATCTTAAACAGCAAATCATTAAAATGGTGACGAATGTGATGCGATTAAAGTGACTGTGATGAGTTCAATAAAGTCACAGCTTCAGGAAGAAGCGCTTTGGTGCAAGACTCAGACAAGCAAATACTTGTGTGATATCTACCATATGGTAGGAGATTGAAAAGTCCATGGTTTGGATAAGAAACTTCCGACGCCCAAGCTGCTTGCACTAGATGCATTAAACTGTGAGTAACTGAGTGCCAGTGATGCGTTGGGCAGTTGTTCCTTCCGCTGCAGTGCGTTGTGGTCCGATGCAGAGCAGTTACCATAATACAATGAGATAAAATCTCAATGACAATAGATCAACGGCGAGGTAAGGGATGTTTAACTGTTTAAATGGAATTCATTTTAAAAAGTGAATCAAAGTATACAACATGAAAGTGTTAAAACACATTGCTCTACAATTTCATACAACCAAACCACAAGCAGCTTTTTACTGCACACCTCATATATGATATATGAGACTCAGTCATAATTCTGAATTCTGGGTAATAAGGTCAGAATTCTAAGATTAAATGTTTTTGGACTTAGTAAGTCAGAAATCTGAGATAAAAGTAGAATTCTGACTAAGTAAGTCAGAATTTTGAGATAAAAAATCTAAATTATGAGATTAAAAGTCAAAATTCTGAGTTACTTTTTTTTTTCTTCTGCTTGGTGGCGGAAACTGGCTTCCATAAATGGTTTTATATAGTATAGTCAAAATACAATGACTATATGAGTGTGGCATCAACTGTTTAACACTCTGAACTGTTACAATTCATCTGTTAATGTGAACAGCTAAAGCCATCCTAATCATATTTAACACTGACAGCTTATTTATCTAGTTAAGTGGCACAGAAGCATTGCACTGGAAAATCTCAACAATAAAAGAACATGAGAGATACTGTACTTGCAATCTCAAAATACTGTACTTGCAATCTCAAATTATTGAGCGGAGCTGAACCATTATAATGTTAACTCACTTGGATAAAGCATCCATCTATCTCGCTCTCGCTCTTTCACTATAGAAATAAATACTTTAAATATATATGAATATATACTGTATTTATATCATATTATCTTTAACAGCGTACACATACATTTTGTACTCTTAAAAAAAGTTAATCCAATTTTTTATTTTCAACTTTATTTTACTAACTGCACCATTCAAATAACAATTTGCAAAGTGAGACCAAAGCAAGCTCTCAAAGGCAATGGCAAGTGACACACTGTTTACTTTATTGCACATGATGCCAAAAACACGAATCATGTCTTCACAATAACAAAGGCACATGGACATGCCCTAAATCAAGCTGCGCAGTGCGTGGTTGATGACTCACTAAAGATCACTAAAAAAAGCTCTTGAGCCAGTTCTTATTGGTTGTAAACAGTATTTCAACCCATGCAAGGTCCAGAAGACTAAGTATGTCAAATATTTAACATATAATAAATATAAACATATATGCCCATCCAGGGGAGAACACTTCGGGTGCTGGGCAGGGCAGGGCAGGGCACCAATCTAACACACACACACACACACACACACGAGTGAATTTAGAGCATTCATTTTACCTTGAATCCATGTTTTTGGAGGAAACTGGAGAACCCGGTGGAAACCCACATGGACACATGGAACATGGGAACTCCACCCATACTGGGATTCAAACCTGGATCCACAGCGCTGAGGCAAACATGCTAACCACCGTGCCAACCTGCTTGGAATTTTATACCTAAATAATCACCATAAATCAATAAAATCTGGAGAAACAAAATTACTGATTACTACAACAGCCATATTCCCAAACCTGAGTCAGTGTGAATAAATTCTCAGTCATACACACTGCAGCTACAAACCATTATTTACTGTTTAAAAAACTTGATTTGTTCTCATCATTCAGGCAGTAAACAGACAGGGTTTTATTATGTAAGATTAATATCTGATTATGGAAGCTTTGATGTAGGGGTGAATGAGCTGACAGACATTAAGTAAACCTCAGTGTGCTCTTTTCTCCCATGCTCCTGACTGATTCTTCATTAAAAAGCGCACACAGTAGTCAAAGCCTGCAGGCATGGCTGACACCACAGTGAGGCTGCACTATATCACAGGGCCCCTTAAAATTCAACCCTTTAATTGGAATAAAGCAAAAACAAAGAGAAATAATGGGACAAATTTAAAAACAGATAATGGTCTTTATGAAAAATAAAATCGGTCATGTTGCCCAGCGATAGATTGGCGCCCTGTCCTGGGTGTATCTGCCCAGCGTTCGAAACGTTCTCCCCTGGATGGGCATGGGGAACCCCCCGTGGGTTTAAGTGAATGATAATGGACGGATGAATGAATGAAAATATGTCATGTTACCCACTTATTTAACACCATTTAACCGCTCACACACACACACACACACACACACACACACACACACTCATGCAGCTGAATTGGGAGTGACAGTAATTTCCTGCCTCTGCTTCCTCCAACTGCTAAACACAGATGCTCATTCCACCATCGCCCCTTCACCCCTTCCTTTGCTTCCTTAGCTAAATGTTAGATGCAAACATTCACCACCTGCCTCGTAAGGGTTAACGTCTGAGCAGAAGGCATGTACACATATGTTCAGGAAGGAACAAAACAATCTTATTTCACTCTTAAATCACACTCTTTATTGCCTTTACCTAAAGATGGGAATGGGAACGGGTGTTTTATGTAGTTGCGCTGCCACTCTGACCGCACACTTCAGCAAGGCCACATCTTGACAGCCTTGCCTCTGACTCATTGGGATATTTTAGGAAAGCTGTGGAAGCTCCCTCTTTCTTTCTCTCCTTTCTGTCTTTAGCCTCCATAGCCTCGAAGCTAGATATGCCCTGCTACCCTCTCACCTATCCACCTGTTCTACTCCATCCCCCACCAGGTAAGTGCCAGGACCACCTCGGTTCTATGCCAAAGGCCATGATCTGAGTCACCTAATCTTGCCTGACTCCACTCCTGCCATGAACACATGCACACACTACACAGAGCCAAGAAGCATGCCCTCCAGAGCAGACTCTATCCAGGCTAGATATCCACATAGTATTAGATGACAGGCTGAACGGATTACAGCAGATTATCCACAATAGCAGGTCAGAGATGCCCCACTGAACGTGGCCTGGTACAATGTTATTATTGTCAGACAACAGACACTCACAGTTCAACAAATTAGTTAGTGCTAATGTCATCATCAAGTAACGTGTAAATGTCCATAAGCCCATAACCTTCCTTGTTAAAATACTGTCAGTTATCTCAGAACTTGTGTGATAACACTGTCAGTTCACTGTGTCTGTCTTGGCTCCCCAGAGAAACACTTCAACAACCCCACTCATGTGCCTGTATGTCTTTGACTCACTGGTTCACCATTTTCCTTTGAAAGCCGCTGGGGACACCCATCAGTTCACATTATTCCTACCTTTCTGACTTCTCTTGTAAGAGCCGAACCCTGTCTACATGACAAGCCAATCCCATCACTTCACCTTCAATCTATCAAAAAACCTAGCATGGGGGTCAAACTACATTTTGGTCAAGTCTATAGACAGTTGTATAAGATGACTGATGTAGTGACCTGAGGCATACTGTGACATCTGACATAATGACTATGATATGTACTTTACTGAAATGTCGTTGTGCTGTGGTCTCATTCTTGTAAATTAGCTGCAATCAATCATCCTGTCTTTTGCCCCCTTGAACCATCTTTCAGTCACCAGTCTATAGACGGCATCCTGTTTTAAATTCCCACCAGATATGAAATACACACTGACACACACTCTGACTAATTAAATAAATGCATAAGGGGACAATAAAAACCTTTGCTTTATACAATTTCTGTTCTCATCTCCTGTATCCCCTCATTCAGCTTATCTCACCTTTCTCAGTACTACTTTAGGGTATTTTAAGAGAAATAATATAATAAAACAATGTTCTCTGTTATAAATATTTCTGATTATAGCCCTTCCAGTGCAGATGCGAGTGGCAGCCTTTTCAGTAGCTCTGTCCTAGTGTGCCTACCTACCTACCTACCTACCTACTTACCTACTTATCTATCTATCCAAATGGCACTGGACTACTTATTTTTAACAATGATGAGCAAAAAAAAGACAATATGTGCAAAACTATAAGAAATGATTTAACTCACAAATCTAGAATCATCTGAAGAATTATCTGGATCACTTTCAGTTATTGTAGTTTTTATCCAAGTTTTAATTCTCCAGGAAATGTATTTTCAGAATTGGTTATGGCTTCTTTTTCTATTGGCTGTTGCCATAAAGGGTTCCACAGCAGATCATTATTCTCCATCTTGCCCTTTGCAAATCATCAATCTTAACCACCCCAACCACCAAAATGGTGGCTCCAACCTTAGCATATGTATAAATACATATATACACATATACATAAAAAATAAATCTCATCCTTCCTCTGCACATGCCAAGAACACCTCAAATTCATCTCCCTAAATTTGACTCAAAAAGACATTCCTGTGCCATCCCGCTAACTCATTACTTATTTAGTTTATTCTCTTTATTTTTGATCTTTATATTCTGTTAGCCCCTTCTCGGCCCAGTATACTTTACTAGCCCTGTTTCCTGGAAATGGTGTAAACGTTATGCTTAACTGGAGAGAGAAACATAATTTTACCTAACTGAGAAAAAGTATAAAAAAACACCAAACAAAACAACTTCCACATCACCCAAATATAGATTTCCTTTAGCGCTAATCATTCTTGGCCACCAATCACTGGTGTACGGTTTGAACTACACAGAGTTGGTGAGACATCTTGAGCTGCTTCTTGGTGGTTATAAAGATTATATAACCACTGACTGTTAATGTGTATGTCAATGGAAAAAAGTCAAATAAATTATTTTTCATTACAGTAAAGGTAACTGGGGAAGGAGATGAAGATGGAGAGGCACTTTTCAATAGAAATCATGCTTCATTTCTTCCCACATACTGGCTGGGGAAAAATGAACATTTACCCTAGCCATAGGCAATTTATCTTACAGATTTTTTAATAACCCAATCTTGATTAAATACATGAGAATGTACAGCACCAGTCAAAAGTTTGGACATATTGCTTTCTTTCTGCATTATCTATTTTCTCCACTTAACATACAATATGACAGTATTTTTGTTAGTCCCATGTTGGTTCTCTGTTCTCTATTACAGCTCAGGACCATCACAGAAAAGGTATAATTTGGGTGGTGTATTGTTTATTGTCATTTCTGCAGTGAGGGGTTTTTAGTGCAGCAGTGCTGCTGTAGTTTCATTTAAACACCTCAGTGACACTGCTGGGATAGGAACCAAATAATGAACCAAATAATACCTGGTGCTGCAATTGGGGTCCTGACCATTAGAGAACAGTGTAGAGAATCATCCACCATCCAAAAATACCTGCAGCATGTTGATAGCTATTGGGTATAACCAAGTAAATAAGAATGCACAACAAAGAAGGATGCACAAAAACAGATACCACAAACAATACCAAAAAGGCTACCCCTTAGATTATAGAAATTTGTATGTGCTTGAATATATTCTGTAATCTAAAGAGAAGCCTTAATAGTAATTTCTACCCTTTAGATTACAGAAATTTGTATGTGCTTGAAGTTATTCTGTAATCTAAAGAGAAGCCTTAATAGTAATTTCAAATAAGATACAAAGTGAACCCAAAATACAAAGTGAACTCGTGATCACAATTATCCTTAAATAGGTACGAAGCTTCTGAATTTCACGCTCTGTACTGGTCAGACGTCACAGTGTATGATCAGTAGTGCTACTGCTAGTGCATCCTCTGTTTGGCAGACAGTTACTTGGAATGCAGCTTCCCAAGCTGTGCCCGATCCTGATCTCCATGCGCATCCCACACATGAAGAGGTATTTTTAGATTATCACCCTGTCTCTGAGATGGAACGCACAACTCCCTCTCTGCAGGCTGGAACTGCTGAGGTTCTGTTATTTTAATCCAGACTGGAGAAAAAGAGAGAAGGAAAGAGTGAGTGAGTCATCAAGAGCTACCTTTGTCTCACTGTAGCAATGCCTCCCCCTCCACCACTACCCTTCTATTTGCCCTGTATGTAAGATTACGACAGATATATTCTCATCACTGATGTATGATCATTTTATTTATAATGATATCAATAAATAAACCTAAAAAGATCATTGGCGGCACGGTGGCTTAGTGGTTAGCCCGTTCGCCTCTCAGCACTAGGGATTCCCGGTTCGAATCCCCATCTGGGTGGAGTTTCCATGTTCTGTCCGTGTCCGCGTGGGTTTCCTCCGGGTTTTCCGGTTCTAAGGGTGTGTTTGTGTGCGTGTCTGTGTGTGTGAGTGTGTGCCCAGTGATAGATTGGCGTCCTGTCCTGGGTGTATCTGCCCAGCGCCCGAAACGTTCTCCCCTGGATGAGCATGGGGAACCCCCCCGCAACCCTAATATAGGATAAAGCGGAAGATAATGAATGAATGAATAAAAAGATCATTTTAGTCAATCCTAATTGGATGGATAATAATTGTCATCTACATATTATAACCGTAAAATACAGCAGAAGTGCAAATCTTCACTTGTCCTACAATTCAGTTTAATTACAATTCAATTAACAGCAATATGATTACAAATTGATTCTCAATGCTTCATGATGACACTCAAGCAAACAAACTATGGTTTCAACTGATATTCTCAGCTGATTTAAAAGCCATTCCAATTCATATCAATCACATTTTTTGTCTAAGTAACACTGACAAGAGATTAAAATATTAAGAAATAAGAAATCGCTTTATTAAAACACACAGAGGATTAAATCCCTTACAAAACTGATGTAAAAACCTATTTAAACTACATTAGCAACAAAATAACAATGGAATTAGATAGTCATGTGAGGAAACTACTAAATTATCTGATATTTAATAAACAGTGTTATGCCTTAATGTATCTGAACATTAAATAACGTTAAGCATATATATCTGACATGTAATGTCATTATGACAAAAACAGCAAAAAAAAATTATTTTGTAAAATTTGGTGAACTAAATTTAATTTACAGACTCATTGTTTTAAAAAATGACAGTTTTTAAGGACTGACGTCCTAAGAAGAAAAACAAAACAAACCCTATAATATGTTTGTTTCTAGGGTGACTTCTGCCTCTCAGTCCTGAGGATCCAGGTTCGAATCCTACCATAGTCCAAAAAGGTAAGTTGGTTGCTCTAAACTGCCCCTATATAGTGTCCTGTATCTTATATTGGTGTGCTTTTCTTGGTGTATCTACCCAGAATTGCAACAAAAAGCAGTGGGAAAATGAAAAATCAACTATTTATATAATAACTATGTACACATAATGCAATTCAAATACATTTTGTACATTCAAATACATTCAGTGTTTGCTCAGTGCTTGCTACCAGAAACTGGAAAGTGCTTCTTCTGACACAAATGAGCCACATTTGCTTTAAGTGAGTTTGCAGTGGACTCTCTGATGATGGACTGGAGATGGGCATCGGTCAGTCTGGATCTGTGCTTGGATTTATTCAATTATACAGTTGAGAAGAGTTTTTCACACATATGTAATTTTTTCCAAGTCAACTTTTCTTTTATTTTTTGAGCGTTTCGAAAGTGACATTTTTGCCAACAAAATGTTTTTGCTGGGAATTGTGAGCACATGCGTAGCGTAGTGTCACATCCACGTTACCTTCTGTACCTGCTATTCCCCTTCCTGCCACTGGTGGCGCTCGGAGTTCTTCTCCAGAGTTCTGATTTATCTCCTGTCCTGTTTATCTCTCTATCTCGCTGTTCGGTTGGGTTGGCTGTTTGCGTCTGATCTTCGGTAATGCGCTGTTTGCGCTCTCCTCTCTTGTGTTCTATAGATTAGCTCTCTGTTGAGTTCGGTTTCCCGAGTGTCAGCAATCACCTTCATTGCGGCGTTACACCATCAGTACGTTTACTGGGGTTTTAGCGCTGTTTTCAATAAACCAGTTGTAGAATGTGCTGTAACATGGGCACTATGCTTAAGGTATGCGTTGCGGGTGTACGAATAAATGTGTGACACACGAGAGATGTACGATACATGTGGAAAAGAGTAAAGCGATTCTGAGTTCCTTATTCCTCCGGATAATCCTATAACTACACGAGTCTGTGTCTTTCATTAGCATCAGCGACACATCTACACCAGTGACTGTTATACTGTTCATCCACATTGGCTTCGTTTCTGAGTACAACCCGTCACACGTAGAGACGTGCAGCTTACGAGTGGGTTGGGCTTACGAAGCAGGCGCTAATCACCAGGCAACGCAGCGTATTTTTACAAAAATAAAGACAACACACAAACACCACATTACAAATTAAGATAAAATATAAAAATTAACACAATAAATGTATAAATTATTATTATTATTATTATAATTATTATTAGGCGGCACGGTGGCTTAGTGGTTAGCACGTTTGCCTCTCAGCACTAGGGATTCCCGGTTCGAATCCCCATCTGGGTGGAGTTTCCATGTTCTCCCCGTGTCTGTGTGGGTTTCCTCCAGGTTCTCCCGTTTCCTCCCACAGTCCAAAAACATGGATCAAGTCAAGTGAGTTCTCCAAATTGCCCCATATAAAGTGTGTTTGCGTGCGTGTCTGTGTGAGTGAGTGTGTGCCCAGCGATAGATTGGCGCCCTGTCCTGGGTGTATCTGCCCAGTGCCTGAATGGGCACGGGGAACCCCCCCGCGACCCTAATAGAGGATAAAAGTGGAAGATAATGAATGAATGAATGAATGAATTATTATTATTATTATTATTATTATTTGAATGCTTATTTTGTTAACCCGTGAGGGGCCGTATAAGACTGCATCGTGGGCCGGCACTTTAAGACCCCTGCATTACATTGTGGGAATCTTTTTAATCCTAAATGAAAAACTGGAGCAATGGCAGAATTGCAGAATTGCAGACCAATTGGCCCAACAACCCAACAAGAATCAAGGTTCTATTATCAGAGGCATGTGTGTTAGAACAACAAAAGTACATTTGATTAAATTAAATATTCTAAAACATTTTACTACAAATGTGAAT
This sequence comes from Corydoras sp. C115, assembly GCA_019802505.1. Taxonomy (NCBI): domain Eukaryota; kingdom Metazoa; phylum Chordata; class Actinopteri; order Siluriformes; family Callichthyidae; genus Corydoras; species Corydoras sp. C115. Next base: position 1,850,743 of record JAFMOC010000005.1, on the reverse strand, counting down.
GTGCTTAACATGCAAATGTAACAAAGACATAAATCACAAACACAGACTTTAACCCACACATCTAAACATACCAAATACAGCACTATTTGTCTTCACCAAGCATCAGAAAGACTTTTATGATTGATCTTAATGAAGAGCTAACCCACTGCTGAGGTTAGACAAAGAAAAGTAAAGGAAGATCTAAAAGAAATAATCAGATGGCAAATAAAATAAAGGGAAACACCGGAAAAAAAAGAATAAGAAGATAAAAATGAACAGCAAACATGGTGAGGAATGTTCTCAACACAAACGACTGCTGATGCTGGTATTAAAAAAGGAAAGGTGAAATTAAGAGCAACCATATAGCTAAAAAAACATTAGTGTAATGTAATGATTTACTCAAACCTTTATTAACGGACAAAATAATTGACATAAACAGTTTCTCGAAATAGCAAAGAAACTTGTGTTATGCTACCATGATGGACATGGCTACATTGAATCAAAAGTACTTTGTAAAATCTTTGTTACATAACACAATAAGGTTGCATGAAACTATGTAAATGCAAAGATTGTCCCAAAAGTCATCTAAGAAAAACCGAACAGCAGTGAAAACCAATCCAACAAGTCCACATTGTATCCTAAATCTAGCTTGTTATTATTGAAGCAGCGGCTTATATAAGTATTTAAACACATGCTGCCATCAAGATTACATCTCTCCCTTGTGAACTGTGTCTTTTCACAGAAGGACAATGCCAGGTCTGTTTTGTATAAGTTACATTATCATGGATTCATAGACAGTGTGTGTATAGCTGACTGGTCTGCCTGTAGTCCAGAACAGTTTTCTATTGAAAAATAAATTGGAACTTGCAGACTGTTAAGCAGCTCAAGTCCTGTATCCATCAAGAAGGGGCAAATATATCACTTTCAAAATTTCAAGATGTGATTTTTTTAAGGGCGACATGGTGGCTTAGTGTTTAGCATGTTTGCCTCTTAATGTGTATGAGCCATGATCCTTACAAGGTTTCTTTTAAAAACATCTCTGTTTAATACTTTACTATAGTGGGGGGAAGGTCCCTATTCCCATACAGAGGAGAATGTTTGGGACAATGAGCAGATACACCCAGGACCCTGGAGTGCCAATCCATCTGGTCACACACTTACTCACACACAGACACACACACACTAAATGTGGGCTACTTATATACAATTTAACAATTTAAAGCGGCCAATTCACCATGAATCCATGTTTTTGGACTGTGGGAGGAAACCAGAGAACCCGGAAAAAACTCAGACGGACACAGGGAGAACATGGAAACTTCCATCCATCCATTATCTTCCGCATTATCCTCTACTAGGGTCGTGGAGGGAGATGCCCATCCAGGGGAGATGCTGAAAAGTGAACTTGCTAACCACTAAGCCACTGTGCCGCCATTAATGTTAAATCATTAAACATAATTTTCTCTGACTTCAGACATCCCTTTTGTGAATTTAATAAACTTTGATCACTTGACATATAACCTGGTTACAGATTAAATTGTATTTTGAAGATTGGACAAATCCACAATCCAACATTACCATACGCAGGTATGTAGGGCTTTCAGAAGCATGATCTCTACAAAGTTGTAGGCATAAATCACACAAGTATGAATCATCTGAATAACCCAGTAAATAAAAATAATTTGAACACAAAATGTCTCCCTGTGAATGTCATCTGAATTGTAAATGTGAACTGGTTTGTTAAAGAAGACAGTAGATGAGCAATTTCTTATTCATCTTGAAATCTTGAAGACTTACATAATTTTGTCTTATTTGTTCAATTTGATTAATTTTATTACTTTTAAAATATGTTTATAAAGCTACTGAACTTTAAGTGTAAATGTATATGAAAAATATTCAAAAATTCTGATGATAAAAAAATAATAAAATTCAATAGAATTCAAAAGCACCACCGTAGTAACCAACTCAAGTGGAAATTACTCTGCAATAAAAAGCTTTTTATTCATTACATCATTTCTTTGTTTTTTTCTGTGTTTTTACTTTTCTGGGTAGCAGTTCAACATGACCTTTAAACTAGGCTATTGATAATTAATAAATCAAGTTAAACTTTCAGTGTCATGTACTTGAACAGATAATTATTGTACTTCACAAAATAACCTAACAGGGACTTGCAGGCAATCCAGGACACATGGCTCATTTAATCAGTATCTAATCATTTTTTGTGTAGTTTTCTTCACTCATTTGGGGCTCCCCACTGATGGGTTGGTTTCCTAGAATTTTCCTGATACTGTCCATGCCACATGCTGGGTATGGAAATTAGCATGTTACTGTTTCTGGAAATTAGCACGTAGGCTAAGTTATAAAATGTCAACAAACTGATCTACAAATATCCAAAAGTAATGATTGTCCATATGACGCCATTGGTTTTAGTTCATGGTAGAAATTGCACTGCACTTTACAGTCCGAAAAAGCAATTTTCACACAAATGTCAGACATGACAGAATGCATTTTACTCTGTCAATGTTTTCACAATATAGTGAAGTCTCCCCTTATTCTAATTATCATAAAACCATCACACAGGACTGTTTCTTATGCAATTTGATACTATTTGTCATGGTAGTTCACCGGGGGGCTGAGTTGTAAGGGTGGGGTGGGGCTGGGTGGTTAGGATATGTGATACAGAAACACACGTCCATGTTATTGTTGCCTATTTATTTTTTATTGCTCAGCTGTATAAATAAAAATTAGACATTAACACCAAGTGACTTCTTCTCTAACATCATCACTGTGGCTAGAATATCCTGCTCATGGAAGGATCATGGAAGCAATGAGCTCTGCTTGTCCACAATCTAAAAGTTGCAGTTGTGGCTGCAGCTGGTGCCAATTAGGTTCTCTGTGCTGATTGTATATAAACTCATGGGATGCTGTGATTACAGGATGATGTTTCGTTTTCATGGTACATTACACGAGGAAGATTTATGTGTGATTTTGTGTGATAGTTGTGGACAGATTTAGACTAATCAGTCATAAGCAGTTGGGTTCCATTTCACTGTGTTGTTTTGTGTATTGCCCTGTCCACCACTTTCCTTCACATAAATAAGTCATGTTTTTAAATAGTCTTAAGTAACCTTTTTTTTAATAATCTGCGCTCTCAAATCTGACTAAAATAATTATGATAATTTTTTTTCTGCCATAATTGAGACTTCATAATTAAAATGTGGATTATAACAGATCATACTTGTTTTATGCTTACCTTAAAACCTTTAAGCATCTGATTAATGCCTTCTGTTTAAAAAATAAAAGCAGAAACTGGTTTGTAATAGAATGTTAAAGAAACAGTGTATCTTTAAAGGAACTATAAACTAAATTCTGAATCATGAATTATGCAAGAAAAACCCTTAATCATCTAATTTCTGAATCAGGAATCATACCTGTGCTCAGAATACAGATCAAATAATTTACTATTCTATTGTGCATTTAAATATTAACTTACTTAGAACACCTTTGAATTTGAAAAACAAACACTGATGATTGATTCTGAATTGATCAGTTGGCCATAAGACATAAGGGCCAGATTTCAGTGTCGGTGTATTTTTTAGTGTAATCCTTTCATAGTTTTACAGTATTGTCTTTCTTGGAACATTTCCCATTTCAGATTTTAATTTCAGTTGATCCTCCTGAGCAAGAGAACACTACATTGTTGATTTTCTCTGAAGTCTTCATTGTGTATGCATTTGACCAATTCATGCCCAGCTTCAGTTAGATAACCTTCTAAGCACATTCACCCTCGTAAAATTAATTTAATACGTAGTCTAATACGTGATGATTCAACTGACATTTAGGATAAAATCTAACAGATACCACAGTGTGAAGTGGAACTACACATGGAAGAAAAAGAACAAAAATAGACTACACTGCTGGTTTCAGTGATCAAAGCTAAGAAACAAAGAAGCTTTAAACAAAAACAGAGCTTTGGTGAGTGTTAAAGGTTAATGTCACTTGTAGCTTGCAGACTGTATGTATATGACTGTCCATATACAACATACTGTATACTAGGTAGAACCTTCTGGAGAAGTTGCAATTTTTCCAATTTTGCACAAACAACCACCAGTCAGGTAGGTTCCATACCAAGTAGTATTAATTTATTAATTCTTTCATTCATTATCTTCCACTTTATCCTCTACTAGGGTCACAGAGGGGTTCCCCCTGCACATTCAGGGGAGAACGTTTCGGGCGCCGGGCAGATACACCCAGGACAGGACGCCAATCCATCGCTGGGCAACTAAGAAGTATTATGTATAAATTTTCAGCTTATTCATTCTAAAAGCTTGCTGGAGTTTTGCAAACAAATAAATAAAAATAACAGTCAGTTTGTTGGACACTGGCTATGAACAGACATTAACAGACAACAGACATGCTTGATGTCAGTCAGATATGTACAATAGTTCAGGAAATAGGCCATAAAGTTTAGAGGACAGATATTGATGATTCCAATGAAACACAGTACACAGGTGACCAGGGAAATAAAATTTGTTCAGGAGACTGGACTGTATTAACCTTTTAAAGTCAAAAAATGTGCTGAACCCCTTGACATAAAATATCATGAGCTACCTCAGGTGTGTGTAGCCTTAGGTCAGTATAGTTTGGTGATTGCTTCCTTCTCACAAACTGAGTTACGAAACCATGCACATAGCAGCTTTGGCACGTATGTTGGAGAGGGACAGCTTCCACATTTTGTACCATTTTGGCAGCCCAAACTACTTATTTCTTAGTGCTCAGTGAAATGGGCTCATTAGTTTTAAGACAGTGGCAATTAGCCTGGATATAAAAAAAGCCTTAGTGTGAGCAGCCTTTACTGGCATAAGAAACATTCTGTTCTGCCATGTTTTGCTGAGGGCTGATATTCTGTCGCTTTGAAAGCTCTAAAATAAGAGCAAGTCAATAAAGGCCTGGAAGAACAGTCCTGAAAAAATGTGAGTGAGTAAAAAGAAACTGACATGTACAAGCAAGGCACCAATATACTGAACAAAAAAGAAAAGAAAATTGAATCCTGTGTCCTATTTCCCTTAGGCTTTCTACCACTGGGGTGGTCTTATGAAGTAGAAACTGGAATTCTGCTGCCCCTGGTAAGGTCACTTCATGACCTTGAAATTGCACATCACCGAACCATATGGCTCTGACACACCCTATCACACTGATTTCATTCTTTCCTTACAGCTAAAACGGTAACCAATGCTTGACAAATAGAGTATTATTGTATTAAATTATTTCAAAACAATGCTATTTCTGATGTTTAAATGTACATCAGTAATGAAATTACTGTAAATCCCCTGTTCTGAAGAACAAATATCAACATTACTGTTAGAGGTTCAAGAAAGTTCATTCATTCATTCATTATCTTCTGCTTTATCCAATATTAGGGTCGCGTGGGGTTCCCCATGCCCATCCAGGGGAGAACGTCTCGGCCGCTGGGCAGATACACCCAGGACAGGGCACCAATATATCGCTGGGCACACACTCACTCACACAAACAAACTCTATAGGGGGCAATTTGGAGAACTCAATTGACTTGATCCATGTTTTTGGACTGTGGGAGGAAGCCGGAGAACCCGGAGGAAACCCACGCGGACACGGGGAGAACATGGAAACTCCACCCAGACCACTAAGCCACCATGCCGCCCGTTCAAGAAAGTTGTTTTATTTATTCTTAAGTAAGACATAAAGGGATTTTAAAAAAGCTTTATACCATGACAACTGTATATTTTACTAATAAGTATGTAAATTAAATTCTAAAGTCCTTTTTAAAAAATGTTTATGATCTGTGTTTTAGAAATAATTTTGATTTTGTTAATGTGCACGTGTTTGAGTTTCATTAATGAGCTATTGTTAAATAAGGTGAGTAGATACAGTTGAGATTAAATAACTAATAATAGACTATAAAAGTAATATCATTTGAAAAAGTGCATTTACATCAGGTCCAACAGTAGTCAAACAGTGAAAGGCATTGAAACATCCTCCGCCAGTCCATCACAGGGCAGACAAATTTACACACAAATATACAATTAATTCAAAATCACCTAATTCACCTAATAATTCACCTAATAGTGGAAGGAAAGCAGTGCTTAAGAGGAAATCCAAACTGCAAATAGAAATATGAGAGGGTAATTGCTATAGATCTGTAGCTTTTATGATTATGATTCAGTTACTTTACAATAATTAATTAATAATGTTTATTTTGGTCATATTTGGTTATTTATTTTGAAGACTTGTTTGGGGTCAGAACCCATGGTTACATACAGCACCCCTGGAGCAATGAGAGCTCAAGGACCCAAATTCATAATTTCAGTGGACGTGGGATTTGACCCCACAAATTCAGATTGATAGCCCAACATGCTAATCACTGAGCTACCACACCATAATTTTTGTAAACATGTTCTATTATAATGTCAAGCATATTATATGAAGTTATGTAAAAAAAAAAACACAAAACTGAATTATGAATACAAGTTGTTATACAAAATAAATCTTATGTTGTGTAAAGGTAAAAAGCTCTCACTATATGTAGACCATATAAGTTCAATAAGCATGATAATATCATTACTGATTACTGGTGCCATTATTCACAAATGAAGAAGATACATGTATCTCACATAACACGAGCAGTAAAATTTAAAAGGTGGCAGCTTTACAGTTTTACAGTGTATGAATCTTATAGATTAACCACATTTATTAAAGGTAAAATGGTTATCAAAGTTGAAATGTTGTGTACGTGAAGTACTAACATTGATGTTGCCTACTTTTTTGGTAAACAACTAAAAAGCTCACATTGCTTACACCAGGATAATTAAGATTGGACACAATGAGGATTGGTTCACATGTCAGCAAAACAATCAAAAACAGTCTTCATTCGTTTGATATGAAAAAAACTATGTGATAATTAGCAGGGTTTTAGTAAAGAGTAAAAGCAGGATTTACAATTATGTCCACAAGGATTTGTTTAGCAACTGAGAAGATTGATATTAGTTTATTTTCAGAAAACACTATCATTACAAACAAAGCATTTACCTCATTTTTAGTTAGCGTGTTAAATACATACTTAGCTGATTAGTTTCATCCAGCACATAGCAAAACCAAGTTATGAAATTATAAATGATGCATTGAAAGTAAGTTGAATAAAAACAATGCTGACATATTTTTTAATTATTTTTCCCACTTGATGAGTCTAGCACAGAGACCGTCTTTGCCAGTATAACATTAGTAGTTTCGATGTGCATCAGAGTGGATCTGAGTGGGTTTTAACAAACCAGATTGGTAGCGCCTACTACTCTGGGCATCCACTACAACATTATTAGTAGTAAAGCAAAACACATTGGGGGTTAAAATTGTTTTAAATAACAGCTATTGGCTGAGGGCAGCACAAAGTGCTAAATGATTGGCTAAGTACGCCTGGATAAATCGAAAATAAAAGGCACTCTTTACCAGCAAGCTGTTATAGCATGTAGTGATGGGTAGAGGCCAGCAGTATGGCCAAACAGACTTGATGTCTCCCACTCTGTCCCCTGGCACAAGTAAATAATCAGTAACATTTAGGCACATGCATAACTTTTATTACTAAGGATTATGTATATAACTTAATAAGACCTGAAAAACATAAAGATGCACATAAATCTTTAGATGTAACAACACTAACAATGTAGTGCTCATGTAAAATTTGCCAGCAATTACCATTCAATAATCCAGCCAGCACATTAAATAGACAGCAAATTAACAGACATAATTTGTGCTGTATCTAACAAATATATACATAAAGAAATAATTAATAGAACATAAACCAAATATTTATATTAGCTACATCCTCAGTATTACTGAAGGCTGAATATTGGTGCAGTGGTAAAAGATTTGGGATATGCATGGCTTGTGTTTTTTTTTTTTTACAAGCCACAAATATGCCATAAAGCCTTCTGCTCTTCTGAAATGTACATCTAGCCACATTTAATGCACAAAGAAAAAAAGACATGCAGGCTGAGGCACACACGTGCTTCGCATACAAGTACATTCACCCTTGACACTGTCCTTATAAGCAGCAAAAAAGAAGCTAAATTCATATCAAAAACACACTTGGTGCCGAGGCTGGTTGAATTTAATGTCATTTCAGTGGAACGCCTGAGGCCGTTCCCCTGCTTATTTATAGTACGTTGACAGGAAGGCGAGCCATCCTACACATACGTACCACTTTGCTACAACAGTACAAGTGACGTGCACGGCCAAATCCGATCTCCAATCTGATTCGATCTGGCCAAGTGGGAGATTGTCATGAATTGGTTATGACAGCACTCCTCACCAATGCTGCTTGCTCCTCTTGATGCCTTCAGTGCTCTATGAATCTGCCGCCATTTTTCTCTTGCTAACTGCTAACTCTCTATCCTATGGTGTCCTCAGAACACCTGCCTCTCTTTACAAAAGGCCCAGGCTCTCACATCACATCCAAATCACAGCCAACACGCTCCATACAAACCCAATGACAAGTGCACTTATCCATTGCAATAGATAAACATCTTGCCAGCAGAAACGGTGGAGCTGAACTGAGCACAGCCGTCAACTCTGCTGTTCACACAATTCTATCCGACCACTTTCTGAACTCTAATTTGGTCTATCAAACAGGCATAATCAGAACACACCTGCTGCACACAGATAACCAGTTAGGAGCCCAGCTGCTTTGAACCTCATTATAAGAACAGACCAAATCAAATAAAGATAAGAAGTAAAGTAAGATGGGAAACAGAGTGCAGAAAGCTGGTTAGTCAAATAGTGAGCTTCATTAGAAACTGTTTTTTGTTCATGTAGCAAAACCTTCCCTGGCCAATTTTATATGCTCATGTTCCAGCATGAAAGAAAAATGAAAGAGCTGATTTGTTTCTAAACCTTCAACACTAATAAACTCTGCTCTAATAAATGATCTGTAAATGAATTGTGACCTCTCCCCCTTTAGCTTCATCTAGCCTTCATTTGTTTTATTTTGTAGCAAAGTTTCATTTTTAAAAAGCCTGTACTAATGACCATTAGTTGTGCTGACGTACGGCGTTATGTTATTTTGAACATGGGGTTATAAGGTTATAGTGTGATATCACTGAACAGTTCTGCTTAAATCATTATGCTGCATATTCAATAGGAATTTGTAACACCACTATTACCTTTATCAGCAATAATGGATGTGTTTACTAGTCATTACAAATTATTGTGTTTCTCTTTGTATTTAACTGTTTGTATTTAACTTTTTGCGTGTGTATGTAAATTTTGTGTGTATGTAAATTTTGATTTTGCAAAATAGATGAGTGTCCTGTACATTCTGATTTTGGGATTGGGATGACATCCATAAACAGTTGAAAAAGTTCATATAGCATGACTGCTATATGAAATTAAGGTTGTATGCAACAAAGACGATAGCAGTATCAGATATATTGCCTAATCTTAACACCTCAACTGCCATTAAAGTAACATTGTAGTCTTTGTCCTCAGATAGCTTGCATTCTGTGCTTTTACCACCATCTGCACACTGCAGACTGTAGAGTGTCCCTGCTGCTAAATTCTGAAGCCCCGTAATATACTAATACACTAATACTACCTAATACACTAATACCTAATCCTCATTCTTAAAATGTAAGGACAAACATCAGGTCAAGTGGCTTTTATTCAAAAAGTGAATTTAATGATATATATTATCTTAAAGCAGCTTCGAGCTAGAGATAACAGAAAGGATAGAGACATTAAAAGGAATGGAGATAAAATGAATAGCTAACATTCTTAAATGCTACTTGTTACAGTCAGTGAAAAAACTAAATTTAACTGACAGAACAAGGCTGAAATTCATCAATACATACACATTTACTTTACAAATATAAATGGATAGTATGTTGATAAAATATGAATAGTATGTTGATAAAGTAGAAAAATGTACATTTCTGTAATTTACTACAGTTTCTTTAATGAAATACATGACAAGCGGATAACTGGGTGGATAAGGTGGATTATTTTAGAGTTGACAATTATGTCAACAATAAGGGAGATCTCCAAGGGCAGGGATCACTGCTTTGACTCTGGGGCAGCAGAGGAACTAGAACTAAGGATGATGGATTCAGCCCTTGTTCGGAATGACACTTTGAGCCACACAGGGTAATGAGATTGCTAAATGACACAGCTGAAACGTGTCATGTGACAGTGGCATTATGGGTGAGAAGGAGTTTGGCAGTTCCATTAGGGAGAATGGTGTTCACACCTTGTTGTTGCAGTGGTGGGACCATGAGTAAATAACAGCTTCTGCCCTGGGGAGTGGGAACAGTTAGGATTTTGTACATCTGCCATGCTGCACTGAGAACATAGAACATAGAACCAGTAATGCAGTCCAATTATATGATCGCAGAAGAATAATGTGTTGTCTGATATACATAAATTATTTTAAATACAATTGTTAGTCATCACTAATGCTGGCAAAAGTAATTACACAATGGTTAATAGAATTGATTAAGTAACTGTATTTAATTTAATAATAAGACACATATTCCCAATTCTCCACTTTTTAAAACATACCTGTCCTGGCGCCCTGTCCTGGGTGTATCTGCCCAGCGCCCGAAACGTTCTCCCCTGGATGGACATGGGGAACCCCCCCCCCCGGCGAACCTAATATAGGATAAAGCATAGTGGATGGATGGATGGATTTTCACTCTATAAAGGTTGTGCAAGGTGGATACTGAAGACATATTGTGCATTCCAAATGTAAAGCATTGATTATAATTTGGTACCTTACGGCCAAAAAAAATGCTTAAGAAATAAACTCCACTACAATTGTACAGTTGTATGTAAAAAGATATTCCCATACTGTAAACTGGAGTATAATCAGGGAAAAGTGCAGCAAAAAGGGGCATTTGATCCCCTGAAATATTTTTATATTTGCAGGCACTGAAACCATTGATTTCCTAAAGAGGGCTGATTATAGCATTATAGATACCAAGCCTTATGGATCCCAATCTGCAGTTAAAAAAGCTCAAAAGAGTTTGTAGGTGGAAAGACCATACAGCAATGAACAAACTAAATTCGTCCGGTACTTACATTATGAAGCAGTGTTTCAGATGGCCGTACAGCTATTTGGTAATTTAAAATGTACTTTGGGATTTTGCAAACACCCCTTTATTACATTAAAATTTTTATAGAGCTTTTACAACAGACCTAAAATAGCTTCTCACAAATCTAAGGCACAAACAAGTTGAAATTAAAACAGAAGGAAAAATGACAAATCTTAGAGCTGAATAATAAGTTAATATTATAATAACAGTGTGAAATTGTGTGAAATCATTATTAAAATGTTATATTTCAATGTTTTTCTGAACAGATGTTTTGTGGTGTTTTTTTAACCGTGACCACCGCTGCTCAGGTTTAACACAAAACATAGGATTGAACATCTTAAATATCCTTTTAACATCTAGAGTTTTGCTAAAACTGCAAATGCACCACCCTTTTTATCATCAGTTCCTCCCTCACTGCTTGATTTAACACCACCTGAATTCACAACCTAAATTTGCCTACGGTCTGCTCTTTAAAAACATTATGGATTGGTATGTGTCTGTGTGTGACTGCTTACTCTGTACACATTGATACAATACACCTCTAGTAGAGTGAGAATACACGTGCCAAGAATAACACAATTGTTGCAATACTAATATCGCTTGCCGTAGTGTGGCAGGTGCCTATGTGCTTACGTCTGCCTAGTGTGTCATCATAGAGTGCTGCCTGATACTGTGATACAAAATTTATTACAGTTACATATTAATCTGCTGACCAGAGGAGCTCATCCATGTCGTGCAGGTGGATACTGCAGTTTGAGTATTATTGCGTGTCTATATATGTTGTTTATGTGGAATGTCACATGGTGACAATAAAAATTTTATTTAATCTATAAAGTGCTGTCCATACCTAATGGTGAACAATGTAAAGTTTATAGAGAAATCTTTGGAGGTTGTCTTTGGAGGGTTCCCCTTACACACCAAACTTACAAAAAAAAAGCATTGGGGCGATTTATGGAGTTCATGGTTCATTCCAATTTCACAATTATAGTGTGTGATGCCAAAGTAATTTATTAGAACAGCACAGGGTGCAATTCTAAAGAAATGCTACACTGTAATGGATAATGACTTGTTATGACAGCCAGCGCCATATTCTGCTGATAATGCAGCCACCAGACATCCCACCATCTGTCCCTTCCTAGTAAGCAGTTCGTTCTCATAATCATCAACTTCTGGGACCATTCCAGCCCTTCTGGAAAATATGTTTATTGCATTTCAGGCAGGCAGTCAAACAGCACTATCTGACTTGGTCATACCTGCTTGCGTCAACCTATCCCTGTCCCCAATGTGGTTAAGCATCTGTTGTGCCACCGGTAAGGGTCTGTCACATGAAGAGCTGTTGCAATCCACAGGAATTTAGGTACACTAGGAACTACTGTAATTCTCTAAATAATAGTGTCTTCCATTAACATCTAAAAACTATTACTTTTTTTTAACATCTATAAACTATTACTATTAACTAATGACATTTATAATGACACATACACACACACACATACATACACACACACACACACACACACACTGGACACTGACAGTACCCACATTTTTCAGAAAACCATCAGTGCACAGTCTGTTTGTAACAGAACATAAACACAGTAAGTCCAGACTTTAAATACTTTTCTAACTCAAAGCTAGCATTGTTAAGATGCCAAAACATAAAGTTTAATACTGATTTCTGGTAGTATTACATCCCTTAAAGCCAAAATTATATTTCACAGATAAACAAATAATTAACTAATAAGTACTTTCATATTCTTAATGTGAAATTTCAATTAGAATTTGAAAGACCTGATTGCAAAATGGCCATGTATGCCTCTTAGCTTTGAATCCCAATATGGTTGGAGTTTTAATGTTCTCCCTTTGTCTGCGTGGTTTTCCTCCGGGTTCTCCGATTTCCTCCCACAGTCCAAAAACATGGATTCAAGGTAAATTTGCTGCTCTAAATTGCCCCTATATAATCTGTGTCTGTGTGAGTGTGTGTCCAGTGATAGATTGGCATCCCCCCACCCCCCGGTGACCCTTGTATAAGATTAAGCAGAAGATAATGTATGGATGGGTGATTGCAAAAGTCTAAAGGCAGAATAAGAGAGCACAAGAGCATACGCAAGAGAGCAGATGTAGTTCAATAAGCTAAGAAGTGGTTGAAGAGAAAGAGCAATGTAGCAAGTTCAAAAGCAGTGAATTGAAAAAAATTTTAATTTAATTATGAAAGCAGCATGGTGGTGCAGATGTTGACGCTCTTGTCTTTGGGGTTCTGTTTTTCAAGTAGGACTGACATGTTCTCCCTGTGTTAGAATGTATTTTCTAAAGCAAAATGGTTTAAAAAATAAACTGCAATATCAAAACTGACATAAGTAAGAATCTGACCTGTTCACAGATTTTTCCAGTCTTTGCTGTGAGTACCATCTCAGACTCCAGCATCCACCTCAACTCTGATCAAAATAGGTGAATTTCAGAATGACTAAAAATGTTATTTTTAGATTGCGTCACGGTGGTTAAGTTCTAAAGCACAAAATCCATGCCGCTCAAAAGAAAAGCTTCATCCTCTCTGCTACAGCTTTTGTGTGTGTGTGAGTGAGTGTCTGCATGCAGATGTGTGCATACATGTGAAGTACAATTGGTATGGTGTCAAAATGTTTTTTATTTTAAATATTTTAAAAAGTATTAAAAAAAAAATTTGTGATACATTTACAGAGGAACATAACAACTCTTTAAAAAAGTTCCTTTAAAGGAAAGTTTATCTGAAGGAACAACATGATAAAAGAGCCAATGTTTCTATTACTGGGGTCTAAGTGTGTCAGCCACCCCAGTCAAATTAGCTCAATTTCATTTGCTTATCCAGAAGACAGATTTAGTCCTGCAGGCTGCAGTCAGTACTGAAAAGCATTGAATGTTACAGAATCAAATCATTTGCCATGTTGTAGTATTGAAAAAGCATTAAACTTTTAATGAGACTTGCAACTCCACTGGAACTACGTGAGACGCACAAATCCTTATAAATTTTAACAGCTCAGACACCTGACTGATATATTAGCTGACACCATAATTAGAGAGATTTACCTCCATTCTTTGAAAACACTTCTATTGATATTTCTTGTTTTCTTCTCATAAATAAACCAACTAATTCAGACCTACAGTAGTGATTAATATGTGCAGTGCACTGACTTTTCTACAGAAGAGAAAGCAGATAAAACACTGATTTAAAAGGAGGAAATGTTGCTTCTTCTGGGTAATCTGATGGTGAGATTCTAAAACAACTGGTTAAAGGGAACAAGTCCTATTTTAAATAAACCTTTACCATTAAGATTTTACCTACTAGGACACTCCATCATCCCTTAGGCAATCCATTTGTTAATGCAGGAAGATGACAGGTGTGGATTCTGTATGACGTCATTCTACCATGCCAGAGCTGGCAGCTATCTGCCCTAAGCCACGGAAACACAAAGAGTCAGCCTCTGACCTGACTCTCACATCACATCTGTCATATTCAGCCATGTGCATACGCCATGAATCTAAAAAGACAACATGCATTAAAAAAAGCACTTAAATTGCAGGAATATTTTAATGTCATTTCTTTACATAATTTAAAATCCAACAATATGTTTTATGACAAAAGCTGCTTATTAGGTGATTTATATACTGATTAGTACATAATGTATGAGTATATTTTATATACTGATGAAAAAAAGGATCCTTGTCACACGAAAAATTGTAAGCTGAAAATATTACAATAAATAAAAAGTGTTTGATGTATAAAAGCAATATTTTTATGCCTAAATGAATGGCTTAGTGGTTAGCACGTTCAACTCTGAGGGCTAGGGATTCCAGGTTCGAATACCAATCTGGGTGGAGTTTCCATGTTCTCCCCGTGTCCGCGTAGGTTTCCTCCTGGTTCTCTGGTTTCCTACCACAGTCGAAAAAAATGGATCAAGGTCAACTGAATTCTCCAAATTGCCCCATATAGAGTGTGTTTGCGTGTGTGTCTAGCGATGGGTTGGCGCCCTGTCCTGGGTGTATCTTCCTAGCTCCCAAAATGTTCTCCCCTGGATGGGCATGGGAACCCCCCCAAACCCCCCCCCCCCCCCCCCCCCCCGAACCACCAGAGTCTCCAGACTCCTCCCACACAGTAAATAGGGTACTTTAAACTTTCCATATATATATATATATATATATATATATATATATATATATATATATATATATATATATATATATATATATATATAGTGTGCATCTGTGTGAGTGAGTGTGACTTGGGTGTATCTGCGCCCCCCACTTATCAAGATAAGTGCAGACATTTAGTGAAGTGTTCAGCTCTATTATCTAACCAGTAAATTAATAATGATTAGTTTATTAAGTAAACTATAGAAAGAACAATGTCATAAAGTAAACCTTATTTATTGTTTTAAATTATCACGTTATATCATATGTTACAACAAACATTTCAATTTACATTACACTGACCATAACACACATGTTGTTAGGGGAGACAATCCGTGACTTGTGTTTCCTGTGGGACCTACAGCTGGATGAAATCAAGCATTGGCAGGGGTACCGCTGTTGGGATTAAAAAGTAATAAAAGTAATCACTTTAATACTGATAACAAGGATATATTTTATGTCTTGCCAGTTTAGGCTTAGCATTATAAGAAAATGATCTTTAACTACGAAATTCATTTCATATTATAGAATCATGTAGTGAACCTTAAAGGCAATACTGCATTCTAATCTCTATTTTTATTGCAATCTGACTGCTTCATTTCCAGTGGGTATGAAATTGTGCCACGTGTCTAATAGGATTAACTTTATTCTGATTTGGCTGTTCAGCCAGATGTTGCATTGTAGTCACTGATTGGACACCTATAGGTTTCTCAGATTCATATATAAATGTGGCACACATTGGGACTAAAAATGTCAAACTTAAAATGAAAAATACAAGGAGAAGATCACCATTTTCCTGCTGTGTGAATTTGGCCATGCTTTTAAAGCTTTATGCAAAGGGATTTTGATTTGTACAGCCATTGCATCATGATTAGAAATGAATATTAAACTGAATATCAAATACTTCTCATTCAGTTAAATACATGAATATTATAATAGTACTGTAGTAAACTTCAGTGAATTTTAATGACATGTTTGCAGAAACAGACACAACCATAGTGTTGAATAATGTAGCGCCATGCCATGGTATCTTGCTAAAGTAAATATTTAAATCAGTGAAGCGAAGTGTATGTCTGATGTGGACAACGTATTATATAATTTTAGCTTGTCTAGAATTTCCTGGTTTTGGACTAGGGCTGAAGTAGTTGCTCAGGGTTGTAGGGTGGGGGGCTAATAATGTAGGGTGTGTTAAAAGTAGATAAACAGAATGTGGAATGTTCAGAATGGTTGAAAACCTCAGATCTAAATGATGCTAAAGAATTGTAGAGTCTCTTGTGACCGGAGCCACAACAACGTGACGCACTTCGCATTAAAACTTTGGAATGTGTGTCTTATTTGAAACTAAACTAATCAGAGACTACAGATCCCTTTTGTCCAAAATACTGCTTGTTTATATTTTCTGGCCTGGCTGTATTTATATTTCTAATTTTTCTCATGAGAAAGCATTTTTGCTTTGTTCTGTTACTGTGGAGCTCTAACTTACTTCAACTTCAGATTAATTACATCATACACACATAGTCAGCAGCGTAAAGAGCTTCCTCTGTTGCTGTATGAGTGTAATACAATTTAAGCTTACTGTTATTCATCACTTTAACAAGGCAATAGTGTGGTTCCTTCAATATGTTTATCATGAAAACTAAAATCTCCATAACAATAACAATATGATTAACCATGCAGCCTTGACTTGAACTCACGAATACTATTTTGAATGAATGGCAACAAATGTTCACAAGTACATTTCAGAATGTCTTTAAAGAAAAATGAAGGCTATTAATTGCAAATGTTTAGTCTGAGTTTAAAATTAGAAAGTATTCTGGCTAGTAAGATATTTCTGACATAGTTGTTTCACTGGGTAGTACCACAGGGGAAATGCTGCTAACAGGCATTCTATTTATTAAATAAAGGAATTAAAAAGATTATAAATAATGTATTATTCTTTCTGTTATGAAAAACGACTGCGAGGGCAAAACAAGAACTGGAGACGGAATCCGAAAAAAGATTTCTTGAGCACAATGTCACACCACGGTCTGGATTATGAGACCATAGACATATAAATAAATATTATACACATATGACTGCTCAACCTCTCTTTCTCTCTCTTGGTACTTGATTGTATGGCTACCAGAATCAATCAATCCACTAAGACAATTAAGCAATGGCAGCCACCCAACTCCTTTTACATACAGTTTAAAGACTGAAGACAGTAGTACAAACACAAAATAATGTAACAGAGAAAAGTAAGAAGTTGGGTATGTTAATTCTACATTATATTAACCTGGAAACATATACATATATATATATATATATATATATATATATATATATATATATATATATATATATATATATATATATATATATATATACAAACATACATATATATATATATACAAACACATTGTGCTAAGCACCACGTCACCATGCTGCTAACATTATGTATTAAAAGCTTCATGTTTAAGGTCAATGGCATTCAAGACTCATTTCTGTTTTATCTACAGCTGTGGTAAAAGTGTTCTTAAAAGTGTTCTACATTAAATAATGCAGCAGGTACAAGTGTGGTGCTGTCATTTAAGGTAAAACTGATATTTGACAGAGAAGCCAAAATTTCTTCAGGGTAAATTATAGTGTAATGTAAGATCCTGTTCAGCTTCCAAAAGAACCAGCAAATTCTCAAAGAGTTAGTGAGAGAAACCCAATCTGTTCATAATATAGTACATTGTATACCCTAAACCTTACTCTCAGACTGACAGAAAAAGAAATGTTCAAATGAAGTTAATGTATCTTGACAAAGAAATCCCTTAATCAGTTATTTTAACATGTGCCATAATTATTTGCATCCATGAATTTGATTGATGTATTTATTCATTCATATACCTCCTATAGAAAACATTTCCGATTATCCGGGATTCCTTGTCTTCTTTCCATTTTAGCTCCACTATTTTTTCTATGGGATTAAGACCAAGAGAAATGATCATGGCACAAACTTGACTTTGTGTTTAGTAAACCATTTTAACATTGATCTGGACAAAGGTGTTGAGTTTCTGTTCTGCTGGAAAAAAAATAAGCAATTATTGAGATGCCCACACCTTACACCTACAGGTTTTATGGTATTCCATTTATGCTGGTTTCTGCTTTGCACCTATAACAGCTTCCACTCTTCTGAGAAGACTTTCTACAAGATTGTTTTTTGTGGATTTAATTTTGCCCTTTTTATCCAGAAGTGCATTCATATCAGACACAGACACTGATGTTGAATCGGATGGCCTGGCTCACGATCTCTTTTAATAATAAATAATTACAGTTCGGGTCCTATCTTACACGTTGTGGCTGATGTTCATTGCTATTAACACACCTGATTGGTTCATTGCATGTTATGCCCAAAATATATCCATTAATAATTGAGAGAATTATGTCTTTTGTTCTTTTGGTGCAGCTTAAGGCGCAATTTTTCCAGTTATTACGAAAGCACAGACAAAGTGACGTGCCCTAAATCAAGCTGCACGGTGTGTGGTTGGCTGCTCATTAGAAATCACTAAAAGCAGGTCTTTCATGTTAACTGCTTAAATTCTTAACACTTTAGAGTAAGAGTTGTGCAACACTTGAACAGCAATTTTTTTCGATCTAAGTCTGTTTACTAAAGTTTCAAAAAGCATTTTGGTAGAAAGTATAGTAGGAATTATAAATAGAATGTAGATGTGGTTTGGAGGGTGGGGTAGTACTGTGGTTAAGGTGTTGAGCTATTTATTTGATGATTTGGTATTTGAAGCCCAGGCCCACCAAAAGATGCCAGTGTGGACACTTAAGCAAGGCCCTTAACCCTCATTGTGTCAGGGATGTTGTATCATGTATCAGCATTCTAAAACCCACCATCAAACAGGGATAAGTGTCCCTTTGGAGAAAAGTGTTTACAAAATGAAAGCACTAATTCTTATGGGTTATAATCAAATCTTATATTATTCAAATCCTTCAGATTTTGTTTTATACCAAGCTAAATTTGTTTTAGCAGCACTGTTACATCTTTGTATAATCAGTGGGGGATAGAAGTCTTCAACGTGTCACATTTCATTAAACATATTTCCATTGTGGCCAGTGACATTCTCTTGATAAAAGCACATTAAAGGAATCATACAATTCATATTCATAAAAGAGTTATGTTCTATTAATCTAATAGAATTGCAAAGAAAGATTACAGAACACATTTACTGACATGTAGTCAATGTTTCAGTAAAGACAGCTAGAGAAACAGCTGTAGGCTCAGTGGTTGATCTTGATGTATCACATATTTTACTCTTGTCTTAAAGTCTGGTTATTAACAGGGCTGCTGTAACATTTTTATTTTCTTATTATGGAAGTGGCTGCTTCAATTCACTGCACATAAGTTGCTAAAAGCCATTGCGTATTTCACCTATAGCTGGGGCCCACACTAGCTCAGCTAATTAAACAAAGCATTACAATGGCCTTCCTCTAACAGCAGGTTCCTTGATAACTATAAATTGTCTTGCCTTTGACTCTGAGGTAGCTGGGCAATGTGGTGTGGCAAAAGTGCCTTTGGGAATCGACAAATGTTTAAAGCAAGAATAAAATATTGTGAGCAGTGAGGGTGCCATTAGCTGGATGTGCCCACGGGGTCCACTGAGAGCAGCAGGGGAAAATAGTATATTCAGCCACTGGGGGAATAAAGGGGAATGGGGAAATGATGGAAATTGGTGAGCGCTTTAACTAGTCCCCAAGATAAAAAAGAAGAAATGTAGAGGAAAATGCTTAATGTTTTATAAATTTAAAACTTTGTTGTTTAACATAGTAAACCCGGCATGGTAAATCAGAGCCCATCTTTTGGAAGAGCCCTATACTGCTGACATTAGAAGAAATGAGAAATGGGAGCTTGAGAAAAAAAGAAATCTGACAAAATTGCATGAGAGGGAGGACAGAAACGCACTGAGGGATTAAGACAGAGATCGAAGTCAGTAATTATGGAGAACAAAGACTCCTATAGGGTGTGTAATTAGAAAACAAGGAGCTGAAAAGAGGCTCAAATGAGGTAAAGCAGTCTCAGATCCAGACTACATGAACACAAGTGACATCCTGATAAATGAGTGTTGAGGGACCACGACCAGTACAACACAAAGAGTACAACACAAAAGAAAAAGAGTACCAGAACCAAAGAAAAATGTCATTATACGGGAGGTGAATTCAGGACATTCAAAGCCCTAAAATACAAAATCCTTTACCATAAGAGTGTGAACGATAAAAGTAACAGCATACATTAAGACAATAATGAAACTAATAGAAATATTGTCCTATTAACAAAATTATCATGTCCTTTTCAATTTTGAACAATATATTAATCACACATAAATCACAGGGTATTTAACGAGCTGCATATCAAGCCTGGCTGCCAAAAAGATTCTGTCTAATGAAAACTTAAAGGAAAAGCGTACGAGGTGTAATCTATTATCTTCTTCTTAATCCTATACTGTTGTTGGGGGGGGGGGTCTTATGGCCATCCAGAGAAGAACGTTTCGAGCACTAGGCAGATACAGCCAGTGCACGGCACCAATCAATCACTGGACACTCACAAAAAACACATGCTATATTGGGGCAATTTACAGCAGCCAAATAACCTTGAATTCATGTTCTTGCAAAAAAAAAAAAAAAAAAAAAAAAAAAAAAAAAAAAAAAAAAAACAGAACCCAGAGAAAACACACAGGGAGAACATGAAAACTGCCCTGGATTGGGATTCGAATATGGAATCCCCAGCACGGAAATGCAAAGGTGCTGACCACTAGGCCAATGTGCCGCACATGACGTGGAACAGGGGAACATATTAAAATATATTTATAAAAAGATTTGTTGACTTAAACAGAAGATCAAATGTTTGCAAGTTGGGAAAAATTCTGAAAATGCCAGACAGACAAGGATATGTCTACTATAGCTCTACTCTGTGACATATCACCTTTGGGCTTTTTAGACACAAGTCATCTCATAATATGAAATCTACTTCACACTGAACACTTAATAAGATGTTATTGCTTTGACATGTCACAACAACACACCACACGTTGGGGAGTTGAACTTCTTTTTGTCTTATTGGGTAAATGTATCTATTCTACACATCCACACAACGTGTAACCATAGCATCAGCTGCACGTTAACTGGTTTATCTTTTTTATATTTCTCATCCTCTTTATTGATAACTGAATGGGTTACATGAGCAATGGACATGACTAATTACCTCATGATAAACAAATATGGCTGCATCGCATAGATAAACCAATATATTTTTAGTTGTAAAACTTTAATATTTACTAATGTAGGGCACAGTGAGGAACTGTAGACTGTTTTCTCACGGTCGATAGCACCAGTCAATATCCATTTATATGTATTTATAGAGTAATGTGATCCAACTGTGTGCAGGCTGTGATTTATTCTTCCACAAAGGTGCCAAGAAAAAATGAATTCTTAGGCACACATGTTTTAAGGTCCCAATAACATTGCTCTGCTTTTAGAACAGAATTGCTACTTCAAAGGTATGTTCTCACAAATCTTTTCTGTCATTAGACAAGTTGCTTTTTTAAAAAAAGTTTTGCTTTGCTTTGCAACCTGCAGTAAAAACAAGAATCAAAGCATAGTTATGGCTCACCCCTTTCCACCAAATCTGTAAAAAGGATTTAGGTGTTTAAACACATCTTGAATAATATCTGTAAAAAGGGGGAAAATTCCATGCCATGTCATGAATTAAGCTACGTGGGACTTCACCTTCATCATTGTCAAAAAAAAGGCTGAAAAGTTATGTCTTACATAAATAACATGTTTAAATGCATCTGATTTTAAAGGGATTAATTAAAGATTTTATTAATATTAGACAATATCAAGCAAATGCAGGGCATTCTGCACACACAAAACAGCAAGACTTCATGGACAGTGTGTGTGTGTGTGTGTGTTTGGTCTACTTTCATTCCGGATCTGTCACTTTATGCAAACATATGGTTTAACATGAAGAGGAGAATCAGACAGTGGAGTCACAGTCTGTTAAACAGCTGTAGTTTTAAATTCAGCAAGAAGTGGGAAAATAAATCACATGGATAATTTTAACAATTAGTTTTCTTAATTCCCAAATCTACTAAGAAGTTAAATTCAAACAAAGGATACCAGTAACACAGTGTTAAGCATGAGGTTTCAATTGTGAAACTGTTGAGACTTGCAAAACACAACACATTGTGAATTTTTCATTGTCCTTTTCTCACTTTAAATAATGTTCCAGATTATTAACAAAAACAGTTTCTTGATTTTACTGCATTTAAATATGAACCAGCATTTGCAGAAACAAATACTATTTGCTGCTGTCGCCGTATCATCCAGATAATCATTTATTAATTTATTATCTAATCTGTTTATCCTCATTTTGGTTGTGGAAGTTTTTTTCTGAAAAATCGGTTCCATTGTGAGACGTGAAGAAACCCTGTAGACGGTTTGTCAGACCATCCCAGGGCAAATGCACACAAACAATTTCATACCCATTGGTAATTTAGTATCTCTATTTCACATTCTAGCATTTTTTTGGACTGTGAAAGGAAATTAGGACTCCCAGAGGAAATCTAAATTGACATTGGAAAAGCATCTAAACTTCACACAAAAAGGATGCAGGTTGTATGACCAGGGAATCAAACCTAGGACCAGACCATCTGGCTACCACAATAATGTCCATCCAGACAATCAGTTTATTGAAATATAAATAGAAACACAACACTCCAGAAACCCCACCTCACATGCGGAAAAAAAACTCATTTCATGCCTCATGACTGCTGCATTGTCCACAGAGGGACAAAGGCAGAGATCCAGCATCCTGATTCTCCTAATAAATGTAGCTATATGTGTTACTGGTGAATGCATCCAGGAGAAGTACATGGACGTTACAACACACCACAACCTATTTAAATTGTTTGTGCATTAGAATAAATAAAGTATGTGTTTTCATAAAGCCAAGTTTCAAGAAATTGGAAAAATAATTAAGAAATTTGCAGCCAATTGTATCGGGAGGAAATTGCTATTAGCATGCAATTAAAATAGCAGACTATGTTCACAGTTGGTTAAATAACATTAAGGCTGAATCCCAAATGGCTTCATACCGCTCATGCATGTGTACATAGGGTAATGTCTTTGTGTATAAATATATAAATAAACAGTTATGTGCTAATAAAAAAAAAAAAAACAGTAAACGAGCAAAAACACGCAAAAAGTCAATCCTAAAGAATTAAAAAAAAAAAAAAAACTTTCCATTATTTCTAAAACTATCCCATTATTTAACTGGTATATTTAAAGAAATGAGCCACTATCTAAAATCAGTCATTCGTCAGAAGTCTTAAAAAAGCTACTATGTCCATAAAATATTTAAGCGACTAATGGCCTATTACCCTGGCTGCCAAAATGACAGATTAAAGTATAAGAAAGTTTGCAGGCAGTCAAGAACAGAGTTTCAAAATGAAAATAAGTAGTTTTAGAACCTGTTACTAAGTTTAGAAGGATAATGATGATATTAGGCTCATTCCTGATCAGTGCGTGATAAAGACTTTCACTTGTGGCCCAGTACACTCTATAGACTGCGGACTGCAGATTGCCATAACAATTTGAAGAACAGTGAGCATGTTCCAGACTTATCATCTCTGTACTTTTGTATCAATACCAGGGTCAGATAGATGTATGTTTAGGTTAACAATGAAAAAATGACAAAAATCTGCTAACAAAATCTGAAACCTGCTACTATCTAAAGATTCAAGCAGAAGCCTCCATCAAATAAAGCAAGATGGCAGTCAGTATCTGAATCTTTCACAAAGATAAAACCTTCCCATTAAACACTATCCATCATGTTTTACAGGAGAGATTTCGTATCCTTTACTATTCTATATTTGTCCGACTATTTTCATTTAAGACAAATAATTTACACATACATTATATAACAAGCTTGTAAAATAAAACAATTTGTTAAAAATTATGCCATAAGTTTTGTATTTTATATCTTTCATTAAATAGTAAGGACAGAAGTCAAGTCCTTGTTCGACTGAATAGTGATTTTTTTTTTTCTTTAACTACATTTCATTTATTCATTCATTATCGTCTGCTTAATCCTCTACTAGGGTCGCTGGGGGATTCCCCATGCTCATCCAGGGGCGAATGCGATGGGCAGATACATGACAGGGAGCCAATCTATCGCTGGGCACACTTACTCACACAGACACACACACACAATATACACTATATACACACTATATTGTGCAATTAAGAGCATTTAATTTACCTTGAATCCATGTTTTTGGACTGTGGACTGACGAAACCGGAGAAACTGTTGGAAACTCCTATGGACACGTGGTTTTACTACATTTGCTTTTTTTAATTTAAAAAAAGACACAAAAATAAAAACACAATGATTAGAAAAATACTGATTCCTCTTCCATCTTCTGTTAGCTTACAACCTCTTTGTTTCATGTCATGTCCTTGTTTATAAAGATGTGTGACCAAAACATGCAAGTCTAGAGGACCCTAAACTGAGCCCTGAATCATCTCCAGGTCTAAATGTGTGTAAATGTTTTTTATATGTGTTATTATTCCATTATTCCATTACTTATTATTCTTTCTTCACCCTTTCACACAGTATAAGATCTAGCACTAATAAATAAGCCAGTTCTTACAACCAGATACAAAAGAACAATAGTCAAGGATGTAAAATTTTTGCTTATTTTGGTCACTATTAGAAAAACTAAAAATGAAAATATGCAGAAAATTATTGTACAATTAACCAAAAATAATATGCAGGTACAAATGTCACATGTTTTGAGGGACATTTAAATTTAAATCAGTGACTTGTCTATTTTCCTGAACTACACTGTAGTATCTGGATCAGATATGTATAATTTTCCATATCCCATGAGCGTCTGTAGCTGTCTTTTCCTTAGAAGACCCGTCATCCCATTTTAGTGCCATTTCTCATGGCTTAATGGCAATAGAGAATAGCACAAAAGTGGAAAGAGGGCACCCCTGTCGAGTTCCATGACAAAGGAGAAGATAATGGGAAAATTGTTATTAGTTTAAAAATAA
Organism: Corydoras sp. C115; assembly: GCA_019802505.1. Lineage (NCBI taxonomy): Eukaryota > Metazoa > Chordata > Actinopteri > Siluriformes > Callichthyidae > Corydoras > Corydoras sp. C115. The sequence goes on along the minus strand of JAFMOC010000005.1, from coordinate 1,825,400 downwards.
CAGTCTGATCTATAATAAAAAACACTCACCCAATCGCAAACCTTTTCAGAACAAAACCTGAATCAGAGTGTTTTTAAAATATGGTTTCACATGTGTGTGATTTGATCCCAGAATAAAATAAGGTGTCTTCACCATTTTGTAAGGGATTATTAAATATGATCATGAGATCTGCTTCTGACTGGGAGATGCAGTGAAATGCTGCTATGCTGCCTGCTATCAAAGCCATGTAGCTTCTGTCTTGTTGTGCTACACCATACTAAAGAGATTTTCCACACACAGTGTACAGTGGTTTCACTACAAGCAACACTTTACACCCAAAGAAAGTTGTTATATGCAGCACATCACATTACATCCACAAACTCTATTTCCAGAAGTGATGAGCCACTTAAAAAAGCAATAAAAGTTAAGAACTGGCATTTTTAAAAATTACCTAAATTTTTAATGAACAGTCATAAAGACAAAGAAGTATTGCGATTTTCCCACTATATAAATATACGTGTAGATTTGCAAACGCAGATGGTAGAAGTTGAAAGATAAAATCAAAGCATAAACAAAACATTTAATTAGAGCTGTTACCCAACACTGAGAAATTGGTTGTAGACAAAAGTGACAAGTAATCAATACTGGCTAAATTAGCCATTGTTAGCCAGTAAAAGCCCTGCTGAGTGACAGTGGCCAAAGTATTCTTCAATTTCGGGCTGGCTATATATATATTTTTGGACTTGTGTACATAAGACATAAAAGGGCACAGTAGTAGAAAATGAGTGTAATGAGCGCCAAAAGTCATTCTATCGATTTCTGATTTTGATTCGGATCAATTTTCTACCTGATGCCCACCACAACAACAAACCCCACCCTAAAAGGCTAAACATTAGATTTAGGACAGAAGGTTTTAATCCCAGTGAAGATGATGAGTGACAGGAGTTTTTGTTTAAAAATCTTAGTGACGTACAATTCCTATGGATTACTTGATTAATTCTACATCAGTGTTCAGTACAGTAATGATGAACAGGACTGCAATTTAAGCAAATAATTTGTTGTTTTGGTTCAAGGTTATCACATCCTTTTGAGTTCTGTGCAGACGCCATACTTCAAACTGTTTACAAGTCACTTTCACACTTGGCACACCTATCCTTAGAGACATATCAGAAATTCTTGTCTGTTTGAAAGAAACGATGGTTAAACCGAAATAATTGAAATAAGTGAATCATTATATCATTAGATCATAAAGGAAGCAGATGTCACGAGCAATCTGGTAAATCAAACATACTCGATAACAGTCGATTCTAATTTAGACACTGATGGCATTGCTAGTGTTTGCAAACTGAGATATTAACAACTGTAACCCGATACAACACAAGTTATCTCTGGCTGGTATTACAGTGTAACAGAGGACAAATCAACCACAGTGCACTGTAGGCTGTTAGACTCTTAGTGATAAGACCGTAAAACCAGCATAATCTACAATGATATTTAAGCACTAATCATGCACATGTAACCCTTGTGAGTGAAAAATTGCCCGCCACCTTAATCAACTGCAAAGAAAAAATTTCATTATGTTTTTAAACATGAAATTTTATAACTTTTTTTAAAGTAAAAAAAAAGAAAGAAAAATAAAATAGTTAAATTTCAATGAATGTTTTACAAAGAGGAAAGGAAACAAGGAAAAGGAAAGGAAACAAAAAATTATAAAAAAGAAAAAAAAAGAAAAATTACACACAGGTACACACATACACTTAAATACTGTCCTGCATGTGCTACGATGAGTTGCCCGATTTAGGTTCTCTATATTTTTATTTGTTTATATGATATTATTTTATCCTTATACATTACTGTTGATTTGTGGGTGGGGCAATTAAGACAATATCATCATGTCGGCAAAAAAATATTGACTGTAATTGGTTCCCTTTCAGCAAATTTCTGCTACTTTCTAAAGCTAAGGAATTTCTAACATAATAATGTTTAGGTTACAACTATGCAGAACCCTAAGCAACAATAATATTAACATAAAATAATAATAATAATAATACATTTTGACTTTGGAATGATAAAAACAATACAACTTGTGTGCTGTAATAAAAAGTGAGTGGTGAATGAAGAGAAAACTTGAAATATTGTTACCTTAAGTAAAGGGGGTTTAAAATTAAATGAAGCTGTTTAATTGTGGGGTTTAGTCAAGGCATGTAGATTTTGTACCTTAGGACATTGTGATGTATAAAGAATATTAAGACTATGTTTTTATGACACATGTTTTTAAAAACTGAAGCAACACAAATCCACAATAAGGAATTCCAATGCACAAGAATCATGACCATGCTAGTTTGCGGATTGTAAAAGCGAGTAATCCTCGAGGAAACATTTTATTATTCTTGAATAGAACACATGCATTTAGTTTGCAGAAAATGCTGCTTAACAGCTCAACCTGGTGCCCCTTTTACATGACATTGTCAGTTGTGTAATGGCTGATAATGTCAGACAAATGCTGACAGAGTGAATTAAAATGAGCAGATACTTTTCACTGCAGTTAGATGCATCCACAGATGTAACCCATTTAGCCAATTTGCTCGTTTACATTAAATATGAGTTTGAGGGGATGTCACAAAGACTTTGTTTTGTAAGCCACTACAAACATGAACTATAGAAGAAGACATAATTCAGCTTCTGAAAGGATCAAGAACTATGCCATTGACTGAAAAAAATGCTGAAACTGTACAGATGGTGCCAGAACAATGGCATAGCAGTGTAGTTGAATAAAATGGACACACCGAAGCATATGTCACGTGGTTCTGACAGTCAAGCAAAAGTATTTAAAAATCCATCCTAGCCTGTGATGTTAAAGTCATGAATTTTAAAAAAGCTCGGCCAGTGAATTCACTTCTGTTCATTGTGCTTTGTGATAAAATGAGCAGTGAACATGTGCAGCTTTAGCTACACACTGAAGGGGGATGCTTATTAAAGGGCAAAGTGCTCACAAGGCTCTTTAAATTGTACTCTGAGGTACACATCAGCAATCTCCCCTGGCAAGTCTGTTGGAAGATCTATTGTGGCTGGCAAAATTAGCTCCTATATTATCATGTTTGAAAGAGTTCAACCTTGGAGGGCAGGAGCTGTCTTTAACGAATGTCTGACAAAATCAGGCTGAAAAAAGTTTTTGGTTGATAACATTAAGGAAAATGATACCTCAGCTTTTCCTGCTTTAGAGAACCATTTGCATCTATGATTTGAAACTTAAATCTGCTTTTTGTGATGTGATTATTGTGCACCTAATCTTACTGGAGGAACAGTTTTGAGCATTTTCTAGTTAAGACTGTGCCAGAGTGGATCAGGAAGCCCTTTACTCTTGACATCATAGGAATGCCTGAGGATCTGCTCTCTTTTGAACAGAATTCTTTAACATTGATCTAATGGAAACTGGATGTCAGATGTCCCTGTTCAACTTCTGGACCCAAACACAGAATGAATAGCCTGTCCTCTCAGTCGTGACTGTAAAGTTTTTGATGCCTTTTCCTACACATGTGAGAAAAGCCTCTCAGCTGTCAGTGCAATTAAGACCTTAACAAACTGAGCCAAATCTGCATTTGAAATACACAGTTCTCGCCCCCTGAAATGTTATGTCTATGTCCAGCTAAACAAGATCAACCCTCTTACTGAAATGGTAGTCACTGCGCATAGAGGTCTACTGTGTGTGGGCGTGTGAATGTGGCACATGCGTTTCTGTGATTTGACATATATGTGATACTTGGAGGTATTGAGTGGCACTTGCTTTAAAAAATTAGGAACTCTGTCTTGCAATAAAGAAACAATAAATATTTTTAAACAATAAACTAAGGCTGCTGTATGCTTGTCGAAGTTCATCCACTATTATAAGTAATAAAATGAGTTCATTAATTTCACAGAAATTTGAGAGTGTGGCACTGAAATGATGCTATTTCAGGGAGCCCTCTTAACTAGGTAATCTGCTGTATCTGCCCCTTGTAGTACTGCTGCTCAAGTCACATGCTGCACTGTGTTTTATCAGCTCTAACTGCTTTTCTTATCGGTTTCCTTGAGGTATTATCAGCACTTTACTCATCAAACTGCCGGGGCAACGACAATTGCTGGACAGAGCTTGGATTTTTATTGAAATAGTGCCATTGCAATCCTGCCAAAAGGCCTCACTGAACAAATATAGTTTTTTCAATGTTTGAATCTGTACATGGGTGTCCTGCAAGGTAAATGCTGCCTGGCCGCTCAAGGAGGATGAGTCCCCCACTGAACCTTGGTCCTTCCAAGGCTTCTTCCTTAAAAAAACAATTTAACATGGAGTTTTTTCTTACCACTGTCACTTTCATTTGCTCTTTAGGGTTTAGGTTCGGAATTCTGAGAAGCTGTCTGTGTGACAATGTACTGTTATAAAAGGGGTTTATCAAAAAATGAACTTGAACTTGAACAATGTAACATATAGATATTTTCTTTGTATAACACATCTCAAGTCAAAAGCACTAATATACATGGAAATGGATGAACGATTGGAAAAGGGTATTTCCAGTAAAGTGTTACCCTTCATCAGAACTGTATCTCATTTAAATGAGTGAATTGTATTTGAGTTATGTGCAGCTTTTGGATATACGCTCCCCACATTCTGATATGAATTAATGCCTGTCCATGATGGATTTTGCTACCCAGTGATTCCATTTCTGCAGAATGCCTACCGTCCTAGTGTGATCAGACCAGGCTAAAGCTGTTACTGAAGATGAATGGCGAATATTCCAATGCGATATACTGTATCCAAAGCACGCCGCTGTATTTTTAGATCCAGTCTTCATGAACTACTCACCATCTAAGTGCAATATTATCATGGCACTGAATAAAATGAAAAATGATTGTGGCAACCTCTAATGACAGGATATGATTTAAACAAAGGCAATGGAGTTCCCGCTTGATTTTAATTCACATCTGAATGGCTGGGTCAGGATATTACAGTGGGTATGAGAAAATGACATACACAGGCATACAATACATTATCATTGATTTTCCAAAGGAGAGATCTCATGTCACTTTTGTTGAGCCCAGGGCCTAATCGATGCTATCACCTTGCCATTGTTACAGCACAAACCACCACAAATATCATGAGTCACCAGGTCACAAACTGTCTACACCTCCTGCATCTGAAAGAGACTCAAAAATGAAATTCCACAACATAAACTTTTATAATAATAAGCTACCTATCATTATCCGCAAACCATAGCCCATTCCAAGAAGTGCTGGTAGTCAGGCTGCCCCCATGGTTTCCATCTTAAAATGGCTTTTTAGGCTAGGTTATTAAATTTACCCAGTGACTAGGCCCATTTGCTTTGGTTTTGTATGAAATAATGCGGCAGACCACAATGATTATAATTTATGGTTGGGTAGAACGAAATTGTTTGTGCATGAATCATTTAATGTTTGTTTTGATGGCATTCCATATGCAATGCAAGACAGTTTGATGAGTAAAAATCAGCTGCAGACTATTCTAAACCTAAATTGACACTTCAACTAATTTAAATAACCAGATTTGACTGCTAGAGAAAACTAGTGTGAGACTATACATTAAATACAGGTCACAAGTCAGCCAAGAAATGCTTCTTTCAACAAAAAGTATTTAAGCTTATTCAGTTCTACATGCAACATAATGACATAAGAATTTATTTGCAAAAAAAAAAAGTTTAAATAAAAATGATATTATGGCAGAATTGTACTAAAACTAACCTAAGAAATCTCAACTTATCTCATTCCTTTAATGGCTTACTACTATACAGGGGTCTAGGGAGGGGGTTTATCATGCCCCTCCAGAAGAGACATTTTAGGCGCTGGGTAGGTAAACCTAGGACAGGGCACCAATCCAATGCTGGGCACACACTCACCGACATAGACACTATTTGGGGCAATTTAGAGCAGCCCCAGAAACTGGAGAACCCAGAGAAAACGTCACCGAACCAGTGCTGAGAGGTGGGCATGCTAACCACACTACTGTACCGTGTCACCATTCCCAAAATCTATTTGAATATTTATGTTATATTGAGCTGACAGTGTAAAACAGACATTCTTGTCTACTTTCATTTTTTTTAAACATTTTAATTCTTTACCCCAAAACAAAACAGAGAAGTGAATACACCATGGCCAAACACCTGTCCTTCAGGTTCTATTCTAAAACCTTGGAATTCGTTCCCATTCCGGAAAAAGGAACATTTGTAAGGTTATGCATAAAAGCATTCAAGGTTTCATGCCAAAGGTATCACAAAATTCGTCCACAACTTTTCAAATCATGTTTTTGTTAACCTTATTTTGTTACTAACAATGCAGAAATGACCACCCACAAAAACCATTCCTGAACTGCTGCCAAAAATTAGGAACACATAACTGCACTGAACACTCAACAAGCACTTTATTAGAATCATCAATGAATATATTAAACTATTTAATCTTTTTTTTTTTGTAGCAGCAGTACAGATTAGAAAAATCATACAGCTTTGGTTAACATTTACATTAAGAACAAAGAAAAATGTGATTTTAACCTTTTGGTTTTGATTGTTTGTGAACATCTATAATTTCCAGTGCATTTCACTCACACAACAGTCTCCAGACTGTTGTACAATAGAAAGAAAAGAAATCAGATGCATTGTACTGTGCTGTACAGTGAGCTGACAAGCATTTAAATATCTTTAATATGCCAAAATTTTGGGGTGCTGGCATATAATAGTAGACACTTACATTGGGTTATTATAGTGTTTTTCTTGGTAACATTCTCAGTAAAAGTATACACTGTCTGTCTACATGCCCAAAAATAATAATTAATCTTCAGTTATACTGGAAACTGGACTACCTATAGTTTTAATAAAAGGTTGTATTTGTCTTGACATTGTTTCAATTTCTATGCAGATTTGCATTTATGTTTGAGATATACATGTAGGGCTGACAAAAAGAAGACTCCATTCAGTCTTTATCAGCACACCCCAAGGACATTTAAAAGGTCATAACTGGCAGAGAACTTTGATCAACTCCTTCACAATTGGTGCCCAAGGTATGCATTAGAAAAGTCACATAGGGCACAATTAATGGTCATTTGGTACATTAAGTTACTCAATTATTTTTGTTTTATTGCCACAAAAAGTTGCTGAGTCGTAATCTGACTGAAACCCAGCAAACCCACATTATAACACACAGGTCTAAATGGCTTTAACCACACTATATATGCAGCACCCTTAACACTGCTACTAAAACTAGAATAACATTTATTTAATAAGCAGGAGGATTGTTCACAAACTTTGAGCGTTATAGTTTACAGTGTAGGGTTGAACTTCAGATATCATCCAATTTATTGTTTTGGATGAAATACATCAGTCACAGTATACTTTGGACTTAGGGGCATAGATAAGCAGTGCTTGGAAGAGATGGATCACACTAGCATTGTTTATTTCCCTTTTTTAGCCACAGGTGCCAAACTACACACAGTGTACGTTCAATAAGGCCAAGAACTTAAGTGATTATTTGCTCGTGGTGTGTTTCCCTGTAATATTTCTTTGGTCATGTTTTGCCAGCACACTGGAGGCATCACTGCAATGAGCTGAATGATCTGTGTTGATGGTGATCAAGTTGTCTGTCAGTCACACTCATCACAGCACATTTATTAACACCATCTTACAGTCTACTAGTAGACTATGATGCACACTGTTTACACCATTGTTATGTTGCTCTTGCCATTTTGTTTTGCTCAGCCATTCTATTGTATTGCTTCTTTGTTGTGTACAGCTGAAGACCAGTTTTCCATTGCATGTTTTCTTTTCTTTTGCCTTTCCTTTATGTTGCCCATATCATATTATCCACAACAAAGTTATTTACAATGGTCTCAATAGATGGGGCATGATCTGCTTGTACTGGCTATTTGTATTGTACCATGTGTACCATTGGTATTCTTCATTTCACGTGCCGAAGAAATATTTATACAGACATATTAAACATATAATACATTACTTTATTCACCTGCTAACTATGTGATAACTGAACCTAAACCATGCAGCTGATTTTGATCTAAAAACCTTTTTAAACAATTTGCATTTACCGCATTAAGCATTTGAAATCAAAGTGAAAAGTAATAAATCTTTATTTGATAACACATGATAAATCTGTTTGTGTTTTTGTGTCACTTTTAATCTGACCAAAAGAGTTTCTGACACCAATCAATTGTGAGGGTTTTTAATACCTCACAACATCCATCCATTCATGGGTCCATTCAACATCCATCCATTCATGGGGGGGGGTTCCCCATGGCCACCCAGGGGAGAACGTTTAGGGCGCTTCGCAGATACACCCAGGACAGGGCGCAAATCTATCGCTGGGCACACACTCTGTCACACAAACACACAACAAACACACTCTATGGGGTATTTTGAAGAACTCAATTGACCTTGATCGATGTTTTTGGACTGTGGGAGGAAACCGGAGAACCCAGAGGAAACCCATGTGGACATAGGGAGCACATGGAAACTCTACCCAGATTGGGGATTCGAACCGGGAATCCCTAGCGCTGAGAGGTAAACGTGCTAACCATTAAGTCACCGTGCCGCCCAAACTCACAACATGTTTTTCATAACAAATTTTTAGACCTGTCACTGTCTATCAAAACTCCCATAAACATCAGTGTGCTGCAGTTTTGCTCTACTGCCTAATGGATTACTACCTGCTTCGATGTGCTCAGAGTAAACCTAACGCTTGTTTAGCATTCTTTTCTCTCAATAAAACACAATCCAATTGCATTCTCTAGACTCCTGGCCTCAGACAACAACATTGCAACTTTAAACATAAAATCAATGCTTCCGAGACGTGCCCTGGCCCAGTTCACTGCCAGTGGGTCCCATAAATAAAACTCTTTCAGAAATTACTAACTGAGAACCTAATAGTCCTGACAGTAACCACAGAAAAGAAATGTAAGATTATGTTGGAGTTTTCCAAATTTCATTTTGGACCTGAAGTGTTTAGCTGAAATGGGTCATTGCATTAAAACAAGTGAACATTATAAAAGAAAAAGCAAGCGCTGACACAAAAATCAATCCTTGAGTATGCCTTTCTAAAGCTTGCCAACTTATTCAGCCAGGGGGAACCTTATGCTCTTCAGACTACCCAAGGGCCAGAGCGTGACTACATCTCTGGATTTCTGGGTGATCCATCTAGCTTCACATTACACCTGATTTGGTGTCTTTGTTTAGAAAATGTAGTCTTTAAAGTCATAAATCACTTTTAGAACTTTCACATTCATTTGCTTCATTAAAATCATACACTTCTTTGCTCGACAGCTGTAAAGATAGCCTTTTTGACTTTTCCCAGGGCATGGCATGAGCCATGACTGTAGTGTTGAGCAAAGCAGATGTGCATGAGGCAGCACCACATATACTTGAGTGCTCTAAGATTTGCCCCAGGCTTTAAGGAACAGATGACATGTAGGCCATGCTGGACTCAACCGGCATGATACTCAGGCGTCTGTCCACATCCTGGGCACACAGGATTATGGAACCATTACTGTCAGTTCAGGAAAATCATATTAAAAAAAAAAAAAAAAAAGATGCAAATACAAGCTTCACGTGAATTATAAAATGCTTCCATCCTCCTGGACGTGACCTTAGAGGTGCTGATGCTGACTACCATTCAAATCATGTGCTGCTCAGCACCCTCCGGCCACACATGCACTCAAACTCTAATGCTAAATACAATTTGATAATATGCGCGTTTACACACATATATACACAAACACACACACACTCACACTCACAGCAGCCCACTCACTTGTTTTGTTTCTTCTCTCCATTGTGCCACCCACTGAAAGAGTAGGGCAAGAGGAGTCACAGTGGCTGCACTAATGCTTGGACTGGTTACAAGCGTGGCCTACAGCCTAGAATATAAATCAGGCTCCGAGGTCCGGCGAGAGAGATATGGACGCTCTTCTACGAGCTGATCGTGAGCTCCATCTGTGCCTGGGCACAACCTGGCACGAAGGAAGCTGACCCTCAGGAACTCACTGTGCTACTTTATTACTGTATTACAGCTTGACTGTAAGTTCCTGTATATCTGGAGCCATTTCGTCTGTGAAGAAAATACCGTAATCAGGGCACAACACCCACACTTATTCCTTAAGGGAAACAAGGGCACATACATAAGTGATAGGCAGAGGTGATGCATAAATTACCGCACAACAGAAAAGATAGAAATGTATGACTAATGGCAAGGATATTTCGAAAAGTAGAATCAGAAGCTGTGGGCAATGCAGATGAGCACGAAAGCCTGTATTCACAGATCTGCTATATCCATTAATGTTAATGTGGGTTTCGAAGCAAACTGAATACAAAAATGATGAATTATGACAAAGAGCTACTTTATTTTATTTAACAGTACTGTGTATTTTAACATGGCTGGAACACAGATTGTGCTTTAACACACAAAATGTGTTATTCGATGTACTTGCTGTAGGACATTTTAAATCCGTTTGTTGCAAACATTTCTTTCTAAGCGACGGCCTCATTTACATTCACTTTTCCCTCTGATCGGCGTCCGAGTGCGAATCGGACTCGAGTCGGTTCTTTGGAAAGACTCTTTTAATTTAATCATCGGAACAATTCGCCAGCAGAAAACCGTTGCAAGTTGTACATATGTTGTTGTATCGTTGTAAAAACTGGCGACATGCTGTTTTTCATAAGCTTGAGGTATATTTCGTGTAGTCTTGCGTCGGTTAAGCTTTCCGCCATCAATTTGACCGCGAATCGGGAATCAGTCTCAACAAATCGACTCACTTAACCTGACACAGATGAATATAGCTAAACGAACGAGGGTGTCACGCGTTACGCACCGGGGGCGTCAGGGGCAATAAACACGCCGAGCGTCGTAGGTTTAAGCTTTACCGCTTTACATACCAACTCTAAGCGTTTTCTCCTCGACGCCCACTAAATAACAGGTGATTCCTCTTACCGTTTGTTGGCAGCGCAGTGGCCCGCGGATGTGCTCGTGGTTCCGTGGAAGGAGGAGGGCCAGGACATGCGGGACTTCTTGAGTCCGGGCCGGTCGCTCGTGTCCATGGCGTCGGCGCGCTCTATGTGCGGGTGGTGATGGCGGTCCGTGTCGGAGTAGCCGCGGTGTTTGATGCGGATCGGGGTCCGCGGTTGTCTCCACAGGTGCTGCGGAGGCTTCAGAGTCGCCTGTCCTTCTCGTGGCACCGGCAGCGAGAGGGACAGGCTTTTTTTCGAGCACTGTGGCGCTTCCATCATAGTGCAAATCAAAGAAGCTCTTAAAAGAAACTACAGAAAGAAGAAGAAAAGAGGAACGGCGCTTTTATGGCTATAGATTCGCACGTGTCAGAAAATAAGACCGTTTCTGCTCCATGCTTGGCTCTTCTCCATGTTCTCTGGACTAGAAACTAACCGAGGTCCGCTAAGCAATAACTAAATGAAATAGCACGCGCTTTAAAAAATAAAATCAATCAAGTCGAGATCACAAACACTACAGATCAGATAATGCTAGAACTCGTCACAGTGTAGGTGGGCTATACTAGGGGCGAGCGCTCTGTTATATTGTCTCGCCCGAAAGCGGTCAGTTCGGAAATTCAGAAGTTGCGCCTCCAGGGCTAAAACGCCAGGCATCGCCTCGAGTCCGCCGAACAGCTGCGAGACGCCGCGTTCATCCCAGACGACGCAAGTTGTTTCCACTTCCAAGTTTCTTCCCAAAGCGACCGGCGGCTCGTTGAGGCGGCGGATTGCTGCGCGCCTCTCTCTCCCGTCGTTCGGTCAGTCAGTGCGACTCGGACCGCCCGCGCGTTTCCGTGCGCTCTGCTCTGCTCTGCTCTGCTCTGCGCTGCGCTGCGCTGCCCGTCCGTTTATTGCGGCTGTTGACAGCTCGTGTGTGTCAGAGCATGTCGTCGAATCACGCTTCCTTTTTTTGCAGGTGGGGAATGAAAAGCCGAAAGCAAGTCTCCCCCGGAGGCGGAATCAGAAGGAGCGCGGTGGTCTGTAGGTTCGCCGTCCACCTCCATCCACATCCACGCGGCGCACACTTTCAGGTCAGCAGTGAGGGGTTTTCGCAGCACATCGTGTGTAGGATGTGGTCCGAAATTCACGATTTCCCCCCTCCTCTGCCTTTTCTTGGTTTCTTGAATATGCGCTTCAAATCATGGCTTTCAACAGATAGTCGTTTCCGCGTTTATATTATTGCATGCCTCCTTCTCCTGCTTATGTTGCCCAGATGTTCAGTTCTAACATTTAAGACGCTCTCACTTGTTCGTCTAAAAGCCCATTTTTCTCCCACTTGCGCTGACTCTCTTGCTCGGTCTTCCACTCACATCTCTCTCTTTTCCACACACACTTGAATATCTGCTGCTCCCTCACTCACTCACTCACTCACCCACTCCCTCACTGACAGAACACTGCTCTCACTCTCCCACTCATACTGAACCTCTCTCTCTCCCCAATTGGAATGCCCCCCTTTCCTTTTTGAAAGCAAATATTTGCATGTGTCATCCTCAGCTTTTAGTGGGTTAAGATGAAATCCTGAATATGATTCCCCTCCCCCCCCCCTTCTTTTTTTCTCTCCGGTGCATTAGTCTATTTAACGCCGATTAGGAGTGATTAATTAAGAGTGATTAAAGTGATTCGCCCGGCTTATCAAGCCTTCCCTGCACCCTGCGCCTGGGAGACACATGCTAATCGGAGCATACTGATTTCAGACGGCTGGAACAGCTCTGAAGGTCAGAAGAGCACACCAGTGGATTAGCACTTCTAAATGTTCAAAACCACGTTGTAGTTCAGAGCGCGTGCAGCTGTTTGCTGCCACGTTGGCTAGTAAACCGATATGACCTGTTGTTTCCACCACAGTGAGGTCACATCTCAACTAAAGGACAGTGACAGAGCTGCACAATTATTAATTGTATACTTTATCCCAATTTATATTTACACTTAGATATTTGTGTGGATGGGCTCTCCATTTAGTCATGTCTGACCCTTGTATACTCTATAGTAGAACACCATGTCTTTTCTCAACCATAGTTGATAAACGATCAAATCAGAGGCGCAATTAGTATGTCCTGTGTACACATAATCATGTCTTTGGAATATGGGAGTAAACCCAATCTTGGCTATTCGTATCCGTCAGATTTCTTATATACTATAAATCCATCACCTCTTACAGTGATGTGAAAATGAACGTTAACCCTGGTTTAAAGTATCAGGACATAAAACATCTGATCCTCAGAAAGTTTTGAAATTGGGGAATTCATCCATGGATTAGCAACAACACTCGTTTATTAGGTCTATGAGGTCATTTAGCAGACACTTCTATTCAAAGCAACGTATAAGATGATGATGGTTGGAGTCAGTATACAGGATTGCAACATCCCTGGAGCACTGAGTGTTAAGGGTCTTGCTGAAGTACCTACATTAGTAACTTAAGTGAACCTGGAATTTGAACCCACAACCTTCAGATTGATAGCTCAACACCCTAACCACAGAGCTACCCCACCCCTGTACTGAGGTAATACACACCTTGCTAATTACTCCATCTTATTGATTTAACTTATCTATTGCCAAAATATGCCCAGCGATGGATTGGCGCCCTGTCCTGGGTGTATCTGCCCAGCGCCCGAGACGTTCTCCCCTGGATGGGCATGGGGAACCCCACCGTGACCCTAATAGAGGATAAAGCAGGAGATAATGAATGAATGAATGAATATTGCCAAAATATCTGTAAAAAATAAAGTACAATTGTTACTGTATATAAAGGAATTCTGAAGACAGTACCAGGCAGGTACTGCTAATCAGATTACATTGATTTGTTTAATGATCTGTATGTGTGACCCCCTCAATAAAAACAGCAGATTTAGCATGATGCTGGTATGAAGAATTTAGGAGGAGGTCATTATAACAATAAAGCAGAACAAAATCGGCAGTTATATTAGAGAAGCAACCGTTACTGCCCATCAATGTGGTAAGGGGTTATTTTGCAATGTCTGAACAATTTCAACTTCACTATTCCACAGTAAAAAAAAGAGGATTTACAAGTGAAAAACTGTAAAAATCTGCAGTTTGTAGCCCAATAAATTCCCCCAGAGGTCAGACCATGCACTGCTCACCAAAGTGCTACATCTCAGATTCCACAGGTCTCAGTTACCATTACATGTCCAAGTTCATGACAGTACAATTAAACCCTGACACATAGCAGTCACTGAGTTAAACATGAACTCATCTGTGTATTAAAGTATTCTGAAGTCCAATGAGGTCAGTTTAAGCTTGACTAAATGTCAACAGGACAATGATTCCAAGCTTACAGGGAAAACTACAATAGAAAGGCTAAAGAAAAGGTTTTTGCAATGACACAGTCAAAGACCAAACACCAACTGCTATGCTAGAGTTGTAAATATATAAGGTTGTCTCAATGTGATAGACTTATAAAATCATATTAATAATGACTTCAAATTATGGCTGCTATATGTGGTTACACAAGCTTTAGACTTATGGGGTGCTCTTGACTTTTCACACACTTTTTCATTACTTGCAGTTGAAGCAAGTGTTGGTTGTTATCTGAGGTTGTCTGTCCATTCACACATTATCTTCCTGTTAATCCAATACCCATCAAGGGGAGAAAGTTTTGGGCACTACGCAGATATATTGAGGACATGGCACCAATCTATCAATGGGCATTCACTCACTCACACACACACACTATATAGGGGCAAACTAGAGTAGCCAATTTACCTTGAATGTTTGGACTGTGTGGGCACAGGGAGAACATGAAAACTCCACCCAGATTGGGATTCGAACCAGGATCCCCAGCTCTGGAGGGGAACATGCTATATCTGAGGTTGTATTTAACAAATTTGAGACCATCTGAAGATTAGATGTGTTTTTTTTTCAGTCCAGACATATTTTCTTTAAAATGTCTGTATATGCACTACTTGTTAAAGTACCTTATGCTACATTAATTTCAATTTCTCCTGGCATTCTAAGAGACTGATCTGCAGGGAGAATAGTGATGTAGTTAAAGCAGTGTCGTGTAACGAATAAAATATAAACCAAGCCCTGTCTGCTGTGGCAATTTTTTTCAAAGATCAGTTTTACAAGAATCATTGAAAATGTTAGTCTATCTCTTCTTCTCCACTGGGACTGGATAGAGAAGTTTATTTTTCATAAAGTGCCAGGTAGTTTAACTTTGCCAACTTTTCATCTTTTGAGTGATTTCTCCTTACCACATACCAAGAGCACTTCACAGATTTGCCACAGCAGGTCTGACATGGGTTGACAGCACGAGTATGTAAAATATCCTTAAAGCGCCACCAGTTGAATCAGTTTACTCTGTGTGTTTAAGATTTAAAACGGTGAAACCAAGGCTTGATGTACTGAGTCAAAGAACTAAAGGTAAATATAAATTAAGGGCTTATTGATATTATTGAAGATGACTGCAATAGATCAGGTTCCTTCTAACCTTCTCTGAAATACACTTAAATGTACCTTCCCCTAATTTAGCCCCACAATCATGCATTCATTCATTATCTTCGACTTAATCCTCTACTAAGGTCACAGGGGGTTCCCCATGCCCATTCAGGGGAGAATGTTTTGGGCACTGGGCAGATACATACAGGAAAAGGCGGTAAACTATTGCTGGGCACACACTCACACATTATATGGGGAAATTTAGAGCATTTAATTTATCTTTAATCCTTTTTGACTGTGGGAGGAACCCAGAGAAAGGGACAACGGTAGAACATGGAAACTCCACTCAGGTTGGCATTCAAACGTGGATCCCCAGTGTTGAGAAGTGAATGTGCTAACCACAAAGCCATCATGAGGCCCCTGATCTATTGCAGTTACATAAAAAAAAACAAATGACCTCTTTGCTGAGTATCAGCTGTTCTAATATTATTCATACTGTCTTTTATAATTACTGCATCTGTCAGTATGCTATGAGGAGTGTGTAAACAAAAATATTCATATCACCAACATTAAACATAAAGCATTTTACAAGCAGGTGGGCACTAGTTTTAGCAGTATGCGGCCTAGTCTTTGCAATTTTATTAATTTTTAAATAACATTTTGGCATAGGGCATTTCTTAGCATGGTCATATAGATGGTTGCAAGGAAGGAATGTGTTTTAGATCATTATTTCTTCAGAAATATACCATTTACATGCATTCCTTTACATTTGGTCATTTAGCAGATGCTTTTATCCAAAGTGACTTCCAAGTATCCCAACTTAATGTATGGGATCAGAACACAGGGTTCACATATAGAATCCCTAGTACAAGGGTTAAGTGTCTTGCTGAAGGACCAACATTAGTAACTTTAGTGAACCTGGAATTTGAAACCACAACCTTCAGATTGATAGCCCAACACCCTTATCACTGAGCTACCACACCCTTATTGTTATAATATATTAATATATACATCAGTACTTATTTATTTGTATTCAATAAATGAAGGAATGTCTATGACAGATCGTGTGTGAGGGAATTCTTTCTGAAATTTTCCAATTATGACAAATTATTACTAGGCAGAGTTTTTTTTTTTTTTTTTTTTTTTATAAATATAATCACATATGCGGCACAGTGGCTTAGTGGTTAGCACGTTCGCCTCTCAGCGCTAGGGATTCCTGGTTTGAATCCCCATCTGGGTAGAGTTTCCATGTTCTCCCTGTGTCCGCGTGGGTTTCCTCCGGGTTCTCTGGTTTCCTCCCACAGTCCAAAAACATGGATCAAGTCAATTGAGTTCTCCAAATTGCACCATATAGAGTGTTTTGTGTGCGTGAGTGTGTGCCCAGCGATAGGTTGGCGCCCTGTCCTGGGTCTATCTGCCCAGCGCCCGAGACGTTCTCCCCTGGATGGGCATGGGAAACCCCACCACGACCCTAATAGAGGATAAAAGCGGAAGATAATGAATGAATGAATAATCACATATGAACAAAATACTTAAATGTTTTATGAACAACAGAAGTATCCGTCTCTGGTTGCAGCTCTTTGAAATGTACTGTACATTGAGCTAGAACAGGGCTGGGCAATTAGATTTTTTTCAATGGGCTGTATTACAAACAGAAATTTTAAAGGCCAAATTTTGAAAATAATTCCAAGTTAAAGCAATGCATATATACTGAGTGCAGAGCATCATAGTGTACAGTGTGTGCCATGCATGCAATATGCTTTTCATGGCAATGCCTCATAATTTATGTATTGATTTATTAAAATCAGTAATGAGTGTGTGCGATTGCATTTGATTTGTAACTTGACACTGACCTCATGTGGGAGAGCCAAGGAGCAGACTGTGGCCCTGTAGGGCCATAAAATTCCTGGTTCTCAGACTTATGGAGTACAGCTGTACATAAAAACTGAGTTAACAAGCAAAATCAGCCTGCTGGCAAAAATTCATTAAACCATATTAAAAACTGTTAGTTCATGTTCTATAAACATTTTCACCGCATGAACCAACTCTGAACTTTTTAAATTGTAAATAATAAGAAAGTGATTTTTTTTGCTTCTTGAAGTTGGATTTTAAAAAACAGGTTTCAATTAGATCGCAGCTTTTGACAGCTTACTTGTTAGCAAAGAAAGCTATTTATATGATAATTCAGCAGTTGGTATTAAGTCATTAAGAGGCAGGAAAACGTGAAAAGGCCTAATTTCGTCTCCTATAAACAATAACACATATTTGGTTGTTCATGGTGCAACAGGGCTTTTTCACAAGTACATACATTTAGTCATTTAGCAGACACTTTTATCCAAAGCGACTTACAAATGAGAACACCACAAGTCAGTAGCTATGAAGAAAACCAGCTACAATGTAGAATTATCAAACCTGATTGTTATCTGATCCTGCCCCCCCACCCCCCTTTTTTCTCTACAAAAGGTATTTGTTAAAAAGATGTTTCTTCAGTGGTTTCTTAAAAATGCCTAGTGACTCTGCCTTACGGACAGAGTTGGGAAAATCGTTCCACAATTTAGTATTGAAACCAATGAATAAATAACTTGAATTACATTATCAGTATCTTAATCTACGTTTAATGAACCGACAGTCATTCCATTCTGAAAAGCAACAGGTGTCACATTAAGATTAGGGTCGCGGTGTGGTTCCCCATGCCCATCCAGGGGAGAATGTCTCGGGCGCTGGGCAGATACACCCAGGACAGGGCGCCAATCCATCGCTGGGCAGGTAAGATGTTAAATGTCAGTAAATATATCAGTGTGATTTAACAACAGTTAAATCTCTTTTTCACACACTTTGTTACACTACGGCATTCAAAATAACTTTTAAATAAAAAAAATACATTTTAAATCTGTTTTTAAAATAAAAACGCATGATGTACCCTTAGGCGGTTGCAATGGCAGCTGCATTCAAATACAAATTGATTTGTGAATCAGAGGTGAAGCCAGGGAAACATTTGCGATAATAGATCTCACCTGGGGCTCATCTGTGGTAATTGTGTGCATGTGGAAACCTAGGACAATAGAAATGTCATGCAGCACAGCATATCACCGGGGAGGGTGCATCCCAGCCAGATGCAGTCTGGATTAGGCTGACAAGTTTTTGGTGCAAGAAATGATGCCACATACTTCTCCTGAGCACCAACCTGAATTGAGTCTAAAAAGAGACAGAAGAAAGGAGAGGTTCTTTATACAGAAAATGCGATATGCAGACGAGTGTAGGACATTAATCCATTGGTAGACAGGTTTTAGAGTTTTTTTTATACTCTTGAGACTCACCACTTTCCTAACTTCCTGCACAGACAATTTCTACAGATGACCACAAGATGAGATCCTCACTTCCTTTCCTGGCTCTGTCCATCATTCAAAAGCCTGTGCTTTAAAGGAAAACCCCCGGGGTGATAGTCCGGTCTCATTAAGATTCTGCCACCCAGACCACATCCAGAGGTGATCTGGACCATTCTGTCCATCAATGGCACACATTTAAAAGCCCCATGATTTAAAGGGGCATAAAATTTGAATGTGTATAATCATATTTTATTACTTGTATAGGTCTTTTTTCATATGCTAACTGCAAGCACTAATTATAAGTAATGATTAAGCTGTCCTTCAGATGAATGAAAGGTCCAATTGATTTGCATCATAAATACAAGGTCAGTCTAAAGTTTGCACACTTTCCTGCTTCATAATCTATTTTCTCCAGTTACCTTATAGATGGACTTTATAGTTTTACAATAACACTGCAGTACATCCGTACTATTTTTTGTTAGTTCTCCGTTGGTTCTCCGTTTTCTAATGGGCAGGACCATTACAGAACACGTATAATTGGGGTGGTACTATTAGGGTCCTGACTATAAGAGTAAAGGAGACTAACACAGTATGTACTGATGGACTGTAGTCTGTAATTATAGAACTACAAAGTTAATCTTTACGGTAAATGGAACTGATAACATGGACAATGGAGCAAAAAGGAGGCATGTCCAAACTTTTGACTGGCACTGTATATGACATAAGACACTTTGTCATGGAGTTCATGTTTTCTATTTTCATTCTTTCTCAGTCATTATCAAGTACACTCTATTACCCAGTTGTCTTAAACACACAAATACGAAAGATGATCCACTGGATTGATGCCAAGAAAGGGCACGTCGTCTGCTCCCCTGTTCCCAACTCTAGACCTAACGTCAGGAAATGACGGGAACTGGAACCTCCCAGTTTCCCAGGGGATGGTGAGGGAAATTAAATATTAATCTCTTACCTTTTTGCTGACATTGAAGAATGGGTTGGTGCATAAAAGCGTAAGAGAGAGTGTTTGCCTTTGTGGTTTGTGCTGACAGTTGAATGCACTTACACTTCTGAGTAAGGTGCATTAATTGTTTCTTAGCAAGTAATCTGGCACACTGTAGTCTTTGACCTTTACAAAAGAAAAAACAAAAATAGCCTGTGATGGAAGAGTCTGCATTGTGTTCTTCTGTTGCAAAACTGCAGTGGAACTGTAACATTTAGCTCATCACTGTTACCAGTCCATTAACTGCTCATTCAACTTTCATTTTCCTCCTCAGCCCAAACTAGACAGTCTGCAAACTACAGCATCATAAAGAGGTTGCTGTAGAAAAAAAAAAAATAGACTATCTGTGGTTTACAACAGGAACAAGCCAAGTGGCCTAATTGCCCTTTAATTGAATTTAAGAACTTATGAAAGCCTGAACTTTAGATGGGACCTGATGTAGATGGAGACAGGCTTGAGTGTCAGTGTGACCACACACTCAACACACTGCTGCTGCAATTTACCCAATTCCATTAACATCCACTCTCACTTGCTAATAGTCCATTATCATGTCATGGACACTATCTATACCAAGCAGTACCTCACTGTTTACCGTCAAAATCCTGCTGGGACTGGAAAGACAAAGCTCAACAGATGCTGCACACAATACAAAAATAAAATTTGCTTCAAAGAAAACAATGCATTCTGGTATTCTGACAAGTCTAGCATAGTCGTTGGTGCCACGGCAAACACCTTTTATATGTTCCGCCTGCGGCGGCAGTTCTGTGCCGGTGGGTATTTTGGAAAATCACAGGTTTCTGCAGCAGAGTCAATATGGACAGTGTGCTCTGACTGTGTAGGTGGAAGGATGGGGGATAAAAAAAAAAAAAAAACCATGAAACACAAAAATTTAAATGTGTGTGACAAATTCGTCCACGGTGTTGCCTTGGTTTCCCTGTGGAAGCTTTGTGGAAACAGGCAGGTGGATCCTGAGCATATTTTTAGAAAGAGGTGTGCGTTTGGTGTGTGCAAAGAAAACATTTTTTGGGGGTAAATTTGGGGTTTTAGCTCACATTTCTTGGGTAAATGAATGTAATTCAATTCTTGCCTTTGTAATAAACCAGCAGCATCCAATGAACCAGGTTCATCTTACACATTTGTTTTAGGTCCAATAAACAAAAACATGTAAAGAATAACTAAAGGCTATTATAGCATTAACTGACTTGTTTATTTTTATTTGTTAATGTCAAGCCTTTAGTCCTAATTGGCTAGGCAGTGGTTAAGCAATCATAAGAGCTTATTCGCCTAATTAGCCAAGGAACACAAATTTACTGGAGTGGCCCTTGTCACCAGGTTAATACTATAAAAGGTTAAAAATGGCAGATGATCAGCAAGTTGACAGCAAATATCAAGTGTCTCAGCATAGTATTGCCTAATGTCCGTCCCTCTTACAATAAGTGCAATGTATGAACGGAACGGGTTTGAAACATTTGTCTGTTTATTTAGGAATTTAACATTTCATCAAGATAAATTTCCAGACAATCTAGTGTCTCAAGTTTATTTATCAGAACGTATGAAATGTGGGAAGAACCTAAACTCTCAAGAGGAAGCCTGAGCAGGCATGAGGGAAACATGAAAACGTAAAATAATATCTTTCTCTAGCCCAAGCAGAAATCAAACCAAGTTTCTACTTGCTGTGAGACTCTAATCACTGCATCACTAAACATTTAACAGTCTGATCTAATTGTTTCGTAACTGTACAGCACCAGTCAAAAGTTTAGACACCTTCTTTTTTTGCACTGCATATTGCACGTTATCAGTTCCAGTTAGCATACAGATGGATTTTATAGTTTTACAATTACAGACTGTAATCTGTTACTGACTCCATCTGTTTGTGGACTACAGTTCATACCGTGTTCATCCCATTTACTCTGTTCTCTAATGGTCAGGACCCCAATAGCACCACAGAGCAGGTATTATTTGGTTAGTGCATTATTCCATCAGTGCCACTGAGATGTTTAGATAAAACAGCTGCACTAAAACATTTTGGTTGCTGGGCATACCCCTAAGACAGGGTGCCAATCCATTGATGGGCAGAGACATACACTGTACAGTATAGGGGCAATTTAAAACAGCCAGTTTACTTTAAATCCATGTTTTTGGGCTGTGGGAGGAGGATAAGAATGTTTGTAGAATTTTTGTACTTGTCATAACTTCAGAATTCTTTTAAATGTTCTCAGTTGAAGACTAAAGCCATTCACTGTTTAAAATACTTGACATGTTCATTTGGAAGATCATAAAATCTCAGTACCACACTCTTTAGTGGTTATATAAGATTACAGAGTTTTGAGCCAAGGTATGACTTATTATTCCAGGCTTGCCGATGTAGAGGTTCAGAAGTAAGCAGCATAATGTGCTACATTTTAAAGAACTGTATGTATCTGAACTATAATACTAAGTGAACATTCAATTGTAATGAGCTAGAATAGATGGAAAATTAACATTTTGTCTGAGGTCACAGCTGACAAAGGGAGGTTCCAAGTCAACATTTTCACTGGATATTATAGAAAAGCAGCGAAAATGTTTTTTTTTTTTTTTTTTTTTTTGCTCTAAATTTAGATTGTGGATTAACTGTTGATAATGTTAACCTTTACCTGGCAGCAGGACAGTGAACGGATTTTTCTTTTCCTTGCAGGAATCCAGATCTGCTCCTGATGGCATTTTCTTCACAGCCTAAGCCACATCCCTGCTGTGATTGGCCTGTTCCTCAGCAAATCCCTGAAAGGTAATTGCACAGCAGACCAAACGCATGATGTCTCTCCACAACAGTATTATGGTTCTCTTGTGGTTTATTGTTCAATGTATTCACATTCATAAAATGCAAGGGAAGCTTTGAACTGGCACTGAACTAGAAGGCACTGATTTAGTACTTAATTTAAATTGAACATCTAAATGACGTCCACACTGTCTGACCCTGGCCCAATAAATTTCCTTGATTAAAAGTTTTATGGTGCAGCATATTTTAATAAAAAAATTAAGTTTTTATTACATCTAAAAAATATTAAAAGTTAAAAAAAAAAAAAAAAAAAAAAAAACAGGCCAGACTTGTTGGTTCGTGCTTTTTTTTTTTGCAATAAAACAGTTTTGGTTTAACTTCTCCTTTATAGGCTTTTAGTCATGGTTTTATGCACACATTATTCTACATATCATATAATGTACCGCATATGTTAGTAAATGTCTGCTTATATAATAGATACAGCCTAACAATTACATACATTTTGACGAAGTTGAATGAAATATATTAAGGTTCTGTGGTCAGGTTCTAGTGGCATTTTCAGAAACCTGTTTCACTGTAAAGCATTTAATTGTAAGAAAATACATGGTTAAACACATGGTACTCAGCCCATCCGCACTAATAATTTATAGGACCTTTAACTGCCTAATATTTTGCAAAATATTATGCAAAGTTGATTCTTAATCGTGTTCAGTTGTGGACTTTGTGTGGAACACATGGGGCATGGTTGCTCAGATTGTGGAAGTGCAAATCTGAAAGTCAGCAGTTCAAATCCATAATTCACCAAAGTTCCCAATGTGTGCTCTTAAGCAAGGTCCTTAACCCGCATTGCTCCAGAGAGGCTGCGTCATGGTTAATCCTGTAATATAAACCTGACCATGAAGTGGATAAAAGCACTTGCAAACTGACCAACTGAAACATACAAGCATTAACATACTTTAATCTAAACCATTCTGTTGTAATATTTCTGAATACGTGTCATTATCTTTTTACTTCACAATACTTGCTACTACTACCTTACGTTTGTCTAGTACTTAAAACCCAATACATTTAAATCTGGGGTTATGATGTAAAAAAGAAAAGAACTAGAATACAAAGACACTACCCAGAACCTAAACAAGATGCTTGGATAGATAAGTTCTACAATATTACACAGAAGAGAAACATAAGCTAAAATAGGGGCAGGAGGTAGGTTTCATGCAAATGTTTCGAGCATATGCATCTCTGGACTCGGCAGATTGACTTCAGACTGAGAGCAAGAAAAATACATCAGGCTAACAAATCCGAATTAAGTATTCCCATTAGCTTTATGCCACAAGTAAAGGTCTTCAGACTAACAGGATGAGGATAATGGATGCAAAACTGTAAAGCAAACCACAGTGGAAAACAATGAAGGTCCTCCAACAAACATGACCAAAAGCTTTCCTCAACACACGCTGGGATACTCTGTGTTTGGACATTTTGCTGAGTAAAGCAATAAAGGGGACTGCATTATTGTGAATAAATCACGAGAAAGGTGTTAAGCACAACACATATCAGAGTGCCTTTACACTCCTCTCCCATGATGTATTCACAATAAATCAAACAACCTTGAGTTATTAAAAACCTTGAGCTGTTATAAAACTGACTTATAAAGACACTACAAGAACAAAAAGTTTAATTCCTAAAGGTAAATATTAAAATATATATATATATTTTTAATAATAAATACAATTTAAAAAAATCAAAATGTTCTTCCACAACTAACTAATCCAGTTTTGTTTTTTTTTTTTTAAGTGAACATTGAGGAATAAAACACAGGCTTAGTGATAAGGAATCTGTTTGCTGTTTAATTAATCTGCATTTTTTTTTATAAAAGTAGAACATGATGGAAAAATAAAGTTCAACCACATTTATAAGTTTCACACATTGAGAAACATGAACAGTTCGGATGTGTGCATTACTGTTAATAATGGTCACAATAATGTTTAAGGCTTATTAAATGGGCAATTCTGGTTCTTAAATCTGATTGGCTAAGCTGTTTATCGAGTTGACATTTTTAGACAATACGCACACCTCTGACATCAGCGTGTGATATACATTTAAATAAAGAAGCAGAATACTAATAAGCCTGTTGTGGCTGTTTTTAAGTTGTGTTCTGTAATATGGCCACTAGATGGCATTTCTTGCTTGTTAGAGAAACCGGTATCTTGTTACTCAGCGAAGTTGCCTATAGATCTATACTTTTATAGCTGCTGCTTCCAACAGCAGTGGGACACTACATCATGCCACAAGGCCTGTATTGTCATGAATTGGAGTTGCAAGCATTAAGTGATTCCTTGCTCGAACCACCAGCCAACATGCTGCAACGATGAGAAGCCATCCTGTCAGTACAAGACTTTGTTCCTGAGAAATGATTAACACAAGCTTGAATCTTTGCCATGTGAAACTAATAGGACTCCAGCCGAGATGCAAAGACAAAAACACAACACACCCAGTGAATTAAACACCACAAGATGCAAGTGAACTTAAATAACATTTACTTGCTGAGATACAGGTCACAAAAACAAAAGTGGCAGATCTGTACACATGGGTCACTTATTCATTCATTCTATAGATGATTTATAAAGTCAGTCAGATCAATGAAATACAGCAATACTTGGTCCAAACAGCATGTGTAACTGCACTGGCCACGAGACACACTGCACTACAATCACTCAAAAGCACATTCACACCAACAAAAAGAGCAGTAGCTTCAATCATATCACAGACTAGGAGGAAAAAATAATGTTAAAGACTCCAGAGAAATATGATGAAGCAGAAGTATGTACACAGCAATTAAAGGTTAAATAGAGTTCAGGAGACAGAGTACAGTTGACACTTCCAAGTTTAGGCATTAGAGCAGGGTTCATTCAGAGCTGCAGTACATTTCAGGAGGTACAGAGTTATCACAATCAAATTGTCAACCAGCTTAATAGAAAGTTGCTCAAGTAAGCGTAAGTAAAATGCTCAAATCATCCACCACTTTTTCCAGGCCCTGAGCACCCAGCTAAAAAAGGAGGGCAAGGTGGAGATGCCACAGCATTAATAATCTAAAAGGACACGTTTCAGCACAGGTCCGGCCTGTTCCTCACTGCTAACAGTTCCAGTACTACAGTAAGTGAGAAAGAACATGGGTTTCCCTCAAAGCTGCCCAGCTCCCTCTGCTGGTGTGTAAGGGACTAATACTGTGTTGAGAAAAGGATAAGGAACACTAAAAACAGCAGCCAGAACATGAGTAGGGGGACATCGAGCATTTAAGAACCACTTGAACAAATTTGACAGGTGATCAGTTAGTGGAGCACATTTTAACTGACTAGCTTCCTTTAAGTGCAACAAACACCACGTGCAGGAAACTTGGCCTTATGTGAATGCGGTGGGGGGGAAGGGAATGTGGAGGGAACCAGGATGAATTAACATTATGTCCAGCCAAAGTTCACTGACGCACAGAATTAGAAGTGACCATGAAGGCAGATGATCAAAGCACATTCCTTTAGTGGTGTACTGAGACAAAATGAGCAGAGGAGACAACCACATGCTGCACAGAGGATTTAAAGGCTGGACATCTATATACAGAAAAGTCAGTTAGAAATCAGGCTTTAAAAAAAAATAATAATGTGGAGGGGAAGATTCTTTCTTGATGAGGTACCTGCTGTCTTAGTTGAACAACAAAAAAAAACCTTAAAAGAAATATTAAAAAAAAAAAAAAAAAAAACTAAAATTGGAGAAAAAAAAAAAGAAATTAAAAATAAGTTACACACACACCCTGAAATCATATTCACAAATATAAAGTCAGACAGGCTGCACTCCAACACATCTCTCCATCTGCATTCCGAATCCCATTTGCAGTCAGCAGAGGCCAACAGTATTGAGTTAAAAGATGCGCTTGCGTTTCAAGTAAGAATCAGCATAGTGACCACCAAGGCCCTGGGAATGCTGACCCACATATCCACCCTCTGGACTCGGCTCCGGAGATGGAATCAAGCCTGAGAAGAGACGCTTCTGTCCTCCCACTGGAGTCTAAAGAAAGAGAGACATTAGTAAACAAAGACAGTACACCGGAAATGCACATAATCTAATCCGTACCACTAAAGTTAGAGGTTACAAGTCCCCCCCCCCCCCCCCCGTTTTTTAAACAGGCATGTTTTCTAATGAAAAATTGTTGATAAGTAACTGGTTTGTTTGTTAGTCATAAAAGCTTCATATTACAGAATGTCCCTTTAACTTAGTTATGTAGACCAACCTTTTCTGCACATTTTCCTAGTTGTATGATAAATAGCACCCGTTAAGTGTTTTATAAAAACAAATGTTCACATTATGTAATTAATTTAATGAATATGCCCATTTAGTGCTTATTTACTACCTTCTTAAGGTCTATAGCAGTATTCACCCACCAGTTACATTTTACAGTGTGATTAGTTGCATGCACAATTACGAAGACAGAGGACTGATCTCAGTGGGTTGAAAAATTGTGGTGTTCGCATGTTCTTTGTGTGTGGATTTCTGTCCATAACTTATTAAAAATTGTTTTCAATTTACTTGGGTGTAAATGTGTCTGCTGGAGAAACATACTGGAAAAGTCACTTTAGTCACCTAGTGAAAGCTAGGATAGGCTTTAGCATCTCCTGTGACACTTATTGGAAAAACCCAACATTTCAATAACACAGAATGTGGCTATTAGTTTAAGGTGACTGTAAAAGATCAAAGGAGGAGTGACACATACCCTAATCCCAGACCCTGGGGCAGCTGGAAATGTACTGGAATGAGAGACCGGGGGCATTCCCACAGCCTGCAGACACCAAACATACTCTTTAAATAATGCAATCATTTCAGTAAACTTAAACAGTTAAAGTTACAGCTGATAAATATCACCCATCAGAATAAATTACAACTTCCTTTCCTTCAGAAT
Source organism: Corydoras sp. C115 (assembly GCA_019802505.1). Lineage (NCBI taxonomy): Eukaryota > Metazoa > Chordata > Actinopteri > Siluriformes > Callichthyidae > Corydoras > Corydoras sp. C115. The sequence continues at coordinate 1,797,958 of JAFMOC010000005.1, read as the reverse complement.
AACCTTGCAACTGTACTGTATATGAACCTTAACCAATAATTCAGGCACCATCAAATATAAATACATATGAAGTCAGTCAGCTCTGCAGGAACATCACACTTTAAGGAATTCACAAATCAAGGCATTATGTTACCTTATTGAGCTGAGTACAAGGCACACTTGCAGGGGTTCCAAAACTGAAATACGAGGAACCAGAAAGGCTAGGTGGGTAAACAAAGGGAGTAGATCCCTCATTGACATCAGCATGCCCCGTCTGTAAGGAAGATCAAGGATAGAGAGAGAAAATAAAAATAAAAAAAACTTGACAGCAAATGCAAAAGGAATACCAACGATGAAGTGTATAAACCCACGACATGACTATGAATTTGACAACTGCAGCAACAGTAATCGGAATGCCTAGATTTGAGATATGGGTCCCATTACTTTAAATTAGCATTTACAGAAATAAGGTAACCTGACCCAAGTATTATTCAGTGTGTAACCAAATACAAATGGCTTCAGCATTCTGAAAACCAAAACTTGATAATGGCACCAGTTTAAAGAGGGCAGATCCAGTGCAGGCTGTTATAGATGTAACTGTAAGGCCTATTTAGAATCGGAAGTAATAAAAGGTTTAGTCTGCATCTTGTTTTTAAAAATATACCTGCTTATTTATCCCTTGGTTAAATATCTAAATCATGTGACCCACATCCAGTTAAGTTTTCCTATGTCAGTGTATTAACTGTTTCTTCATTAGATGAGACTCAAGTTATTTTTGAATTTTGGTTTGCTTTTAGTTTTACTCTGACAAGCTTTCAGTTCTGTAAATTTTTAAAAGCCTTTAATTTTTTCTCCTGCACATTTAGTTTGAAATCCCTTCTGGTTTCATTTTTAATACACCACCCAATCTATTCGGAATCAGCATTATACATCTATCCATTATCTTGCACTTCATCCTTTACTAGGGTCGTGGGGGGGGTTCCCCATGCCCATCTAGGGGAAAACATCTCAGGCACTGGGCAGATACACCCAGGACAGGGCACCAATCTATTGCTGGACCATCATTATACAGGACAGGTGAAAATATTTAAATTAAATTAGATTTTCTCTCTGGAGTAGGTTACATTGTGCTTTCAGTATAGTCAACTGGCAGTTCTGATTAGTTTGCACCGGCACTGCCTAGGCCATATATACATAAACACATTTAACACTTCCATATATATATATATATATATATATATATATATATATATATATATATATATAAAAATTAAATCAGCATCAAAACATACAACTATATAGAGACCATCTGCCATTGCTTCAGAATCCAAAGGAGATGCAATGATTTTGGGGCCAATTACTCAACACACAATATTATTTTAATTAGGAAAGTGTGGAGTTTTATTCAGTTGTTAACAGTATAAAGTACAGGGAAGCTACTGGAATGAAAATAAATTTGAAAAGTGTTTGAGACCAATAGCACATGGTCATGTTTTTTCATTTTAGTTATGTGGGTAACACAATTCTGTTCAAACAGTTTGTTACACAAATAAATCTGAACAAACTAGGCCACACTCCTAATACTAAAATAATTACCTTTTTTGTGATGAACAAATTAAGTTCTCATTCAACATGAGTTCTTACACTGAGTCAATTCTAAAGCTCATGCCCCAGGAAAGTTGTGACCAAGAGGGCTAAGCCAATTAAGGGTTTTGTTGTTTGTTTTTTCAAACTAGAATTTACTGGAGCAATTCAAATAGGATATAATTTGGCAAGTATTAGTAGAATATACGCTCCCTTGCTTAAAAAAAAAAAAAAAAAAAAAAAAAAAAAAACTAAATATGCCACCACCTGGCTTTAACTCTGATCTGGGGTTGCTGCAGTTGGTCAGGTTTGGGTTCAGCAACATTATGTGCCCAAAAAATGAGGCCAGTTGACTAACTGAATATACTGAACCCACAGGTTATTACATTAATGGACCCCCCTCCCCCACACTGCCTGCATAAGAAAAAATTGTAAACTAGTGTCTACAGCATTAGACATCATTTTCACGCATTGACTGGTGACTAAGTCCAAACCTGGAATCCCTTAAAAACAAAGGGATGTGCTGGACAATACTTTGTGCAGTTGTCTAAATGTCTTGGGGGGGGATAAGATACACACCTCTGGTGAAACTGTACATGTTTCTCAGCATAAAGAGAGGCTAAACTCTGTTAGTTGCTCTGACCCAAATTAATACTTGGAAAGTATCCTACCTGAACCCCATATGGCAGGAGTCCACTGCCATCTAGTGCCTCCTGCTGCTCATATAGGTGAGAAAGTGGATCCTGAAAACAGAGCAGGCACAAGATTGGAAAATGCTGCTGAATTCTTCCATTTAAAAATAAAGAAATAAAATAAAAAAAATGCGTTTACCTGGTGCAATGTTGGGAACTCATAGGAGTCTTGGCACCGCAGGCTGTAGTTGGAGTGAATACTCGGGATGGGCCGCTGGTTAGACATACCAGCTAGTACTGACCTCTTTCTGTATGGGTGGGGTCTGGAGTTGGCAGCTGTTGATGCAGTTTGGAGTTGGATTATGTACAAAGATGTGAAATTCAGAAATAAAAATTGAACTGCAGACAAACCTGAGGATGGGAATATACTGGGTGAATTCAGAAAAGGATTCGTGGATATGCCCATATCTTTGGGGGGTTGTCCCAAAATGGATGACTTTACAAAAGAGAGACAGGAGGGTAAAATTAACAAAACTATAGTAATCACATCAAATTTTATTTAGCTACTACAATATAGAGACAGTCTTGTCCAAATATAGCAGAAGTCTTTGTACTAGAAGCATTTATAACAGTTTTTAATTTTCAATGATCCATTTACAGCAAGGCTATAAAAAAAAAAAAACACTTAAAGATTATAACTAAGCATGTATTTATGATAAAGCAGCCATAAAGCAACGAGTGTACAAAACATCTGAATGTGGTGGGGGGGGGAACCCTTGTCGTTGCTCTATAGAAAGCCCCCATATGGCTATTTAGCCCCTTTGTAGTGCCTCCCTAACTTTTAGACTGTCTAATAAATATTAAAAATATGTACGCAAAATTAATTAAGAACACAAAACAGGGGGGCAGGAATCTCACCACTGAAAGAGTGGAATCATCATATCCATGAACATTCCCTAGAAGAGGAACACTCATTCCCTGTAACACAGCAGAGGAATTGGGGGGATAGTTGATGGGTGTGGTTGGAGATTCGGATTCCCTAATAAGCTGACGTCCAACAGAAGGGGGCTTGATCGGTCCTCGAGATTCTGCTTGTAGACCTAAAGCAGAAGTCACAGAACCTGGAATGAGACAAAAAGATCAACAAATCATGAATGAAAACACCAAAAATTATTCATGACCAAAAGAATTTAGCCACAGGTCAAACCATGAGGTAGCTCTCCCAGCAGGTTGACTCCATTTTGAAGCAGAAGTGGTGTGAGGGTATTTTCACCCAGCAGTCCAGCCTGATGTATAAAGACCTCAGAGTTAAAATCTTTACTACAGTGCAGAGAGAAGAATTCTCACCACACAACACTGCAATAAAGCAGAAAGAAACTGGACAAAAACACTCTAAAGGCCAAAGGATTCATAAAAAGGAAGGAAGGAGGAAAAAAGGAAAAGGATTTGTGAATCAGTGGATAATGCTTAAAACTCCAGGAACAAAATGTTTATACTATTGTTACATTTGGTCATTTACCAGGTTCTTTGATCAAATTTACATGGATCCCAACTTGATTGTTGGGGTCAGTCTAAGATACAGTATCCCTGCAGCAATGAGGGTTAAGGACTTGAACCCCCAACCTTCAGATTGATGGTAGCACAAGGATATAAAATTATGTTGTGTTGCTGTGTGTATACATGTACTCCCAAGTATTTTTTATAAAAAACACACTACATTTGTGTATTAACTAGGGGAACTATATTAAAATCATGCCATTTCATAACCCAGTAAACCATTTACAATTAGCTATCCATATGGTCCATCAATACTAATTGTAGTTGTACCCCACCAGGCAAACAAGCCCAGGGTTTAAATAATTTTTTTGCAGTATCAGGCATGTACTAGTGTCAGAATTTAAGAGGTCTGCAGTAAAGAAAAACAGCAATGTGTTTATATAAGCTTCTACACATTTACTTCTCATGGCCAACTTTTATTGGCTACAATAAAACTGCATATTAGTCATGGACACATCTATATTGCATTTGATTGGGTTTCAGACCACATATCAAGACATAAGGGACAGAAGAAGAAAAAAGGGTTATACACAGACCATATATAGTGCATATTTTCAGTGACCTAAGTGTCAGACGACTGAAGGGGCATCTCTTATTAGCTTGTGGTTTTTACTCATTAGCCTGTTTTTGTAGATCACAGACGAAAAGCTTCAGCTTTTAAAAATCACACCACATCAAACTCACAATGAGCCACTCACATAATGTGGAAAATGGCTCTCTTTATTGTGTAGAACATGTGCCCAAAAAAGAGGATTTCCTAGACAGACTTGCTAAAGAGGGAAAAATAAAATTAACAAAGACTAGAGAGGAACAGTACAGAATGCAAGGGGTAAATAAAAGGCAGTTTAGCAAACTGAACAGACAGGAGGCATGCAGCTTTAGTCATTACCTGCTGGACCTGATTTTGAAGCAACAGCTGCACCATGGCTGCTGAGAGGGCTGGGTTGGAAAGCAGGGGCATCGTTGGAGCTGCACCAAGCAGACCTGCACACAGATTCATAATTACATTTGTAACACTGACCTGCCAAATGTTAAATTCTTCAAAAATGACCTGTTCAACTTAGGGTTTTCCATACTTTGTTTGTGTCCTTGGTTGAGAGGAGCCAAGAGCATCTTGAGAGTTGCTGGATTGCTCAAGCTTGAGAGTATCTGCATAACATTAGGTTCAGGAAGAAGACCCTTTCCTCTGTTTAAAGCCTGTATAAGAACAGAAATTGTAAAAGAGGAAGAGAATAAGATTAGAAATTTGGAGAACTGCATTTGTGCATCCTGTTTCAGTAAAAGCTACTTTAAGACAAAAGTCTTCTGAGAACATAAATAAGCACACCGGCTTCTCATACAGAGTTCAAATCCCAGTAATCACAAGAAAGGTGTCATGTGAAGATTAAGAAATCAAGATGTTAAGATTTAGTGCTAGTTTTATAGCTTAAGCAAAGTAAATTTTACTTTGGCCACGAAATGCAAATTTCATGCTGGAACACCTTTACTTGTGGGAGGCGAGCCTGCTTAAAGGGTTGACACCGGGCTGGTTATCCCTTTTTTTCTTCTATAAATCAGTTGGGATAAATGTACATAGATGGTTTAAGATAAGTGTGATAATTGAGGATTAAGATTAAGTTACATTATCAGGCTTAATTGATTTATTTTTTTGGTTTTAAGATAAAGGCATCTGGTTGAAATTATGATTGACGAAAACTAATTCGGTTTCATATAAAAAATCAAGTTGTCAAACACTTTAGAAGACAAACACAGGCAAAGCTAAAAGCTTTTGAAAGAAAGAGGACCTCTTGGTTATCTGAATAGACCAGATTGCACATTGCTGATTTTAATATGCCAGACGCCACAAAAGGACAGCTGGTTCAATAAACAACAATGTATTTTAAAAACATTATCTATGGTGAAAAATCCATCTTTAAAATAGCATTTAAATAAATAAACAGGTATTTTTACCACTTGTTTGTATATCACCATGTAAAATCATAAATAAGAAATGGGCACAAAAAGATAACTGCACAAATGGAAAGAATAAACTGTACCATAGTTTGTGCTGCAATTAATGCAGCCAGCATGCTTCTGCCAGGTGGTCCAGGAGCACAGAAAGAGACTCGAATGTGGGTGCCTCCTAAAAGCCTTCCATCTGTTAATTGTTTTACTTCTTCAGCCATTTCTGGTGTACTGAACTCCAAAACAGCAAATCGTCGAAAACTACCATCTTGTCCCTGAGCAAGCTAAAAAAAAAAAAAAAAAAAAAAAAAGGGGTGTTTAAACATTTGCAGGAGGCACATCTCTACAAAGATGAATAGATTGAACATTACTCAGTAATAAAATGGCAATTTATACAAGTGAATACATAAAATCACACACACATGCAGAGTATTACATTTAATTATTTTGTAAAAGCTTTAATATATTCTGCAAGTCAGCTGGAAATTAAAAGTACTGGTTACAGTTAATGGTGTAAAAGGTCAGGTGCTATTCTGCAGTATGGTTTCTAAATCGCTGCTGGATGTTTATTCAATTTCAAGTTTTTGCCTCAGCGAGTTACAAATAAATTAGGTAAAAATATTGATTCTCATTTAACCTACAGATCAATCACATTTCTTAGAGAGAGAGAAAAAAAAAAAAAAAAGACCCTCCGAATCATGTTTGAGGATTAATTTGAAGCCCTGCAAATTAAAACAATCAAGTTAAACTGCACAAGTGAACAGAGAGAGGTGTGGGGGGGGGGAATATATATATATATATATATATATATATATATATTCCAATCCTCTACGCATCAGTATCTAATGGGGAAAACTGTTGTATATAGAAATGTGCAGTCTGTATGATGAATTACAATTTCTAAGGTGTCAGTTGAGAATTTTGCACTGTGTCCATTTTGTCATGTTAATTATCAGGTGATTGAATAGTTTCACTGAACCAAATAAAAGGCCATGCAATTTGTATTACTCATGGCATTTTACAGATGGAATTTATGGAGATTACACTAGAACTCAATATTGAAAATGCTAATTTCACAAAAGGTCAATAGAAAGTTAATAAAAATAGAAAGATGCAAACAAGTACATTTAAAACTTAGACACAATTAAACTTGCCAGTACATTACCATCTAACGTTAAATTCCACTTATCTTTTAAAAAGACTAAACAGAATAACTGTCTACAGATTCATAGGGGAAAAATAAAATTAAATAAAAGTTACTCCTCAAGCAGTCATTTCAGTGTTTCTGCACACAGTTGAATAAACTCACAGCAGAAATATTCAAATTGTGCCCCCCAGTGGTATGCGAGAGAACTACATGAAGCAAAAAAGGAAAGGGGGCTGATTATTAGCCATTCAAAACATTACAGATAAAATGCTGTTAATAGCTAGAAAAAAAAGTTTTACATTCTAAACCACACCATTCTGTTGTGAGAAACAAGGTGAGCAATTTCACCAAAGACACCGTCAGAACTTAAAGCTACTGTAAACTCCAAATGAAGGGTGACTTACAGGCCACAATGTTATCTATTAGACATGTAGCACCAATGTTTAATTCCAACAGGTTTGTCAAAGTCTGTAAAAGTTTTTGAAAAAGGAAAATAATATTGTTTACTAGCATCATCTTAGAATTAGAACAACCAATTAGAGCTCCAAATAAGGATTTATGTATTAACCAGCAACTCATTTTACAGGTGCTAAAAGTTGGTAACTGAGTGGGGGTTGCTTTAGCTCCTGTTCAAGTATTTCAACAACTATTGTATGGTTTGAAGAAAGTAGTGTGAAACACTTCAGGGGTTGTTCACAACCAAAAATCTTTTAACATGTAACCTGATTTATAAAACATGCAAAGCCATGCAAGTTTGAAAAGTGCACTTTCACATGATTTGAAAAAAGAAAGCTGATTATCCTTTTATTCCAGAAAAACCCACAACCCTGACAGCACTTGGGCCAGTCATGTGGTCTCCACTATACAATCAGACAGTACCCTCTACTAAACAAACTGAGGACAACACCAGGAAAATCAGGGCAAAGGTGAGGGGCCTAGAAGGGGGCAAAGCAGTTGTTCTATGATGTGTGATAATCAACACTAAAAACCATGAGCACACTGCTGAGTGTTAAAACAAAGAATTAAATAAAGCAATAAGGGCTCGACAAATAGCAAAGGGCCGTTCAACTACATTTGCACAGTTCCTGCAGCATGGGATCGATGCTAATCCTTGACCAATAAGGTAGCTTCTTACCCTGATAAATAATGGGACCAATTTGGGTTATCAGTTATACTGTTTATTATGGTATTTGATATAGTTTGTTATTTTGTTCGGTCCAACAGGTAAGTTCATTACACCCAACCTACTGATTAAACTAGTTTCCTCACTTGTCACTTAAAATAAATTGGTTAACAAAAACAAAGTAAAATCACAACTGTTTTCCAAAACACCTTACACAAGAACACCCTAAAATGTAGCTAAAATACTGTACATTTGTGGATGTTATGGAGAACAAGTAAGAAATAAAAGATGCAAGTGGGAAAGTCAAGTAGAGCTTAACAGATGGCATTTATACAGTGAGCACATTTATTCACTGCGAGAGTCGCTCAAACGCTGGCTAAAATTTCTCCCAAATTAGCATTTGATCTGTGAAACACTGGAAGTCAAAATCAAAGTACCAAGCACCAATGAACATTTTTGGGTAAAAGGAATAGAATTAAAACACAAGACCCTTTGAAATTCAGGTTATAAATAATATTTTGGCCACCTTCTCTCCATGCAACACTGTAACAAATGTATTTAAAAAGGGTGGCACGGCTTAGTGGTTAGCACGTTTGCCTCTCAGCACTAGGGATTCAAATCACCATCTGGGTGGAATTTCGATGTTCTCTCCGTGTCCGTGTGGGTTTCCTCCCACAGTCCAAAAACATGGACATCAAGGTCAATGAATTCTCCAAATTGCACCATATAGAGTGTGTCTGTGTGAGTGAGTGTGCCCAGTGATAGATTGGCACCCTGTTCTGGGTGTATCTGCTCAGCGCCCAAAACGTTCTCCCCTGGGTGGGCATGGGTTTTATTAACACTACTTTCTTGTGGCGATTAAACAAGTCTGAGATTTATAAAAACACAGTATATAATAAAACATATAATAATATAATATAAATATAAAATATAATATAATAAGTATATAATAATAAAACTGCTTTAGCCCACCTCACAGAAGACAGGCTCAGGTACGTCAACCAGGGCATTCAACAGGTCCTGAGCACCCAGGAGCCTTGGAGACAGGCGGTCCACACAGAGGCAGCGTGAGTGCAGCATGGCATAGGTTAGCGAGCCCACTTCAGTCCAGTGCACATACAGCATACGAGAGCCAAGCTGTTTGCCCAGCAGTTCTGACTTCGCCCGCGCAGCAGAGTCCTTCTTCATGTACTCCACGAAGCCATAGCCTTTGGAATAGCCTGTGGTGGCACTGTGCACCAAAAAACAACGTTCAAGGTTGCCAAAAGGGCGCACAAGCTCTTCAAACTGCTGCTGTGTGAAAGCCCTGGGCAGATTGGCAATACACAGTAACGCATCAGTGGGCTGCAGTTGCACAGAGATTTCCCGTTCACGTAGCACATGCTGGTGAAATTCTTGAATCGCACACTGGGCCTGTTCCCCATTCAGCAGAGTGACAAAGGCTACAAAGAAAAATAAGCATTAACATTTAATTACTACTGCCACAGGGGCAACAACTCTGTAGTTGAAAGAAGTTTTAAATTGGAATAAAGTAATGTGAACATGAAACTGGAGGGTAAAGGATTTTCTCTCTGTACTTTCTTAAAACTTGAATGTGGAAAGAATCCACATTTTTTTTTTTTTTAGCCAACACAGCAGATCCTAAGGATGAATTTGATTTAATTGTATGTTTAAGCCACTAATACTTTTGGAAACTTTAATTTGACTTTATTACAGCTTTTTTTAACATGTTTATTACAAGTACCATTTTTATTCTTTATTTGTTTACTGCAACACTGAAAACTGGTCACCTGTAACTGCTGCAATTTTTTTCCCTTCTATGATTAATAAAGTACTTTGAATTTATTTCAAATAATCATGTTTAAAAGGAATTGAACAATTACTTTAGAGTTACTGACTTTCTTCAGACAGGAATCATGTACCCAAACGAACCAAACACAGGCATTGCAAACCAAATGGCCAGGCAACAATTTAAAACTGTAATACACATCAGTCACTGCAACACTGAGCATTTAAACAGACAGGAAATGTAACAGGCAGCTGATAACCAACCATTCACTGTCTATTAAAACAACTTAACCTTTATTTAAAAGGGTTTAATGATTAGACGCATTAAATGTCAAGTCTTCTGCAAAATAATGCACAAAATTGGTGATAAATTAACGAAAGCTCATACCTGTTCCTTTGTATTTGTCCACAAAACAGTACTTCAAATCATAATTGCTTAACAACTCATGGACTTCCTGCAAATAAAAACACCCAACAGTACAGAGTTAAAAACACATTACTATTAAACAAATTGCAAATTGAAACTTCGCTCTTACAAAGTCAAATTTTTACAACATAGATCAGACAATAGTCAATAATGAGGATTCAATTCCTGGTGGGAATTGTCCGCCCTTTGCCCGTGTGGATATTACCCAGAGTCTTGCGCCAACCCGAGTTAGCCAAGATATTGAGGTAGTCTATACAAGTGGAATTGAGGTGTCTCCAAGCCTTTTATAGATGTTTGAGCATCAACATGAACATAATCATGGGGCAGTCGAAAGCTTGTGGTTAAGGAAACAGCCTTGTGACCTGAAGGTCCTCGGTTCAATTCCTACTCCCACCAGGTGCTATGGCTGACGTGCCCTTGTGCAAGGCACCTAATCCTAATAACAGGGCTCTCACCAAACCTAGCCAGTGTGCTCAGTTCACTCATTGTGTGTTCAGTTTTGCCTAATTTGCTTTCACACAGTTGAATTCGTCCTTCACAATTAACCCATCAGTGCAGTAAAATGATCACTTTCATTTACACATGAAGTTCAATCAATTTGTAAAACAGTTACAGGATTCAAACAAGAGATGAGCTGTTAGTGGAACCACCAAGCGGTTGTTGTCACTATAGGCAAGGTTTGAGTCCACTTTTAAACTAAATTTTGAACATGAATGCTGCATGGACCAAAAGACAGTCCATTAAAGCAAAAGGAGCTGCTTAGTTATTCAATGCTGGGTTGAAATACAGGTGTTGGAACTGCTGTCTTCACACAAAGTTGTTCCCTGATGTTCCTAAATCCAAACAATTTTATGACTTATGACTAGAAGCAGCAATAACTATTCAAGAGTTAATACAAGAGTTGTTTTACAGCAATGAGAAACATAAAAAGGGCAACGAGTTACTGGTATTATGATGTGCAGGTATCTGTGCCAGCATCATCATAACACAGTTTCTTGTTCAAATCGACAGAGTACAATACAATGAAACAAACTGCCTATTTCTATGTTTCAATATGGTCATTGAAATAGAGGATGAATAGTGGCAGGACCCTCCCCCAGCATTTGAGTTCACTACTGCAGCTGCTGTGTCATCACACTGACCAGTGTTCACTGGGAGAGGCAACTATAACTTGCGTAAAGGCACATCATGGTGTGGAAACTAAGTTAAAGTAAGCAACACAAACTGTTGTACTCGAAACATTACTTAATATTAAGATAAAAATAAATTACACTACAGATTGTGTACTGGATTGAATTGGCAACCCTGTATAGCACAGATGTCCATGACCTGGTTTGAATGGGCTTTAACATAAAATCCCAATTAGCTGTTAAATTCCCCTGAATATTTGAGAATTAAAACATCCAGACTAACAGCCAAATTTAACATCTGAAACGGTAAAACAGACCTCAGGGACAAAATATGGATCTAGAACACAGTACACAACCAATTTATAAACGGTATTATTAATACTAAAACCATACCACGATTTAATCTTTAGTTTATCTCTGCTTAAAACTGCATAATAAAATAATCTAATAGTCTCCATCTCCCCTCCTACAGGTGGTGCACTACTTTTCTAGCTAGAGGCGAAACAAAGCCTTTAAACCTGTTGTGACCCTCACTGCGCTTTCACTGCTCTTCCATCCCAATCACGCACTTTCCAACAAACGGTCATTCTCAGCGAGTCTGAGCCAGCATGGACTTAGAAGCTTCGCACAATGGAGATTTACCAGGAACTAACTGTTACGTTTAAGTTATTCTAGTTCCTAGCATGATCGCCCACTTCATTTATAACCAGTGTTTGTACAACACGACGAACATTGATTTAACATCCAAAAGCACGGCTGAAATTAAACCAGTTTGCCAAAACAAGCTCTAATATGAATAAAATATAGAAGACCACGTCACATCAACAGTCATGACAGACGAGCGAGTGAAGCACGTGACCTGGGAAAGTAAACATTACATAGTACCCAACTAGAAGCAGAGCTTCGCGGTTTAGTCGGCGTCGCTGTCTGTAAAACGCATTTTATACATATTGTGAGGTTATTTAACAACGCGGCGTCGCAACGAGGGATGAAATTTAACGTTGCGTAGCTGGCCATGTCCCAAAAAGCGTCCTAGTGTACTGATTACCACCAATACAAGCGTGCGGTTTGGGACGAAGCCAATTTAAGTATGAAACCAAAAACAGTAAGATAATTTACACTCATTCATTCATCATCTTCCGCTTTATCCTCTATTGGGGTCGCGGTGGGGTTCCCCATGCCCATCCAGGGGAGAGCGTCTCGGGCGCTGGGCAGATACACCCAGGACAGGGCGCCAATCCATCGCTGGGTACACACACACTCACTAAATATAGGGCAATTTGGAGAACTCAATTGACTTGATCCATGTTTTTGGACTGTGGGAGGAAACCGGAGAACCCGGAGGAAAGCCACGCGGACACGGGGAGAACATGAAAACTCCACCCAGATGGGGATTCGAACCGGGAATCCCTAGCGCTGAGAGGCGAACGTGCTAACCACTAAGCCACCGTGCCGCCCTAATTTACACTCATTATATGATAATTTTATACCGACTGTACAACTTGAACATGGTTTTAACGTCGTTCATTTTGCGTCACGTCCACACAAACCATGTAAATAATTACACAAACCATGTAAATAATTCTGGACCTTACTAACCCACACAGTAAAACGAAACGATACACACGGGACAGTGGAGGTTGTCACCCGGGCTGTTCGTGCTCGGGAACGTTCTCTTTCAGTCCCTCATACAAACACAGCCTCGAAGTGAAGCACGACGCGACAGGGGTTTACAGCCCCGAAATACGAACCTGGTTGGTGATATCAGCGGGAAGGTTCTTAATGATGATTTTGCGGCGGTTGTAAAACTCTCTCCGCGTTCGTTCTATTCGGTTGGAGATTTCTTCAGGGCTCAGGGCTGTCAGCTCGTCGTCGGTGCGCCGAGAACCGTCGCTTGACGTCGGCGAGTTAGCGTCGTGCCCGCCCGCCTCAGGACCGACAAGCCAGCTTTCTGAACTCACCGACTCAAAGTGCTCACCCGGACGGTTCGTGCACCCTGCCCCAGCATAGCACGCTTCGTCTCCGGCAGCTCGACTGAAGGACCCCGCAGCCGCCATGGCTCTGAGTGGAAGTTGCGCTCAGACTGTTCGCCTGCTTTCAGCAGTTTAAACCGTACACGCGTGGAGCCAACTCAGCCACTGATTGGTCGACAGGAGAATGCTCTCTCGCTATTGCGTCTAAGGCGGGGCCAACGAGTCACGTGTTCATTTTAAATCTCGACCAGCGTGTCGATGAGCCGTTCTGTTCGGTAGAGCTGTGCGATACCAAGAATTTTGGTATCGATCCGATACCAAGTAAATACAGGGCCAATATCGCGATATTCGATACCGATACTTTTTAATATTTAAGCTTCATTGATCCAAAAGACCTAGTATAGAATTTCGCCAAACATTGTAAGTGACAACAAAATAATGTATCCCAATCGACATCTTTGTTTAGAAACAATGGAACAGCAATAAAACAAAGTTTGCTTTAACGTGAGGAAAATATATATTTTTGAGGTACAAAAGGAGAAACGACACTATAAATACAAAGTAAAAATGCTCGCCTCACTAGACAGTTTTTTCTTTCTTTGTTACTTTTTTTCCAAATAGAATTGTTCTTAGGCAAAACAATAAAAATGGAATATTCACACACAAAAAACTTGAGTATCGATCTTTTTACGCAAGTATTGTTCAATATCAATACCAGCGTTGGTATCGATATTATCGATATTTGTATCGATCCGCACAGCTCTACTGCATACAACCACCGAGATCGATATGAAGGTTTATCATCAATCGATAATAATCGATAACGCCAATAAGCTACTCATTATTTATTGTAAGGATGTAATGTATAATGGAGAAGACCAGACCCTGAGATCACTCCTCCTGCACATCTTTTTAAGTGATCACTTTGTGATCAAAGGGGGGACTGTAAGGATGTAATGTATAATGGAGAGTAATTTATTTGATATATTAGAGATTGAGGTCATATGCTTAAAAGTTTATGTTTATATTATTCTTAATCATTCAAATGCATTTCATTCATATCATTGAACCATTTACTATAATACATTATGTTGATCTAATGACCCTTAGAAGGCCTCTCTTTCTCTGGTGAAAGGCCTAACTGACCTTGGCTTCTGGCTGAGAAACACATGTTTGCTAGTTACTGTCCTGTGGAAAATGATTGGGCTCAAGCTTCACACGGTTGGGACATGGGTTGTATTGACTAAAACTGTGGTTCTGTCACATGCACCTGGTTAGCAGTCTGTGGGAAGACTGTCTTTGTTTTGTGTTTTGTTCGTTTCCATCTACCTATATAAACGAGCTGTGAATCCTAATAAATCGAAGCATTGATGATCAACACTCGCGTGGTTGTCTTTTCTTCCCAAACGTTTGCACTTCGGCGCACAGAGGGCTCCGGCATCGGGTTCAGAAGCATCATTTGCAGTCAGCGTGTTTCCTGACTGATAGCTGACAACAGGGTCAGCTTTTCATTTGGCATCGGGACCGCAGCTGTTTGGTCGGCTCGGGATTTGGAACCTAACATTCCACAAAATAAATACCACAAAACCACTTTAATAATGTTATCAACAAATAGAAAACCAAGACTAGGCATCAAATTATAGACAAGATTGACGAAAATAACATAATTTCATACAAATACTTAATATTATTTAAAGTTAATAGTTTACCACGTGGCGGCATGGTGGCTTAGTGGTTAGCACGTTCGCCTCTCAGCGCTAGGGATTCCCGGTTTGAATCCCCATCTGGGTGGAGTTTCCATGTTCTCCCCGTGTCTGCGTGGGTTTCCTCCGGGTTCTCTGGTTTCCTCCCACAGTCCAAAAACATGGATCAAGTCAATTGAATTTTCAAAATTGCCCCATATAGAGTGTGTCTATGTGAGTGAGTGTGTGCCCAGCGATGGATTGGCGTCCTGTCCCGGGTGTATCTGCCCAGCGCCCGAGACGTTCTCCCCTGGATGGACATGGGGAACCCCACCGCGACCCTAATAGAGGATAAAGTGGGAGATAATGAATGAATGAATGAGTTTACCAGGTGGCGGCACAGTAGCTTAGTGGTCGCCTCTCAGCACTAGGGATTCCCCGTTCGAATCCCAATCTGGGTGGAGTTTCCATGTTCTCCCTGTGTCCGCGTGGGTTTCCTCCGGGTTCTCCGGTTTCCTCCCACAGTCCAAAAACATGGATCAAGTCAATTGAGTTCTCCAAATTCCCCCATATAGAGTGTGTCTGTGTCTTTGTGAGTGAGTGAGTGAGTGTGTGCCCAGCGATGGATTGGCGCCCTGTCATGGGTGTATCTGCCCAGCGCCCGAAACGTTCTCCCCTGGATGGGCATGGGGAACCCCCCCCCCATGCCCATCCCCCAATGGATTGTAAATTCCATCCATTAATCATCTTCTGCTTCATCCTCTACTAGGGTCGGGGGTCCCCATACCCATCCAGGAGAGAATGTTTTTCGGACGCTGGGCAGATACACCTAGGATAGGACAGCATTCTATCGCTGGGCACACACTCACACAGACACACACAAACACACTCTATATGAGGCAATTGGGAGCAATCAATTTACCTTGATCCATGTTTTTGGACTGTGGGAGGAAACTGAAGAACCCAGAGGAAACTCATGCGGATATGGGGAGACTCTACCCAGATTAGGATTCAAACCGGGAATCCAGCGCTGAGAGGCGAACATGCTAACAACTATTTAAACTTTTAAACATTTAAAACTATTTAAAAATATCAAAACTATACACTCACAGAATTTTGCAAGGTACCAGAAGAATTGAAGCTTTAATACTGATCTTATTATGTTCTGTTTAATCCTCTAGTTACTCTAGTAACTCATGCTATACTGTGTCAAAATTCACACTTCATCTACTACATCATTATTGTGTTTTATAAGCTCTAACTGCTTTTATCTTTTTTGTTCTTTATGCATAACACTGGACAGGACCTGGATTGCTGTTGGACTAGTGGCATGCAGCCCTGCCAGGATGGAATCATTGAACGTTTTTCAAATTTTTGAAAATGGACACCTTTAGAGGTGCTTTGTGAAGATTTTTGTTGTAAAAAGCACTATATAA
This sequence comes from Corydoras sp. C115, assembly GCA_019802505.1. Taxonomy (NCBI): domain Eukaryota; kingdom Metazoa; phylum Chordata; class Actinopteri; order Siluriformes; family Callichthyidae; genus Corydoras; species Corydoras sp. C115. The sequence goes on along the minus strand of JAFMOC010000005.1, from coordinate 1,781,556 downwards.
ATAAATTAACTTGAACTTTTACATCTAAATGGTGGTGCGATAAGTTACTCTGCTAGAGTGCATAGTGAATGGAGGTTGTGGGGGTTCTGACCATTAGATGACCGCCTGAAAGGATCAAAATATACATAGAATTGATGGACTGCAATTTTAAATTAAAAAAGTAAAAAAAAAAGATTTTTAAAAAAAGCATCAACATTTACAATGTAGTTATTTAGCAAATGCTTTTATACAAAACGACTTACAAATTTGGATTATATACTCACACTTTTGATTACCAACAATTGCAACGAAACAAAACACAAAGGATTAGCTATATTATTTTATTTAAGACATAATCTTATGTAAGCACAGCAAGAGAATTATTTAAAAAAATGCAGATATAAACATAATTACAATATAAGAAAAGCAAAATGTTCTTGACATCCAGTAAACACAACAGTTATTCTTTTGAAAACCAGGGCACTCTGTACTTCAGTGATGGGACTTTCATCTATTTTTACAAAATGATTTAATGACATAAGACACAATTTTCAATAAAATCTTTGTGTAACTCGGCTTTGGACATGTGAACCAGTTCAAGCCATTTGTTTGTAAAACTCACCATCACTTCTAGTCCATCTGTATCAAATTATATAAATTGTTTTCAATTCTTCCAAAACATACTTTAAAGGCTTAGGTCTGTCCATGTGTTCTCTGTTTGGACTGGTTCTTTTTTAATGATAAACAACATTAATTAAAAACTGAAAAGATGACAAAGCATCAGTTCAAGTATTATAAGGTGCATAATGAGTGAAATAGTCCTAACTACTAAGCCCTTACAAAATGTTACTTGCTTTGGTTAATATTTGCCAGGGAATTATAAAGTAGATAAAATAGTAAAATACAGACATTATAGTGACAAGAAAATAAAACATTTATCACACCCAAAGAAACAGATTTTCTAAATGATATTACAGCAAAAGGTTTGTATGTATATTTACAATACACAGAACAACACAGCCTTATCTGTAGATAGAAAGCAACAAATCAATGTACATACTTTAAAGGAAACTATTTTTTTTAAAACCGGGTTCTGTATTCTAAAGGTTTCAGTGCCATGTTTTTACTAAAGACAAAAAAAAGGTAAAATAATTCTAGTATCGATTTAAGATATTATAAACCAGAAACTACAAAACAAGTTAAACCAAACTGAATGCTTTTGTCACTGCCAGGTTTATAACTGTAAATGTCTGTCGCAGAGACATGCATTTGTACCTTAATAACTGTAAGAATCCATTTTGAATACATACGTGTCCAGATACTGCACTCAGAATGTCTAAAATGTTCAGTGTTTATCAACTTTACGGTAACAATTTTGGTTATGCAGAGGTCGGGGAATACTGCACCATACATATATATAAAAGTTAAAACCACCAATACTTATTTTTACTGAACGTTGCTATATTGTTTTCAGACAATAATGTTTTTAAGTTGAGAAAACCTGCAGGTAGATATGCAAGCAGTGCACAACTCTTCTTTGATTTAAGACACAACTATCCTGCTGCAGGCACAGCACTTAATTATTATGCAATTACAGTGCAGTAATAATAATACATTACATTTATAATATACTTTTTAAGGCCCAAAAACAGATTTACATGGTATAGTCAATAAAGACAATACAATAGCAGCAAGAACACAAGATTCATTCAGGAGAGACAGAACAACTAAACGTCAAAATATCCAAGAAACATTCATAGTAACAGAAGATGGAATGCAAAGGAGAACAAATCTGTTTTAACCCGAGATTTAAAAAAGGACAATTTGGAGTGCTGGATTTGTTGTTGAAGAGAGTTCTAGAGCTAAAGGCAGCCAACTCTGGAGTGATCACTGTTGCAAAAGCTCTGAAGGCTAGAAGGCTGAATGGACTGTGATCCAAGTGCGAGTGGGTCTGTAAGGCTGAACAATATACTGTAACAGGTTGGGTAAGTTTATTTAGGGGTTTTGTATTTAAGCAATATAATTATTAATGGAATACTGTATTTTACGTGGCATTTACGTATTTACGAGTGTTTAAAAGTCTGGTGTAATGTGTTGTGGCAGGTGGGTATATGAACAGGGCTTCTAAATTTGAAATTATTAAGGAATAGAATGAGGGTTATAACGCCAGTGGGAACAAGCTTTATAGCATGCTGACTTACAGGGAGAGAGTAACTGTTTAATTTTCACTGTTTCGCAGGCAAAAAACAAACAAACAAACAAACAAACCAAAAAAAAGTACATAATCACAATGAATTAAATGGTAGTATGTAAACTGACACACGTGTCTATCATGACCCTGTTTTTGGCTCATTTTTAAGGCTGATGTTTGCCCATATGGGTAACACTATATATCTGCTTTACCTTTCTCATCAACCACTGGATTGATTTTTTAAATCATTTTTGCTCTCAGAAAAATATGGACCCAATAAGATTGAAAAACAACTCTTACCCCAAAAAAAGAGATTTCCTTTAAAATATGTATTTTAATACGATACTGACAAAACACATTTAAATGATGGTAACATATGAACTCAAGCTAGGAGCTGTGGTTAGTGAATGCAATCATGATAGAAAGTCAGCAATGGTTAATTTGTGCAAGTCGAACTATGGGTTCTTGGTCAAAAGTGCGCCGAAGCTCCTCAAAGGACTCAGCAAGAGACTTGAAAGTTGGGCGCTGTGATGGCATAACGTCCCAACACTGCTCCATCAACATGTATACCTGAAGTTATAGTAAGATGTGGAGAAATGGAATTAAAATAGCGTGAGAGATGATGATAACAATAAAGGCGAACGTGTTTATGTTTTCTATTACCTCATGTAGACAGTCTCGTGGACACGGCAACCGTCTGTGTTTCTCCAAAAGGTTAATCAATTTCATCACAGTCATCTGGCCTTGTACCATCCCCATCATCTCAACATATTTCTAAAAGAATACAAAGTTGTTGTTGTTTTTGCTGTATTCAACATTAACATTACTAATTTGATGATGGCATGAAAGCTTCACCAGTTGCCTAAGGTGTTTTATAAATATAGTCCTTAAATCTGATTGGCTGAGTTTCTCCAGCTTGGACATTGTTGACAGTAATGTACACCTCTGGACGCTCATAATATAACAATACGTTATATACAGTATATATATATACGTCATTCATAACAATACGTGATATACAGTATAATTTTTTAAAACATACAGATGTAGTATAAACAGCGAGCTGAGGATCACTAAGTCTGCTGCAGCTGTTTTTCATAAACATTGGTAATTTTATAAAAAATTTGATTATAAGAGAAACCGGAATCGAGTTAATCAGCAGTGTTCACTTTAAAAGCTGGACAAAATAACATTGCAGAAGACCAGTTTATCAATAATGTTTCTTTTAATAAACAATTTATAAATAAAACATTGTGTTTTTTATACCAATGTAACAGGTGCCTAGGGCACCTGTTTTTCTGTTCTTTTGTTTTTCGGTTTCTGTTCTTCTGTGTCCTTGTGTTAAGTTAATTAGCTGTCTTTCCAGGTTGTTTTAGTTAATTAGCTCCTTGGTTTGATTGGTTTGTTGGGTGCACGTGGTCGGATGTGTTTGTGTATTTATTTCCTGTGTTTTCCCATCCTCCGTGCGCGTCTTATTTTCATGTTCATTCGTTTAGTTTACCTGTGTGTTTGGTGTCTTTACACCCTAATAAATTTGTGTTCCTGCTACCTGCGTGCCTGGCTCCCTTCTGCGCGTTAGAGCGCTGCGGCTCTGCGCCTCATTTGCGCCTCATTATTGCTTTTATAAAACTTATTGGTTGTCACACTCGTCTACCTAAGGCTAACTTAGGTAGACGAGTGTGACAACCAATAAGTTTTATAAAAGCAATAATCCACTTAAGGTTATGTATTATTGTTAAAAAATCATGGGAAAGAGGTGTAAAGGCACTCCACTAAGATATTTTAGGTAGTTACTAAAGTCTCAGTGGTTGATAGGGTGTCCCGGGTAGATTCCACAGACTACACCTATTGAAGTAAATGTTTATTAAAAAAAAAACACACACACAAATAAACAGGGGTATCAACAATTTTCTGGCCTTATCATAAAGACTTTTTAAGATTCTGTGAATTCATTCTGATGCAGATTTTCCTTTTAAAATGCAGGTAGGGGATTATCAAAGCATTTTAGGAGGTATTGATATGGACAGTATTGATATTATTTTATGAGATATGGCATATCTTCACTATAATGATGGTAAGCAGTTGCTTAAGTTTTCTATATGATTGCTAACATGTCTGTATGCATGTGCAAGAGCAAATAGTTCACAATGTCCTGGTCAAAATGACTGACACACCGGAATTTTAAGTACTGAACTTAAAACATTTTTAATATAATTTTAAAGTTCACGCAGAACATTGAATTAAAATTCCCAAAGCTGCTGAACATAAGAAAAAAAGCTATATAGAAAAATCACTAAATGTAATGTTAATCATGCCATTTTTAAAAAATGTGTCCTCTTAGGTTTAAACCCGTGGTGTGGTTTGAGAAACAGACTGTAATAATCACTACAGAATGCACCAGGTCAGCCAGGATTTTATCATGTTTTCTGCTCATAGCATTTCTGCTCTCAGACATAATATTTTTTGCTGAGGTAAATAGAAACTGGAAACAACCAGTCCAATTTTATGAGGTAAAACCATCATTCACTGTAGGGCGGGACGATTAATCTTATTTGCAACGTTACTGTGACATGAGCTTTTATGGAAAACATAGAAAAAGCTGTGCTAATGCCTTTTAAAAACCTAAATTACATTAAATCACGTGCAGCAATAGAAGGAGCTCTTCATGCTGCAGAGTATATGCACAAGATGTAATGAGGACTGGAGCCAGAGAGATGAGACAGTCACTATAACCTTGCCTTTTAACATTATTCCAATGCAATACAATGCAATATCTAAACAATTTAAACCTGTTAAAATTTAATATCTGATTTTATACAGTAATAACACTGTAATAATGCTACATGGCTGTTTTATATATAAAATTAATCTTGATCCTAGAAATTCTTTACCTGTTGCAATGCTCTCATACTACAGAGGCTAGAGAAAGTGTTTAATTCATGCATATATAATTTCCTCTGTTGGATTATTTTGCATTTAATTAATTGTTTATTTGTAAAGCTACTGCTTAAAACATGCGACCATGCATTGCACAGAATGCTTACCTTCTATCAATTGTAGAATATTATATAATTAAAGAAACTATCAAATGTTAACTGGGTAAACCTGAAAGACAACCACTTTTGTATTTTAAGCTTACAATACATCGTTCACATCAATAGTGGGATAACTGACAAGTTAATTATACATAAGATTTGTTATCCAGATCATGAATCACTTCTCGGACAGTACCGGTCAAAAATTTGCCCATTATCTATTTTCTCCACTTACATCTCCATATAGATGGACTTTTTTTACAGGTACAGGTAATGGTACATGTTTTCTTATTTTTGTTAAGTCCCCTGTTGGTTCGCTGTTCCCTATGGTCAGGACCATCACAGAGCAGGTATAAATTGGGTGGTGTATTGTTTATTGTCAGTGCTGTAGGGACACTGATGTGGTGAGGGGGTTTCAACGCAGCAGTGTTGCTGGAGTTTCATTTAAACACCTCAGTGACACTGCTGGGATAGGAATAATGCACCAACCAAATAATACCTGCTCTGTGGTGCTACTAGCAGAGAACAGAGTAAAGGACTAATGCAGTATGTACTGTAGTCCACAAACAGATGGACTACAGTCTGTAATTGTAGAACTACAAAGTCCATCTTTTCGGTAAGTGGAACTGATAAAATGGACAATAAGTGGATCAAAAAAGCTGTGTCCAAACTTTTGACTGGCACTGTAATTTAAGTTATGTGCAACATGAATATTAAGCAAATATAAACTTAATGTTTTTCATTATGTCTAAAAAACTTAATGAATATGTACCAGTGCTAATAAGTGTTGTTATTCATGAAATGACAATTTATCTTTACTGATTATAATACACTTTTATATTCAATTACATTTATTTATTCTTATTTCTGTACTTAAACTGCATGACTACCAATACTTTATACTAGAAATGAACAATCAACCAACACAGAACGGTCTTGTTTATAATTACATTTTTAGTGGTCATAAAAGACCAAAAGGTTACTTACTGTTGGTGGACTCTGACGATAGTCACAGCGAGTAAGAATCTCATACAATGTGACGCCAAAAGACCATACATCAGAGGAGAAGGAGAATTTGCTTTCTTTTAGGCATTCAATCGCATACCTGGAGATAAAATTAAAGTGCATCATTTTAATAGAGAAAAAAAGTCATGTGTTTTATCGATATTTATTGTAAAAATGTATTCATCAAGCTACAATTTGATCTAATTTATGTTTATTTTGACGTTAAATGTAAAAATAATACTTTTAATATTGAACAGTATCCTCATTTTGATAAGCACTTTGTGGTACAATCAACTGACCAGAATACAGGGCTGTCCCCATCCTCCCGTACTCGGTAATAGATGTCTCCTTCAGGTATATACTTTGTCAATCCAAAGTCACCAATTTTCACCACTCCCTCATTTTCCACCAAAACATTTCTGGCAGCCAAATCCCTGTGGATATACCTTTTTGAGTGTAGATACTCCATCCCCTGGAAGCAAACAAACATGAGCATTGGTTACGCTGATAAACAAAGTCACTATAACCATGTTTTATGTTACCAACATGTTTTTAAATTGGTAACAATTCTACCTACCTGACAAATCTGTTGGGCAAAAAGCAGATTTTGAATGATGCTTAGTCTATGTTTGGGCAAGTATTCCCGAAGGCTTCCCAGCGGTAGGTACTCCATGATCAGCTGGACCACCTGTCCACCTGCAGTTTCATGATAGATTAGACATGAAAGTTTAGAGAAGAGCACTACCGGCCAACCAAAATTACAGTCATATGCAAAAGTTTGGACATTAACATATTGGACACATTGACATATTGGACCCCTATTAATCTTAATCATTTTTAGTTCTACATATTTGGGTGTTTGCAACAGCCATTTCAGTTTGATATCTAATAACTGATGGACACAGTGATATTTCAGGATTGAAATGAGGTTTATTGTAACAGAAAATGTGCAATATGCATTAAACCAAAATTTGACAGGTGCAAGTGTATGGGCACCTCAACAGAAAAGTGACATTACATAAGTAATATTTAGTAGATCCTCCTTTTGCAAAAATAACAGCCTCTAGTCGCTTCCTGTAGCTTTTAATGAGTTCCTGGATCCTGGATGAAGGTATTTTTGACCATTCCTCTTTACAAAACAATTCCAGTTCAGTTAAGTTTGATGGTCGCTGAGCATGGACAGCCCGCTTCAATCATCCCACAGATGTTCAATGATATTCAGGTCTGGGGACTGGGATTCTCAAGAATCTGCTGATACTGAGTGGAATCCATGCAACCCTCAACTTTAACAAGATTCCCGGTGCCGGCATTGGCCACACAGCACCAAAGCATGATGGAACCTCCACCAAATTTTACAGTGGGTAGCAAATGTTTTTCTTGGAATGCTGTGTTTTTTTGATGCCATGCATAACGCCTTTTTGTATGACCAAACAACTCAATCTTTTTTCATCAGTCCACAGGACCTTCTTCCAAAATGAAGCTGGCTTGTCCAAATGTGCTTTTGCATACCTCAGGCAACTCTGTTTGTGGCGTGCTTGCAGAAACGGCTTCTTTCGCATCATCCTCCCATACAGCTTCTCCTTGTGCAAAATGCGCTGTATTGTTGACCGATGCACAGTGACACCATCTGCAGCAAGATGATGCTGCAGCTCTTTGGAGGTGGTCTGTGGATTGTCCTTGACTGTTCTCACCATTCTTCTCCTCTGCCTTTCTGATATTTTTCTTGGCCTGCCACTTCTGGGTTTAACAAGAACTGTCCCTGTGGTCTTCCATTTCCTTACTATGTTCCTCAGAGTGGAAACTGTGGTTAAATCTCTGAGACAACTTTTTGTATCCTTCCCCTGAACAACTATGTTGAACAATCTTCGTTTTCAGATCATTTGAGAGTTGTTTTGAGGAGCCCATGATGCCACTCTTCAGAAGATATTCAAATAGGAGAACAACTTGCAATTAGCCATCATAAATACCTTTACTCATGATTGGATACACCTGGCTATGGAGTTCAAAGCTCAAGGAGGTTACCAAACCAATTTTGTGCTTCAGTATGTCAGTAAAAAGTAGTTAGGAGTATTCAAATCAATAAAATGATAAGGGTACCCATACCTTTGCACCTGTCAAATTTTGGTTTAATCCATATTGCATATTTTCTGTTAGTACAATAAACCTCATTTCAATCCTGAAATATTACTGTGTCCATCAGTTATTAGATATATCAAAATGAAATGGCTGTTGCAAACACCCAAATATTAAGAACTACAAATGATTAAGATTATTGGGGTGCCCAAACTTTTGCATATGACTGTATAGCCCACCTGTTCATTCTTTTATACTTATTGCAAAACCTTATTAAATACTATATTAAAATGCAATAGTGTATGTAAAGCAGTAGATATTGGAAAGGGAAGCTGACAGAGACAAATTATCCAACAAAACTGTGTATGTATTTTTCAGCCATGAAATTTCATAAATTACATCCCTGCTGTTTGAAAATCTAAAGACCCACCCAGTTCAGTGCAACAGCCTTTGTACTTGACAATGTTGGGGTGGTAGAGCGATTTAAGGATTTCAATTTCCTTCATCCAGGAGTCATGGAGGTGATTGCCACCCTCCTGCTTGAGAGTCTTCACTGCCACATACTCTCCAGTGCCATCATTATCAGGGTCATACACGTAAAGCATCACTTTTCCAAAATGACCCTAGAAAACAATAGGTAAATGACAATTAAAAACGTAGAAAATGTGGAAGCCCTCCTGCAGAGTACGAATTCAAAGAGCGGTGTACAAACCTCTCCGAGGTCTCTGAGATTTCTCAAGTGCCGTTTCAAAAATATGCTGGGATCTCTGTCTGGAAGTGCCTCACAGTCCGACGAAATGTCTGGATCTATAATTATAATAATATTCATAATAATAAAATTACTGATTAGTTTTCAAGCAGGCAGTATATTCAGAGACCATTGGAAAAGGGCTCCAGATAAACAGGACACACTTTTTATCTGGATCTCTGTCAGCTCTCGTAGAATGGTCCTGAAGGATGGTCTGGCTGCAGGGTCATAGGTCAGGCACATGCTGATGAAGCTGGCTAGTTCCTGAGAGGAGGGCACTGCCAGGCGACTCTGGGTCTCATAGAATCTCTCTTTCTAAAAAAGAAAATGTAAAGTGGATCAGTAGCCTTTTTACAGTCACACCAAGTTTAATCAATTCATTGTCAGGATTTTATTTAAAAAACAGAAAGTGTACCTCTGGCAATGTGTTACCACTCATGGCTAGATCTCCATTGTTGCAGATCTCTAACAAAGTGGCTCCAAAGCTCCACTTATCAGCTGCACTGCCTATTACAGCACCGCATGGCACACACTCTGGGGCAATCCATGGAATGCGCTCCACTCGTTCTACCACAATAATATAGGTAGGAGAAATCGCATGTTTACAGACCTTCTGGGCTACATCACTATTACATTAAACATGTAAAAGAAGAGGAAGTAAACACCACTAACAGGAAGTGGTTAAGAATAGGCTTTTTGTTCCACTGCCAACTAAGGGGGAAAAAAAACGCACTAAACTGCAGAGAGTGACAAAAAAGCAAACTGATGAGAGGTATGCCTCAAAGATAAAGATATGAAAACTACTCAGAACAGAAAGGACTGCATGATTATTTTGTGAGTGCTTTTTTTTTATTCGGACCTCAGCAAGAACCTAGAACCTCTTTTTCTTTTTGAAACAAATAGTTTAAACAAAAATGTGTTTCAATCTAATCACATACCTCCACGTGAGAGGGCAGTTAAAGCTATGCCCGGGTCACTCAACTTCACAAAAGGAAAGGTGCCTTCCTCTAGACCCTTGCGTGCAACCAGGATATTCTTCGCACAGACATTTCCATGAACCAAGCGTTTTGTTTCCTAGAGAGAAACCAAATAAAGAGTATAAATAAAGAAAACAAACTACCATCCTTATTCATAAGTTCTAAAAAACTTTACACCAGGCTCCACCAGGCTCATTGTTTCTACACTTATCGTTCCACTATAAATGTATAACCACCTTGTAGTTCTACTATTACAGACTGTAGTCTTTTAGTTTATCTGTACACTATGTTAATCCCCTTTGCTCTGTTCTCTGATGGCCAGGACCACCATGAGACCAAGGTATTTGGGTGCTGGACAAAAAATAGAATAGAACACGTAATGCACAGTGATACAAAGCACATAATATATAATCTTTTGATTCACTGTGATCTCCTGCACTCTTAACAAAGAACTTCAAATCGAAGACAATATATCATTTGTTGATCTAGACATTTTGGGGTTTTAGCTTAATCTAAGTATGTTGTTTGTAATATCCATCCATTATCTTCCGCTTTATCCTCTACTAGGGTCGCGGGAGGGTTCCTCATGCTCATCCAGGGGAGAACATTTCGGGCGCTGGGCCAATCTATCGCTGGGCACACACTCACTCACACAAACACACTCTGTATGGGGCAATTTGGAGAACACAATTGACTTCATCCATGTTTTTGGACTGTGGGAGGAAACCGGAGAACCCGGAGGAAACCCACGCAGACACGGGGAGAACATGGAAACTCCACCCAGATGGGGATTCGAACCAGGAATCCCTAGCGCTGAGAGGCAAACGTGCCACCGTGCTGCCCTGTTTGTAATATATTTAATTATTTTTTGGAATTAATCCAGCCATGTCACAGATGTGATTAAAACTCCAGCAACACTGTTGTGTCTGAACCACTCATATCAGCACTCTCACTGGCGTACTGAGAATCTTTCACCACCCAAACCATACTTGCTCTGTGATGGTCCTGATTATTACAGAATGAAAAGTATTAACAAAGCAAACAGATTACAGTCTGTAACTGCTGCTTCTATATGGTAAGATGAACTGATAAACTGGTAATAAAAAAATTATGAGCTTAAAAACAAAGACATTTACCTGACCAAGTGTTCAGTGAATGTGTGTTTATATGTATGTATTAGGTCTGTGTCAATTACTGTGACAAATGTGGTTTTTAATAAATATACCTTAGTTAAAGGCTGGAACAGCTTTCATTATTTAATCCTGAGATGTAGTTAATTTACATAATTCACCTTTATATACAGAACCAGTAATGTTATCAGTTGCAGTTACAATAAAGATGGTATTTATAGTTTTACAATTACAGACTGTAGTCCATCTGTTTGTGGACTAAAGTACATACTGTGTTAGTACCCTTTACTCTGTTCTCTAATGGTCAGGAGACCAAAAATAGCATCACAGAGCAGGTTTTATTTGGTTGGTGCTTTATTCCTAACCCAGCAGTGTTACTGAGGTGTTTAAATGAAACTCCAGCAGCACAGCTGCACTAAAACCCCCTCACCACATCAGTGTCACTGCAGAACTGACAATAAACTATATACCAACCAAATTATACCTGTTCTGTGATGCTCCAGACCAATAGAGAACAGAGAACCAACAGCTGAATAACAAAAGAAAGAGGATGGGGTGTCTTAACCTTTAACTGTTAATGTACATTTTCATATCTTGTATCTATCATACAGACCAGCTGACTGCAAAGAGCTGAGAACGGAAACTCTGATTGGGAAACGAGCTTTCTCAAAAGAGTAGTGCTTTAAATAATCATTAAGTGAAGATGTAGCAATTATAATGTGTCATAAGCAAACAAACATTCAAAAAAGTACAGTATGTAGTTTCCTGTTAGCATATAAAAAAACAATGTAAATGTGACTTTTAAAATAACCTTTCATAATAAAAGTCACAATAAATGCCACTGATGATCTGCACCAAATGATCTGTCTGTGCTTATTGGTATAAGAGAAATAAATGCTTGAGAATGTTGTCAAAATTGTGTTATACACTGTATGTACTAAAAGATATTTTATTTTAGATTCAGACATTTTAACAAGGTTTATATTCTGATTTATGATTTTGAGCTTACCAGATAGCAAAGTGCACTGGCCAGCTGTTTTGCCACCGTAAACTTCCACTGAGGAGTCACACGGGCCCTCTCTTTGTGCAGGAACACATCCAAGGGCCCAAACTCGATAAATTCCTCCACCATTATATCTGAGTAAACATAAGAACCCATAATGAGTAGGTTTGCTTGTGCGATTAAAAACAAAAAAAGGTAAGCTGGTGGTATTTCATCCATCACACTACAATAGCAAGGGAACTGTGGGAAACAAACATGTGCAGTATGAAAGACAAAAGAGGAAATCCCAAAAGGGCACAGCACTCACTCTCAGATCCTTTGACTGAAACACCATGTACGAATACCAGGTGGCAATGTGACACCTGACTCATAAGGCTAGCGGTCTCAAAGAATGCCTATAAAATGTAAAAAGAAAAAATTGTCCTTAAATAAATAAATAAATCATGTTTTTTTAATATATTCACAGCAAGAATTGTATTTCGCACCAGTGCAATGTCTTTATGGCTCTGGTCTAGGATTTTAAGAACCACATGAATGCCCTTTCCATTGGTGTGATTATTGTTCCATTCATCCTCATCATCTGCTCCACTGTGGACCATCAAGCGACCAGAGTAAATGTTAGTCCTGGTGCCGCGGCCCAAATGTTGCTCCTGAAAAGCAAAACAAAATAAAAAAGATTATTAAAAACAGCAACAACAAATGGTTAGTTTTATATGGCATGTTGGCTATCCGCATGTTCATTTCTTGGCGCTGGGGATCCAGGTTTGAATCCGGATCTGGGTGGAGTTTCTCCCCATTCTCCCCATGTTCTCCCTGTGTTTGCATGGGTTTTATTAGGTACAAATCATGGATTCAAGGTAATGTGCCCCTATATAGTGTGTGTGCATGTGGGTGTGTATAAGTGTTTTCCCAGCGATTAATTGGTACCCTGTCCTGGGTGTATCTCCTCAGCACCCAAAACACTCTCTCTTGGATGGGCATGGGGAACCCCCTAGCAAACCTAGTACAGGATTAAGGAATGCACATTCATTTAACTAGATGGTTCTCTGACATGGGCAAACTAATTTTACATAAGTTAATTTTCATTCATTCTTATCTACCTCTATACGCCCCCATTAGACCCAGCAGGGCGCCAATATCGCTGGGCACACACTCACTCACACATACATTATATGGGGCAATTTTGTGAAAGGATCTCCATGTTTTTTGACCGGAGAACCCGGAGGAAACCCACGCAACACGGGGAGAACATTTTTCAACCGGGAATCCCTACCTTGCTACTTAAGCCACCGTGCCGCCCTAAGGTTAATTTGTTTTCTTAAAAATAAAAGGCAGTAATGCTCGCAACACCATGCTTTACAGTATAGTAATATGTAAATAAGAAATATCCAGCAACATCCAGCAATATACTATTCCATTCTAAAATTGTAATTCTAGTTCTGTTTAGAGCACTTACTTCCCAGAATTTTCCAGTAGTCCTAATATCAGTCAAATTAAATTCCCTATTTTAAGCACATTTCCAAGAAACTGATATCGTTTTATAAACAAAGCAGTGTGCATACACATGTTTACAATTTAAATAAGTAAAAATATGACTTATAAACAAACACTGGTTATTTTCAAACAATTCCATCATGTATACATGAAGCCGTAATTATACAAACAACCTTTATTTGTGTTTTGCACCTTTAACTGATATTTCATTGTAGCCAAGCAAAGATAAATAATACTTGCTGAGACAAACCTTTGTGATCTCTTTGTCTTTTATCTGATGGAATTTCAGCTGACACAGGTTGAGGGTTTCTGACAAAGGCTTGCTACTGCCATTTATGTTCTGTCTCATAACCAGGAGGTTAGACAACTCTACAATGCAAATCAGCACACAGAATTAAAACATTAAAAAAGATTTAATAACCAGAAGGAAAACTATAAACATTCTCTGAAAAACATTCATCATGAACCAACATGACATTGACAGCAAACGTTGATGAATACTACTGAGTACATTTGCTGCAACACAGTGCTTAAAGTCACGAATACCTGAGATTGTCGTTCTTGAGCTCTTGCTTTAGCTTTTTTATTTTCAGGCTTAAAAAAAGGTTTCTATTTTTTATCTAGAAAATGACATTTTATGACATTTCCAAGTTGTAAGGAACACACAGTTCTCACCTCTATTACAGGCATTCAATAATACAGGGGGTAAAAATGGGGTAAAAAGCATAGGCTCACACCAAAAGTACAAACACAAATCGTGCTTTGAATTTAAATAAATATATTCTAAAGAAAATAAATCCCTCATTAATAAATAATTATTTCTTATTAAAACTGTGTGACAATTATAGTCACTTTTTAAAGTTCTTTGAAGCACTTTTTGTTTTTATATTTTTAAGCTAACCAGAGTGCTTTGGGTCACATGATTTCCTCAACGTAAAAAATACAAAATAACAAAGACTTCAGATGAAACCTCATGAGCACAGAATCTGAGCAGTGACAGATTACAATACAAGAACAGTTTCATGAAAATGTGCTAATGAATATAGCCATAAGTGATTAATTAAAGAAGCAATTTAGGGTTTTGTACAGGGTTCTGTATTGTATAAATCATCTCAACTCAGAAATAAAATGGTTTCAAAGAAATCAGCTCTATGTCTTAATTGTTATAAGAAGATAGGCAGATTTAAACACACTATATGATTCCATGCACATCTTTTAAATGTTTTGCTTACAGTTATATGAGCTTAGTTAGAACAAGGAAGTTTTATGTTAGAAATGCCCCTCCCACACGCACACGCACACACAGGTAGAAGGGGATTTACAGAATTAAATTGTGATGTGGTAAAATGGTAGATTTGCAAAACATAAATGTATCCTGCTAAAATTTATATTAATATTAATAAATACATAAGAAAAAAAAGTCTCTGTGTGTGTTGCCTATGCAAATCCATACCGCTTCTTTAATTACCACAAAATTCGGCTGACTTACTCTTCAGGAAGCTATGGAGGTTTATATAGACTTTACAACCACCAAGAAACAGCTCAAGGAGGTTTCTTAAGAGACCTTAAGCAAGCCGTCAACCGTACACTCTGTACCTTTCCAATCCCTGTAAGAGTCTGTTGCTTAATTGGCAGATTGCTATTTTAACGTCACAGTTCGACCAATTTTGAGTAAATTAACATTTACACGAAACGTTATCCCATGTCCGGCCCAAGTGGCTAGTTTTACGCTTTTTCGTAGTGTGTGACCAACTTTTCTAACACTGACATCTACAAGTCAGTAAATTAACATAATACTTCATAATGATTAATTCATTTATTCATTAATTAATTCATTAATTCATTCATTATCTTCCGCTTTATCCTATATTAGAGTCGCGGGGGGGTTCCCATGCCCATCCAGGGGAGAACGTTTCGGGCACTGGGCTGATATACCCAGGACAGGGCGCCAATCCATCGCTGGGCACACACTCACTCAAACAGGCACACTCAATATGGGGCAATTTGGAGAACTCAATTGATTTGATATATGTTTTTGGACCGTGGGAGGAAACCGGAGAACCCGGAGGAAACCCACGCAGGACACGGGGAGAACATGGAAACTTGGTTACTGAACACCCAGATGGGGATTCGAACCGGGAATCCCTAGCGCTGAGAGGCGAACCTGCTAACCACTAAGCCACCGTGCCGCCTTAATACTTATTCACTGTAAGTTATTTTTCAAATAAGTTTACATCTTATTGATCATATTCTTCCTCTAATAAACCTTACTAATATGAACTCAATGCATTTTGATCCAAGATTTCTGCCCATAATTTAATAAAAACGAGAGTTTTATTGATGCTATGAGGTCATAAAAATGCAGGGATTTGGTCTTGATGAACAGAAAGCTTACACACTGTTTACAAAAAACATGATCATGCACTTTCATTTACCGGCGCAAATGAACAATGACTATTTGAAACCCAGATAAAGGCATACCCGGGATGTTTTCTGATTATCCAACAATCAGATTACTCAAACCAAATAGAGATTTAGTAAAATACATATTTACAGACCAAAAACTACAGGCACTTTCGGTAATTACAATCATAAAAGCTTCAGAGGGCTGGTTTACTGATATGCATTCCAGCGAAGGTTTACATTGTTCACTGAAATTATTTTCTTGTAGTGGAAAATTAATGCACACTCTACAAAGAATGGGAATCAATTGACATATCGACAATCAGATATTAATAAACCTGTATCTCTATCATAAATAATCTATCCATCCATTATATTCAACTTTATCCTATACTAGGGTCACGGGGGAGTTCCCCATACCCATCCAAAGAGAATGTTTCGAGCGCTGGGCAGATACACCTAGGACAGGGCGCCAATCTATCGCTGGGCACACACTCACTCACAGAGACATACAGTACACACACAACACACTCTAGATTGGGCAATTTGGAGAATTCAATTGACCTTGATCCATGTTTTTGTACTGTGGGAGGAAACCGGAGAACCTGGAGGAAACTGACGCAGACACGGGGAGAACATGGAAACTCCACCCAGATTGGGATTCGAACGAAAATCCTTAGCACTGAGAGTCAAACGTGCTAACCACTAAGTCCACTGTGCCGTCCCAGAAATAATCTAATTGTAATTAACTTATTTTAAAAAATGTTTCAGCTAAATTTGTTTTCAGAAAACACATGATAATTACCAAAGGGTTCTTTTAAATAGATGATCAGGGAGTTTTAATAACTGTCGATACTCCCAACAGGAGAACAAAATAGTTTAACAGAATATATGATAAATAAAACCAAAGAAAAAGTAAAAACAAAGGGCCCGGTAGCTCAGTGGTTAGGGTGTTGGGTTATCAATCTGAAGGTTGGGGGTTCAAAACCCTTGAGTAAGGCCCTTAACCCTCATTGCTCCAGGGATGTTGTGATTAACCCTGTGCTCACTGTTTAAGTCGCTTTGGATAAAAGCGTCTGTTAAATGACCAAATGTAAATGTAATGCAAATGTAAAACCAGCATATTCTTTAATAGAAACATTGTATTATATTGCATAAGTACATAAGACTTAAAGTTCATGGAAATGGAGCAATGGAGCATTGCATATAATTACCCCAGTATGTGTGTGTGTGTGTGTGTGTGTGTGTGTGTGTGTGTATGAGAGTGTCTGTCTAAGGAACAGGAAATGGCACATGTGTTGATACAGTTTTTCCACAGAAAAGGTGAAATAGATCACAATCATATCTAACTATTAAATCAGGGCCTAAGACCTTATGTAAAGTGTGAAGTATCATCTATAGTAGAATAAAGCAGGCTGCAAATGGACTCTGGTGCAGAAATAGAGAGAGCAAGAAAAAAAAGTGAGAAGGATGAGAGAAAGAAAGGGAGTGTGAGTAAGTAAGTAAGTGAAAGTTAGAGAGGAAGAGGGAGTGTGAAGGAGTAAGTGTGAGAGAGCGAGAGGGAGAAAGAAAGGGCAAAGTGAAAGCAAGAAAAAAGAGAAGTAACGTTCTACACTCACTATATTCTTGGTCTGGAATTACTTCCAAGGAAAGAAATTTTTAACTGTACAGCACATAATTGCTTTCAGTGGAAATGGTACTGCAGCTTTATAATGACTTTTGATAACAGTCATTTCCTATTTTAACTTTACAATTATCACGAAAACTTCATAAATTGACTGGCTTGCACTGTGCTCTAACCTGAACTCCTGTAAACAGCTTTAGGGTAAAGTAGTATTGTTCTAGGCTCAAGTTTATATTATATGATTTGACTTTAGATTTGGCTCAGAAAAATAAACTAAGGTACACATTACCTGCAGGTCTGGGAAGACAGCACTTCTTGACAGTGAAGCAGTCCTGGCCAGACTTCAAAACAAAGGTCTTAAGGCTCTCTGTAAGTTCCTTTACACTTGAGAACTCCCGGTCCCAGCCCTCCAGTGAGAACACAGAGCCTTTCTGCGCGATCCTAAATTGTTTGTGTGTTGGACACTGTCCCTCCTTTAAAGAAAGCATCATACGTGCATAATCAAACAAACTATTCTACTTATAGCATTGTTTAGCATTGCATTTAATTTCCCTTAATAGAAATGGTTAAGTGATTTTTGGTTAGTACAGTACAAGTCAAAAAATTGGACACACCTTTTTGCTGTATTAATTGTCCACTGTATCAGTTCCACTTACTGTAATGATGGGCACTGAAATTCTACAATTACAGACTGTTGTCCATCTGTTTGTGGAATACAGTACATACTATGTTGGTCAGGACTTTACTCTGTTCTCTTATGGTCATACCCAAATAATAGCACAGAGCACGTATTAGTTTTCTTTTAGTATATGGTCACCACAAAACTGACAATAAAATATCACCCAAATTATACCTATTCTGTAAGGGTGGTGACCAATAAAGAACAGAGAGCCAAAAGGGGACTATCAAAAAAAATAGAAAAAGAGAATCCAAACTTTTGACTGGTACTGTAAAATTTAAAAAAACATTTTTAATTTAATGGTGCCTGGGTGTTTTAAAAAATATATATATTACACCAATCAGGCATAACATTATGACCTTATTACACCAATCAGGCATAACATTATGACCTTATTACACCAATCAGGCATAACATTATGTTCCATGCATCATTGAGCCATGACATTAAATTACGTTACCACCAGACGGAGAACACAAAACAAGAGCTTTTGGAGATGCTCTCACCCAGTGGTCTAGCCATTACAGTTTTAATACTTACATCTGCCCATTTTAACTTCTAACACATCAACTTTAGGCCATGAATGTTCACTTGCTGTCTAATATATCACACCCACAAACAGGTGCAGGGGGGACGAGATATAAGTGTTATTCAATTCACACGTCAGTGGTTGTTATGTCTATATGTATGTTATGTCTGCTTGGTGCATGTGTTGTTCTTTTGCTAATAAAGGTACATTCAAAACATTAAATAAAAACAAAATTACACTATTGTTGTGCGCCTTTGTTCAGACTTCCACTTTAATTCTTCCAGGAACAATTTATCATTACAATATTATCAGGAGTGAGCTTGTTCATCTTTATCATTACATCAAATGATGGATTATAAATCTATTATAAATGGCCATAAATAAAAACAAAAACAGGTACCTGAGGCCGTCCCAGAACTGCTAGAATGATGCGATGATAGTCGAGGACGCTCCAACGCACGATAAACACACCATCCTCCAAAGATTCCTTCTTTAGCTTCTGTACAACAAATTCATCTCTACAAACACAGAGCATTTTATCATCAGAACATACTTTTCAGCAAATTCCTTGTACTGAATGAATGCAAAGATACGTACAGTATCGGTCCGTGAAGCCCATTGGTCTCACTTAGAACCACTCTGGGTGGCGCCACTTCATGGCAAAGGTAGTGGTGAGCATCTGCCGTTAGTCGGAAGTATCCGTCAAGCAGCGAGACCAGAGAGCGAGCCTCGAGACTGGATTTTAAACGCAACTCCTAGATTACAAGAGACAGGAAAAGTGATTATCGTTACATAATTTGACATAAATTACATAAATGCATCTAATCTTAAAATATATTTCTCTGATCTCATCATGGGGGGGCATGGAGACATGGCGCCAATCTGGGCACACACTCCCACAGACTATATAGGGATTAATTAAGAGCAGCCAATTCATCTTAAATGTATGTTTATTATTATTTTTGTCCACTTGTGACTTCCACATCTGGTTAAAACTTGATGCAAACATGCAATTAAAAATATTAAATACATCACACTTCATAACTATTATTTGTACAGTAACTGCAGGTTCTTGGTCATTATTAGTTTTATATAAGTAATTACTTATTTTTAAAATTGCAGTTGTTATGTCTGATGTCTCGAGTGTATCAAAATGAAACCTTGTGAAGCTTGTATGTTGTTTTTTTTTTTTTTTATCTCTAACAATGCAGCAGCAGCAATCCTACATCAATGAACATTCATAGACCCACCATCGACTCAGCATTGTCTTGTCGACTGATACAGACATTTGCCCCAGTGATGGCAATATGCGAGATCCCGGGGAAATCGCAGAAAAAGTTCCAGCTTTCTGGAACTTGGTTTTCCTCTGGAATGGCTTGTTGCTTTCTTTTATCCAAGTAGTCATTTCCCATGTAACTATTTTCCCGGGCCTAAAAAAAAATGCCATTAGATCAGGTCTCAATGAATACTCTAAAAACTCTTAGCAACACCTACCCTCTGAGGTGATATCTTCCTCCACTGGATGCCTGCTGCGCCAGAGATCATGATCTCATGTGTAGGCTGAGTGCAAGTGATCGCTTCTGGGGGTTCTTGGCTTCGAGCAGCGTTCAGGTATGAGCCACTGCCGCCGGCATCGGGTCGCAAGTCAAGGTAAAAGACCGCGAAGGTCTCTGTTCCAAAGCGAGGAGCCAGGCGCTCCAGAGTGGACAGGTACTTATACATCACCTCCTGAGTGCCGAGCCTGCCCTGACCCACAGTGTGCTGTTGAAAGCCGCTCACAAAGTCAGCAAACACACGCCGGATTCGGAACTTTGTCAGGATGTTGTCACGGTTGATGTGGCATGCGAATGAGCGAGGAATGCAGCGCAGGAAGCTGGAGGAAGGTTGTGTTCCATATAATCAAATTATTAGAAAGAACAGCACCCAAAATTAGATCATGCAAAAGCATATTCAAATTGATTTAGCTCATCTCATTGTCCAAGATTTAATCTTAAGCAAAGTGTTAAGTACATCCTGGTTCAACTAGGGTCATTTCCTATCGTCTGTAAACAATGTGCTGTGTTTGTAAGTTTAAACCTTGTTTGAATAAAATATATTGTGGACCTAATTATATCGCCATCTGTGAGGTGCAACAAAAACCACACCTGGTCTGTTTAGCTACTTCCTGTAGAGAGGTGCCATTCTGTAGAGCTTTGTGAGACATGTGCAGCACAGCCATCCCGAGGCTCTCGTTCTTAAATTCACTGATTGCCGTGTCCCCGCTTATATCGTCCAGTGACACCACATCGTTGACAAAATCACACTTAGCCTGCAGTCAGACACAAGATACAAATACAAAGTGGAACATTTTTAATTTAACAATTTTATTTAAACTTAATAGCAGGTTTGGTATAATTTTTTTTTTAAGTAAACATTCCCAAGTAAACATAGGTGGAGTAAACAATCTGGGTGGAGTTTCTATGTTCTCCCCGTGTCCGTGTGGGTTTCCTCCGGGTTCTCCGGTTTCCTCCCACAGTCCAAAAACATCGATCAAGTCAATTGAGTTCTCCGAATTGCCCCATATAGAGTGTGTCTGTGTGAATGAGTGTGTGCCCAGTGATAGATTGGCGCCCTGTCCTGGGTGTAACTGCCCAGCGCCTGAGACGTTCTCCCCTAGATGGGCATGCGGAACCCCCCAGCGACCCTAATAGAGGATAAAGTGGAAGATAATAGATGGATGGATTTCCTCATATAGTACAGAAAACCTGCAGACCAAGCGAATATTATTAAATTTAATATCAATTACATTTTGGAGGGCAATAAATCATTGAACCCCACAAAATGCAGAGACATTTGAAGAGAGTAATGTAAAGTGTTAAGAGCTTTATCAAGGGCTAGACAGGTCCTAATTTATAAGTGAGTCATCAGAACATGCATTATCTAATAAAGAGTTCATTTTGTACCTGTGTACAAGTGCAGAAAAAAAAGAAAAAAACCACAGAACACATCCAAAAAAAAATCCGCAGTACAGGGACACTGCTGGAATATGTGTACAAGAGCACTAATGAATCAGTGAGTCCATTAAAAATCTGCCAAATATCCTTGAATATTAGAAACTAGTACATAACAAACTATATTTATAACTTACTTGAGCAAAGAGATATTCCAGAGAAGTGATCTCCAGTAAGGGGGCAACACTCTGCTCATTCCCTGTCCTGGCTGCATAACGCCCCACCATTGGTTCCGTTGCATTAAGTCCATGCCAGTTCCGAAAATAAAACCTGCAAGTTATGTCAGCATGCAAATGAATACATTACTGAAATGCCAATAAACAACTTTTAATGAACCTGTTAATTAAAACAATGTTTTTTAAACCCTACACAGCACAACACATTAAACAAGGAGATGCTAAAAATGTTTAGCTTCTTATTTCTAAAAAAACTGTGATTTTATTTATTTACCAATATATAATGTAAAGAATACAACACAGTAAGGATATAACAGTAATATGAGATGTAAAAAAACCCTACACTTTTGTGCAAACATAAATGTACCGAAATCATTATGACTAAGTATCAGGCTAGTGATCAAATTTCTCTCTTTAAAGAGTATTATGAATATGAAATCTTTGCCATCTTTTCATAAGCACCGTTTGCTGCTGAAGTTAACTGATGAGGGAGAAAATGCACTCAGTCTTCTTTCTTAAATGTTTCATAGAAAAATGAACACATCTGAATGTTCATTTTGTTATTTTTTTATATGTTCTACTTTGTCTTCAACATTTGAAGAAATCAGAAGAAAATGCTAGTACACTGACATGATTAGCTAAATTTATCTGCTTATAATTTAAACCTATCTGCTTGTTTTCTGACCAAAAACGTGTTGCAGCGGCAGCTCAATATTTTGGAATTTTGTGTTTGGCTCAAATTTCACTAATCTGAATATATGTGATTATAAAACATCTAATAAAAGGGCTGAATAATTTCATGCTGCTTCTTATGAACTGGTAACAAGGAACAAAATGTATTAATTAAAATAAAAAATAAACAGAGTGTTTGAAAAAAAAAAAACGAATAACAGGTTTAGTCAATTCAACAAAAATGTACATTTTATAAACACAAACACATTTATACCAACCTCATACGAAAATGAAGTATCAGACTTGACTGGTTTTCTGGGTTGAATCTGTGGTTGGGACTATACCAACAGCAACAGGAGGGGTCATACAGCGCAAAGAGAGAATGGCATACAGGTGTGACCTCTGCAGAAAACGACAATTATCAAAATAAATCAATTTTTCTCATTACAATTTTTAAAAAGCACATATTATTGTGAGGTGCACAACTCTTACCTACGGCTTCTGCTGCTCTAATGGAGAGTTCCTCAGCGGTCACCTCACCATCCTGGTGTGTAAGGTAAGTATCGCCATTTTTGGTCCAGAACAAATAGACGTGAATCCCTGGGACCTGAGGCGCCTCACAATGTCCCGTGGACGCCCCGTGCTTTGAACTCTTTAGACATCTACGTCTAGACATTCTCCATTTGGTTTCACACCTGTCAGTTGAAACAGCAAGGAGTGTTTGCTATTAGATGATCAAAAAGGTCAAGTAGCAATGCAAATTCAAATTTAATGACAGAAAAGATTTCAACTTAGATTTATGGATTAATGCAAAGGACACTCAGATCAAAGCAATATTTGAAGATTGTGGCGCATCAGAAAGTTGATTTGCGCTTCAGATTTCTCCTTTATAATTGGTGCTGAGTGCTGCTCTGGGAAGCTGGGAGAACGTTTGTAAACCAACCCTGAGGTCATGGTTACAGATAACAGCATTATGGATGACTGTCTATTATACAAAGAGCTTAATGGAAGGAAGACTGCAGCATTCAATATCCTAAGCATTATACCCCCACCCCAAGTAAGAAATAAATAAAAACAAGTTTTGGCCTATTCACCACGAAATACAACATCTTACTGTTGTGCAAGAGTGACAGAATTGGTAGTCGACTCCTGTACTGTAGAAAAAAACACTGCCTAGTGCAGTGTTTAAACTGAGGTATGCAGTAGCACAATGTAGTAGACATAATGGTATATGCCAGATATTACATTATATTTCACAATATATTTTATAAACTGTGTTCTGTAATTTGTAATTTGATTTTTAGAGAAACCAGAAACATAATCAGAAATCACTTTAAAAACTGGACTATATTATGTCGCAAAAGTCCAGTTTATTAGCATTTTTTATTATAGTATTTGCAACTGTTTTATAAAAGCAATAAGGCACTGAAGGTTGTGTTATTCTCCGCTTAATTCTCTATTAGCCAATCAATTACTGGGCACACACTCAGTGACATAGACATACATACATACACACACGCTATAAAGGGCTATTTAGAGCATGTAATTCACCTTGAATCCATGTTTTTGGACTCCGGAAAACCCGGAGGAAACCTATGCGGACTAGGGAAAAACATGGAAACTCCGCCCAGATAATGAATCAAACCTGGATCCCCAGCGCTGAGAGCCGAACATGCTCACCACTAAGCCACCCTGCCATCCAGGTTGTGTACTATTGTGAATAAATCACGTAAAAGAGGTGTAACTGTACTCCCAACAATACCTCATTTTTTGTGATTCGTACATCGTGTATGAATAAAATTATTTAACACCTAATTGATGTTTACCTAATGTTGTTCAGTGACGAAAAACATAGATGGTATTTAAAAACTTTTGGTTTGATAATAGGTGGCACTTGGTCAGGAAAGTTTAAGAACCACTGGCTTAGTGAATCCAAGATGAACTGGAATTATTTTATTCAAATTTGACTTTGGTGGTGTTAAATTAGAATAGGAATTATTTATACCTTATATAAAATAATTCTTATGTTATATATAAGAATATTAATTCATTATCTCCCGTTTTATCTTCTATTAGGGTTGCGGTGGGGTTCCCCATGCCCATCAAGGGGAGAACATCTCGGGCGCTGGGCAGATAGACCCAGGACAGGGCGCCAATCCATCGCTGGGCACACACTCACTCACACAGACACACTCTATATGGGGCAATTTTTGAGAATTCAATTGACTTGATCCATGTTTTTGGACTGTGGGAGGAAACCGGAGAACCCGGAGGAAACCCACGCGGACACGGGGAGAACATGGAAATTCCACTCATTCGAACCGGGAATCCCTAGTGCTGAGAGGCGAACGTGCTAACCACTAAGCCACCGTGCCGCCCTATATAAGAATATATAGATATTATATACACACATATACATGGGGAAAAAGTAGTGTTTTGTTTTGTAGTGATACACATTAAACCATCAATTGGTCTTAATACACCATCAGACAAACAACCTATGAACAAAATAGATGATGTAATTATATATTTAACGAAAAAGTTAAAATGTAAAAGGTATTGTGTAAAATTGCATACACCCTTATTGCATTCATAGGACAATAGGGTATGTAGCAGTCAGATAATACTAATCAAATTCCCTTGATTAACTTGTCATCAGCAAGGGTGATGTCATTAAAAGTTGTGACAGTTGGCAACTCTAAAGATGAAAGATGGCAATGTTCTTTGAAAAACAATTATTGCGGTCTTTCAGTATAAAAGGTGTTACAACCCAATTTCCAAATATTTTTAAGTCATTATTTCACATGTCTACAATTCGGGTTAGAAAGAGGAAGGTAAGGTAAAACATGCAATAGTGTTCTCAGAGTGGGAGTCCCATGCAACATTCAGTGGAATTGTATCAACCCAAAAGCGTCCAGACACTACAGGCCTTAGTGAGCATGCTAAATGTTCAAGTTCATGACAGTACAGGCAAAAAGTCTAAATAAGTATTGCTTCCTTGGAGGGGTTGCGAAGAGTAAGCTGCATCTTTTCAAAAAACAACACAGCAGAATGGCTGCACTGCACCCCAAATAGCAGAAAACACAGATTGGTGGAGGAAAATAATTAGGGTTGTGCTTTGCAGCCACATAACCTTTTAAGTGTTTAAAAGGAAAATGTGAGGCCAACTAACTTACACCTTAAGAATACCCAATGCTGGGTCATGCAACACAAAAATCAACCCAAGTACACCCGCAAATCAGAATATCTGAAATAAGTTAAGGTTCAAAGTCCAGACCTCACCGTAATGAATATATTGTGGTGGGGTCTTAAAAGAGCTGTGAATAAACACCCACAAAGCTCAATGAACATTGAAAACTGGGACAAAGCCCCCTGGATTTCATTAAGAAAATAATAACATTAAGTTCTTGCTGGGGTGGCACGGTGGCATAGTGGTTAGCACGTTCGCCTCTCAGAGCTATGGATTCCCGGTTCGAATCCCAATCTGGGTGGAGTTTCCATGTTCTCCCTGTGTCTGCGTGAATGAGTGTGTGCCCAGTGATAGATTGGCGCCCTGTCCTGGGAGTATCTGCGCAGTGCCTAAAACGTTCTCCCCTGGATGGGCATGGGGAACCCCCCTGTGACCCTAGTAGAACATAAAGTGGAAGAAAATGGATGGATGGATGGAAGCTATTGCTGATAAAGGAAGATTTACAAGCTACATATTAACAGTGTATACATAGTGTTTTGTTTTTTTGTTTTTTTTAATGTTGACATTAAAATTTGTCTATAAAATGTCTAATGTTTTTATATCTAATACGGTCTGTTTACTTAATTAATTGGATTAGAAACAAGATCCGGTTAATTAATTAAACAAACTATATAAAGAAATAAACCTGCAAAACACTGTAATTCTGAGATCAGCGTTTACAGATGGTCACATGGAAGTTGTGTTTAAACACAATTACAGCATGGGTAGTGTTACTAATCAGTTTTGTTCAACTATTAATGTTTTCCATTAATATATTGCCAAATTTAAAAAATATTGCTCAATTTAAGTAAATAATCAGGCTTTATTTGGTTTAATAAAACATAAGTTATATAACACTTTGTCATGATTATGACATTTTTATTACATTATACTTATTAATAATGCATGAAAAACTGAGTTAATTACTGACTGTGTACAGTCACCCCCACAGTAGTACCATCATGCATGACATCTGACATACAGTCAGAGTGCATAATTAGATTATATCATCAAAATCTAAAACCAAATCTGATCTCACAGAGCCATCAACTCTTTGTAATAGTTTCGTGTATTGCAGTTAAACAAAAGCCTTTTTAAATATAACTTCAATTCCGCATAAAATTCCACCGAAAAAACTAAAGTCATGGAACTGGAACGGGGTTCACACATAGTAGGAAATAACATGATTTCAGGACATGAAACATAAGCACTTCATTCTTTCTTAGTAAATTACATGGGTAAAATGTTTTATTATATTTTCTAAGTCTGTGATAAAAAAAAAAAGATTCTTTGACTAAAAACTAATATTTAGTCCAAGGTTTTCCTGATTTAAAAATATAGTAGCTAACAGAAATAATTTAATATTAGAAATAAAGCATTTCAGAAGGTTTCAATGTATTAACTCTTACCTAATGTAGTCTACTACTACTACTACTACTACTACTAATAATAATAATAATAATAATAATAATAATAATAATAATAATAATAATAATAATAGGCACGGTGGCTTAGTGGTTAGCACGTTCGCCTCTCAGCGCTAGGGATTCCAGGTTCGAATCCCCATCTGGGTGGAGTTTCCATGTTCTCCCCGTGTCTGCGTGGGTTTCCTCCGGGTTCTCCGGTTTCCTCCCACAGTCCAAAAACATGGATCAAGTCAATTGAATTCTCCAAACTGCCCCATATAGAGTGTGTCTGTGTGAGTGAGTGTGTGCCCAGCGATGGATTGGCGCCCTGTCCTGGGTGTATCTGCCCAGCGCCCGAAACGTTCTCCCCTGGATGGGCATGGGGAACCCCCCGCGACCCTAATAGAGGATAAAGCGGGAGATAATGAATGAATAATAATAATAATACCTTAACTGTAAAAGGGAATTACCCCCGCTCTTAACTTACAGTCAGATCAAGGTGGGCTTGATCTGTTTGGAAAACGAAAGTACTTATTGTGCATGTGACTGAATTTTTCACAGAGTTAATGAAGATTGTTCGAAAGCGAGCTGATGACAGAGTGAAGCAGAGAGCGAACGCTGGCTGTCATGTAACTTTCAGTCAACACAGCGATACGATCACGGAACAAAGCTGCTCTTATTCACCCCGATCACACCTTCAGGCCAAGTCCGCCGAAAAGACAAGCGAAAGGGCGAACATTTCCAAAACGTCGACTTTAAGCTCCTCCAGCAAACTGCGATTAAAGCCCACAGGAGTACAATAAACAGCAGTGACACTAAACTCACTCACTTCCTGAAATGCGTGAGGCTTCAGAGCAACGACGGCGTTCGCCCTCAATCTAACACCGAATCCCGTACGAAACGCAGAAACAGAAACGCAGACTTACCGTTCACCAGGTTTAGAAAAGCAAGCGAATGTCTGCTAGTGTTTGGATGACGGACTTTAGTTCACATCGCCTCTCTCTCTCTCTCTCTCTCTCTCTCTCTCTCTCTCTCTCTCACTCACACAGCTACGCGCTGAAGTCCATCCGCGACTCAGGAACCTCTACAGCTGCCAACTCCTCAGTAAGGACACTAGCTATTGGCTGTCCTGAAAGTCGCCAATGACGTCATTGCCCAATTTGCATAGTAGTCCATTTGCGAGTTTAGAGAATAAACAGTGAGACAGAAAAAAAGTAAATAAAAAAGCGCAACAAATATCCTCCCGGGAACCGAGAAATAAAGGTGTCATCCAATTTATTTTTGCTGGCATTTCCTAACTGTTAACGGGAAAATAAAAAAACTAACAATTTAGATTTTTATTAAATTCATTTTTATTTGAATTTTACAGCATGTCTACTGAAGTGGACAAAACGACCACTTATACATACTTATGCATATACATTCAGCCATCCATCCATTATCTTCCGCTTTATCCTCTACTAGGGTCGCGGGGGGGGGGGGGTTCCCCTTTCCCTTCCCCTTTCCCTTCCCCTTCCCCTTGCCCATCCAGGGGAGAACGTTCAGGCATTGGGCAGATACACCCAGGACAGGGCGCCAATCTATCACTGGGCACACACACACACACACACACACACACACACACACAGTGTGTGCCCAGCGATAGACTGGCGCCGTATCCTGTGTGTATCTGCCCAGCGCCCGAAACGTTCTACCCTAGATGTGCATAGCGCCCCCCCTCTACCCTGTTAGAGGAGTAAGCGGAAGATAATGAATGAATGATATTTTTTTGCAAATGTGTAAACAATCCAACCTAATTTATAAATTACTCAGTAACTCAACTCCTAAGGGATGGGAATATGATAATGCAATATAAATATTCTTTACAAACTTGTCTCGTAAGGTAAAATAAACATAAATATTAATAAAGAATAGAGTGGCGGCAAAGTGCTCGGTTAGATGACACTTTAGCAGTCCCCTCATTGACTGTATATAAACTCGGGCACTTTGGCTCCCCCTAGTGTTCTAGTACGGTTGGCGCAGCTGCTCAAGGACCTGATTTCAGATTTAATTAAAGCAACCTATGAAAATAAAAAAAAATGCCAAAAAAAAGCCCTATAGGATCCTTTTTTGAGTTTTGATTTAACTCATTATCACTTGATGGTAAAGTCAAACTCAGTACAAAAACTCAGTTCAAAAACATTGATTTAAGGTAAACTGGCTGCTTCAAATCACCTCTATATATTTTGAGTGTATCTGTGTTGGTGAGTGAGCGTGTGCACAGTGATATACTGAGATATGGCTGCCTCTGAGTGCTGGGGATCCAGGTTCACATCCCAATCTGTGTGGAGTTTCCATGTTTTATTGAACACATTAAAGTAAATAATAAACACAACGCTTTTCCACAAAAGTAAAAATAACAGCTCTGTTCCTGTAAAAATCATAGTAAACATAATAACTTATTAGCAAATTATTTGCAAATTTCTCTTTATTTTTGTGGGTTTAAAAATACATGGTTGTGGATAGTGAAATATTTGTGTCTCATGATATATATTACTTTTAGTAATTTATACAAAACACCTTACAATTATTTCATATGTATTTAAGGATTGATATAAATGACGTACAACCAAAACTTTTACACTAGACCTTATTCACATAAGGTCTTTTTATATATGGTGTGTGTGTGTATACAGTACATACGGGGTCTACCTGCAGTCTGCATATGTCTTCAAATTGTATAATGAATCATAAAGCATAACTCAAGGCTTGTATTATGCTAGAATAAGCAAAAATTCCACCAACACCATCTTCAATTCCCAAGTCATCATAAAACATAATTTTAAGAAAAGGTGATGGGACCCAGTGGTAAACATTTTTGAGGATTGACAGACTGACAAACATTTTTAATACTGTTATAAGCAACAATAAAAATATTTTAGCAAATTCAAAAACTACAGATATCAGTTGTATTTTTAGAATGTATCCTAACTTTTGTGGAAATTGGGTTTGTATTTAAAATTTCAAACAAAATAATTGAAACGCTCTAAATTTTTGAAGGTTTTATTTCAGCTTATTGAATATGGTCTGTGTTATTGCAAAATGCAGAAACTAAAAACATAGGTTATTGATGTGAATGTTTTTTTTTTTTTTTTTAATCTGGCCCTATTTAAATTCAGAGTGCAAGCTTTCTTCTGAAACTGTTTACAAGTCAGCAGAGTAGAGAGATTTTCAGTAAGAGTTTGCTGCATAGCAAAGGTTTACTTTACTGGGGCCCCCAGTCCTTTCTTGTCGTCACATCGTCTTTCAGTTGAACCATGGTGTGGACAAGAGCAGTAATGCAAAAGAGGGATTTGTTAGGAGGCAAGGCTCAGTTTTTAGGTTGCCAAGCAGGCTCGAGTTGGAATTCCTTCGGCTCTGTGTTCAGATTAATGCTAGATTTCTTGTAAATCTTAAACATGATGCAGAACCTGCTGAACTGCTTTATTCTTTTAATTTTGCAGACTGGTAAGTCAATTATGAATTATTATGTGACAAATATGAATTATTATTATTATGTGGCACAATTTATATTGTTTTAGAATTTGTTTGTAGTAACATTGAGCATTTCTTAAAGAGTGTAAGAATAGACTTCTTAGCTATTAATGTTCAACGACTGAAGATCTGGTTTACTTTAGGAATGAACAGTAAACAGTTTGTGTGTTTTAAATGTTCTACTTTTGAAGTTTAAACTACACTCATGTTTTACAAATTTACTGATGCATTTTTCAAGAAGGTGTATGTAATGAAATCCAGCACTGTAGTGTATTGTTAATACATCACCTCAGTCTTCCATTGTCTTTAGTTTCAAGTGATGACTGCTCTCTCAAGATTTCTCCACCAAGAGTTGTGGTCAGGTATGGCGAGCCAGTGTCTGTCAGCTGCGTGGCTTCCCGGCCAGTGCGTGTTTTGGGATGGGAATCGGACGTTGGTGCATCCTACACTCAACATGACCTAAGTGTCCGGTGGCAGGTAGACAGCTTGATCGACTGGATTGAAGAGCCAATCTGCTATGGTGTTTTCTTCACTGCACCCAGACAGTGTGAAGAAACCCTCAACCTTGTTCTCTACAGTATGTTTAAATTCTTTAATCATTTTGTTCTACTGTACACCTGGTCTTTAAATGCCTATTTATTGCCCCTATATTGGTGTTGACACATTTATTCACTGCTTTTTATGATCTGTATGCATTCAGACTTTTGAATGACTGAAACTGTTGTGTGCTGTGATTTTGATAATAGTTTTTCAGAAATCTTTACCCTAAAAGTTTGTGCTGAGTTTTATACAAGTGTATTGTCATTATTAGTAGTACATGGCTGATTTGCTTATACAGTACCATGGATTTAATGTATCTAGTCACAACACCTTTAAGGTAAAATATTTGTTTTTATTAAAATCTAATGTATTGCTATTGCACTTATTGAATGTAATATCTAGTGACAGTTTCAAATGTTATGAATATATCACATTTAGAGAAACTGTCACGTATAATCAATAATGGCGACATATGTTTTTCCAGATGAATAATATAAACGATAACAGGTTTTAATAGTGGGTGGCACTTAGTGGTTAGAAAAGCATTCGCTTTTCAGTGCTGGGGATCAAGTTTCAAATCCCTTTCTGGTTGGAGTATTCATGTTCTCTAAATTGCCCTGTAGAGTGTCTGTGTGAGTGAGTAGGTAAGTGAGTGAGTAAGTGAGTGAGTGAGTGAGCACCCGAAACATTCTCCACTGGATGGGCATAGAGAACCCCCCTCACGACCCTAATAGAGGATTACGTGAAAGATATTGAATGAAGTTCTTACTCTTTGTTAACACCCGATTTAATAATCATATACACATTTTTTAACTTTCACAAGATACTTTTACTGAAGGTTAAAGTAAAGGTTAATCAGCTTCCAATGTATTACACAGGTTATTAATTGTCTCACCAGTAGTTCACCATTAGCTTAAGCTTACTTCATTCTTGTGGATGTAAGCACTGTCTTTCTGTATGTTATTAATATGATAGGTATTATTTTATATAACACTGTTATTTTTACATAATGTGTACCTAAATTCATATCACATCCAGAACATATTTTTACTATGATGCTGAAAAACCTAATACTAAGAACATTGTATTACATCAGTTTGTATTGATCCTCAGTAACAATGAGCAGAATTTGGTAAAAACTGCCATTTGATTGAAGATAATCACAGATAGTTACAAAGTGTTAAATATTTGGAAAGTGTCACTTTGATATCAAACCCTTAAAATAATCACTTGACATTTGGTTTCTGCAAAGATAATTGCAAATCTGTGCGCATGCGCAAGTACTGCATGCAGCCCTTTGCAGTGCTTTTGCTATTAATAAAGTATTCTGATTCTGATTATTCTGATTAATTCTGCACTTTATTTGTGCTTTTACAAATATAATTGATTTTTAACAATGTTTTTATTTGTTGTTATTTTTATTACTGTTTGTTAGAAACACCAGACAGCATCTCCATTAATTTGGTCAACCACACAGGAGCCCTGGTGGAAGGCAGAGAGTACCAGCTTCTCTGTGAGGTGCAGAACATCGCACCAGTCCAGTATGTCACCTTGAGGTGGTACAGAGGACAGACTGAAATTTACAATAACACATTCTCTGAACTATCACCTGGTATCCCAGTCCAGGTATCCTCTTCCTTGCTTATAACACCAAGCAAGGCAGAGGACAATGCTCCATACAGTTGTGAAGCAACATTGGAATTAGGCCCAGAAGGACCTCAACCTCCACCAAGAGCAAAATCTGAGCCCCTCCACATAAGTGTTCATTGTAAGTCCACCCACACTTCATTTCTAAATGTTGTATTTTTTCAGGGCTTTATTCTCGGAATTACTCTTTTTCAGATGCTTCTGATTTATTTATCCCAGAGAGAGAATTGCTGGAGCTAGATGAAGACGAGAAAATCACACTTAATTGCTCAACTAGCGGAAATCCAACGCCTATGTACAGCTGGAGCTCACCCCAAATGCAGGCTCATGATGAAAATCAGCCGTTTTTTACAGCGGTTTCTTTTGGCACCTACACTTGTACTGCATCCAATATCCTGGGTAAATCAAGCAAACGGTTCCTTATCAAACATAAATCCAAAGGTAAGACTGATATTTAATTACAGTCAAGTACAATTTTGACTTAACATAACTCTGCAAAGATCATTAAATCATTTAGAACTGTCATCACTTATCTGATAAAATGTAATTAAATATACTTTAATTATGTATTATACTATATATATATATATATATATATATATATATATATATATATATATATATATATATATATATATATATATACATTCATTCATTCATTCATTCATTCATTATCTCCCGCTTTATCCTCTATTAGGGTCGCGGTGGGGTTCCCCATGCACATCCAGGGGAGAACGTCTCGGGCGCTGGGCAGATAGACCCAGGACAGGGCACCAATCCATCGCTGGGCACACACTCATTCACACAGACACCCTCTATATAGGGCAATTTTTGAGAATTCAATTGACTTGATCCAGGTTTTTGGACTGTGGGAGGAAACCGGAGAACCCGGAGGAAACCCACGCAGAAACGGGGAGAACATGGAAACTCCACCCAGGTGGGGATTCAAACCTGGAATCCCTAGCATTGAGAAGTGAACGTGCTAACCACTAAGCCACCGTGCCACCTATATATATATATATATATATATATATATATATATATATATATATATATATATATATATATATATATATATATATATATATATTTTTTTTTTTTTTTTTTTTTTTTTTTTTTTTTTTTTTTTTGAAAAAATATGAAAAATGAGCAAATATTGGTTATTTATGAGCAAAATGCTCTTTCACACTGTTTATTTATTCGATATTTATTTGATGTAGCTTTTATTATTTAAGTAAACTTTCTGTATATTTACAGCACACTATTAGGAAATATAAGTGTATTAATTGTCTCTGGACATCAAACTTCCCTTTATCTGCCTCACACAGACACTTATTAGACAAATTTCTTGAAGGTATAAGGCCATGTTACAGTTGACCTTCCAATTACACTTTACATTAACTAACTGACGTCATTAAGAACGTCAATGGTGGCATATAAGTAAGCAAGGGGTTGATGGGTATACATATATCCCGTATTTAATATATGTATGTGTGTGTGTGTTTAGTCATTTCCTGTATAACTGCTGTTGAATATGACTAATACAGTACTATGAGAACCCCTTGTTTTTTCTGATCTCTCCTACCTTCCTCCTAATGTCTTTTTGTCTTGGCTGCAATGCTGCTTGGCTGTTTATGCTCAGAGGTTGGCAGGTTGCCTTGCTGCTTTATTAATATTACTTTTGGGAAACTTTCTTTGCATTGTTACTGTTACTGTTTTGTTCTAGTGGTTGTTAATGCTTAAATGTATTGGTTGTTATTTTGTTTGTATGTCTAAGTATTTTTTTTGTGGATTAAATTACATTTGTTATATAAGATTATAACTCTATAATTATTTTTTGTAGGTTTATCATTGGTGTTGTTACTAGTGTTTTGTGTGAGTGTGTGTGATCATGGTTAGATAGATATTATGTAGATAGATTTATGTAGGTTGTGGATATTTTTACTAATCCTTGGGCCTGGACCGTGTGATAATGATTTATCAATCCATCCATTATCTTCCACTTTATCCTCTATTAGGGTCGCGCGCGGGGGGGGTGTTCCATCCAGGGGAGAACGTCTCGGGCGATGGACACACACTCACACAGACAAACACACACAAACACACACACACACACACACACACACACACACACTCTATATGGGGCAATTTGGAGAACTCCACTGACTTGATCCATGTTTTTGGACTGTGGGAGGAAACCGGAGAACCCGGAGGAAACCCACGTGGAACCCACGCCCATATGTGTCGCTGAGCACACTTACTTACACAGACTATATTGGGGCAATTTAGAGCATTAAATTTTCAATGAATCCAGTTTTTTGGACAGTGGGAGTTGACCGGAGGAGTCCCACATGGACACAAAGAGAATATGGAAACACCAACCAGTTTGGGATTCGAACCGGGAATCCCTAGTGCTGAGAGGCGAACGTGCTAAGCCTCCGTGCCGCCGGATAATGATTTTTTTCCTGAAAATAATGTCATAGCGGTGAAAATCCTATAGAGGGCATAGAAGTACTGCTTTTTTTTGCATATGTTGGATTCACGTTACCGCCCCCACAGTGGCTTAGTTTTTAGCACGTTCGCCTCTCATCGCTGGGGATCCAGGTTCGAATCCCAATCTGGTTGGTGTTTCCATGTTCTCTTTGTGTCCGTGTGGGACTCCTCCGGTTTCCTCCCACTGTCCAAAAACCTGGATTCAATGTAAATTGAATGCTCTAAATTGCCCCAATATAGTCTGTGTAAGTAAGTGTGTTCAGTGACACATATGGGCAATTTAGGACCGTGGGATGAAACTGGAGAATCCAAAGAAAACCAACGCAGCCATGAGTAGAACATGGAAACTCCACCCACATCAGGATTGGAACCTGGATCCCCAGTGCTGAGAGGCGGATGTGCTAACCACTACGTAAATACTATAAATCAGCTGCACATCCAGTTTAAGTAAAAGTATACAAATCATTTTAACAAATATGGCTTAGGCTTAGGGAACTCCTAGCTTCTTAAGAGGCACATTTTATTAATGGGAGTAAATTTTAAATGCAAAAGATTTGGAGGAAAACAAAAATGAGCATGGATGTAGGCATTGTCTAGAAATGCATGGATTTTATTTCAATGGGAAATGTGGCTTGTTTTTTGCATTACTGCAAAGATATAGCCAAGGCAAATCTCAATGTGAATATCCAATTCTTCAATGGCAGATCGAATCCATTCAAAAGATTATTTAAAATGAATCAGTGGTCTTAAACCACCTCTTGTCTCCTTAAAAGCAAAAGTACTTTAAACCACCTGTTTGAAAATATACTGTGTGTGTGTGTGTGTGGACGTTAAAGTTGTTAGCAGTACATAGTTTAATAAAATAAAACCACAACCAAGCTTTTACAATTACAAGGAAGAAGAAGAGAGAAAAACAAGAAGTGGATAGACGATTTCTGAAGGCTTAAAAAAAACATTGTGAAGTTTTTTTTTTAAACAGGGTTGTAGAAATGCAAGGTAACACTCCTAATTTGCAGTTATTTTTATAAATAACAATTTGGCATTAAATAGGGAAGGAATTTTAATTAGTTTTTTTTTACATCTGGATGAGATATGTCACTGCTGCATGTAATCTAAAGGTGGCACTTAGGTGACAAACATTCATTTGGCCCAAATGCGCAAAAGCAAATCAGCTTCACGTTTGACACCCATACAGTATGAGCCATAAGTAAACTACATATACAACAGAAAACTTTAAAGGCCCCACATGTTCCAAAACAGATTTGATCCACATCCATATGTATGGCCCTTCTCCTGTAACCGGGAGTGATCTGTGTAAGTTACATCATTCAGTTCAGCATATGAGCCAGATAAAAATGACATATCTGGGTCAGAATAATTTACAGTAAGCTGTTTAGAACAAGAGACTTTGTTTCACTGAACCCAACAGAGTTACTTCAGTATTTTGTGCCACACCCTTCCTTACAGCCCCCTGAGTTCACTACACAGCATGTGATGTTTGTCAGCAGAAAACTGTTACTGATATAAATTCTCTGTAATCATAACAAAAAACGGAAATGGAACAGTTGAAACTTTCACACCATGCATGCATGAAAGTGAATAGTGATACTGTATGTAGAGACATGAGGTGATGAGGTGTTTGTAAGGTTTTGTTGGTGGTACATGATACCCATTGACTTATTGACTTTTTCAAATTGCGTAAACACTCCATTGACTAAAGCCATGTATCTGTGTGCCCTGCACGTGTGCACATACTTCCCCTGCTATGTTTATGCTAATGAGTCACAGAAAGTGCAAGCCCTAAATTTAAATACCGCGAGGTTTTCAAGATGCAGACCAGAAAGCAGGTTTTCAAATGAATTATGAACTAAAACAGCACGTATTTAGCACTGTGTTTAAAATTGTAAAAGTAAAAATGAAACTAAAAGTAATA
Organism: Corydoras sp. C115; assembly: GCA_019802505.1. NCBI lineage: Eukaryota > Metazoa > Chordata > Actinopteri > Siluriformes > Callichthyidae > Corydoras > Corydoras sp. C115. Next base: position 1,744,087 of record JAFMOC010000005.1, on the reverse strand, counting down.
CTTGAAACAGGAATCAAATATTTCAAAAAGATACATTACACTCCCTCTCATTGTGGTGCATCTAAAATGATGCAGAGAAAAATGAAAGCTTTAACAGGATAAATAAATGACTATTGAAAGCAAATACATAAAGGAGAATACACAGCAGTCCACTGCATGCACATTATACACGTGTTTCATAGAACCTGCAGTCAAACACTCATCTACCACTTGTGATTCCACGGCACACTGCAGACCATTTTAGGGAAATTGATTGCTAAGTTCTGTAAAACAATGTGTAATGTAAATACTTAAAGAACATAAAGACATTGCAATCACTTTCATGCAACAGAGATAATCAGCGTGTGTAAGTGTCGGGTGTGCCAAATTGCTGTTTCTGCAAACCATAAAATGTAAGATGAATAAGTTCACCTTGATAAACATGATGGATATTAACACTTGGCATGTTTTCTTTTTTACAGGTGTTTAATTTCACAGTAATCTCATGTTTTTAAAGTAAATAGGTATGTGTATCCACATTCATCCATTCCAAACATGTTTTAAAACACAGTAAATGTTTATATTTAATGCTGTGCCTTTTTGTGCATTCCTTTGTAAATAAGAAGCCCTCACCATCTCCCACATTTTAAGCCCCAGTAATCACTGACATAACATGTCCTGATTTATCCTTTGTTTTAATGTCACTTTACTTTTCCAGCTGTCAAGATGTCAGACTTTGCAACGGTCCAGCATATGAATCACTTTTAAAAACTCTAATTTCCTTTAAGATTAATATTTACATGAACATTTAAAGAAACTTAAGAGTTTATTTTAACCATGTCTATAACTGTTTAACATAAAAACTTGTAAAAAAAAATTGTATCCACTTCTCTGTAAACCACATCATATTTGTAATAAAAAATCAAATTGTCTTCTATCCAGTTTTATATGTATGATGATTGTTCCTCTCTGAGATAAATATACATCTATCAGCTCAACATTACAACCTTCTGCTTTTTTTTACTTCCTTTAAGAAAGATTGACATATCATTAGACTACAGTTGATTATTAAAAACAGTGATGACAGCATAATTTGTAACCATTTAATGTAAAATAGAGTCAGGTTACATTTTATGAATGGAATAGTTTAGTTTAGAGGCAATTAGGACACAATATATTCTAAAGTGAACTTTTGGAAAGAAATATTTTTAGTTTGTTTATGGTTTTATTTTAACTTTGCAGCTATGGCTGCTAGTGGAGTAATGTCATAGCATTATAGACATTTTCAATATGCATCATCAAAGCTAAACATAAATTTATTTAAAAAATCACAATGGTAATATTTTAAGATTTTTATAATCTAAGTAACTTACTGATTTTAATTACTAAACCAGTGTGTATCGTAAGATGTCATCTGATGACTTACAAGGTAAGACAGGAGCAACTGAGACAATCACTGTCTGTGAAATTTTACAAAAAGGATTTTACCCTTCCGGTCAGCTTACATCACAGTATTTGGTAATGTTTGAATTTGTTACCAACATCATGTTATGATTAAGGCCCCTTCAGTTTTAGTTCACTGTTTAATTCAGTAACTAAACAATTTGATCAATGATCTAACTCTAACCAGCTTTTAGAAAAACCTCATTGCAATAAAAGCAGAGCATTTGAATCAGAGCATGCTGCACAGCTGTTAGTTTTCCGACTGTATTACTGACACACGAAATGCAGGTCTATAGTACCTGGGGAAAAAAAGCCCATGTCACACATTCATTTGTTTATCATACAACTGCTTTTGATTAGATGCTTGTCTGCTGATAGTGGTTTTAAAATTTAGATCTGCTTCTGAATTTACAGAGCTTACTCTCTCTGTTCCAGAAGTGAAACCTTGAACCTCTCCTAGTGTTTATTAAGTGAGACCTGGTGTTTCCAACACGTGACATGACATCACTATATATGCTATTGCCAAAAGTTTAAATCAATTATAAAGCACTATCTGTGATTTAGAATGATTCAGCATCTTTAAGAAGCACCTGGTGTCAATGCTCTTTCATAAGAATGTGCTCTTTTCTCTCTCATATGTATTTGAAAGTGTTTATTTACTAATATAAACTACCCCTGGATAAAATCCAAAATGCCATTTTTTTACAACAGGAAACTACATAAGCAAATTTGATGAACATTATAAATGGAGTTAAATCCACCGTTTCCATAAAATATTAATCCTTAGATAAATGAGTGAACAAGGTCTTTTCTGTGTAAATTTCACCTTCTCCTCTGTGCTTTCCCACACAGTTCCAAAACATGCTAATAGTTAAACTGGCAAAACAACATTGTCCCAGGCATGAATGTGTTGGTCTGTCCTACTCTCAACCTGTTTTTGCATTCTGTCCTACTATTTCATTTATGAATAGAATTAGGAAACAAATAACTATATGCATTAATAAAATGCATTAGCTGCAAAGATAAATTAGAATTGAAAACAGCTTTGATTTGTTTTTTTTCTAATTCTCTCTAGTATATTTAGTTTATTAGACAAATGTGTTAGCAGTAATATATGGTGACATTACAAGTTTACTGGACAAATATATACCTGCATATATATTTTTTAATATTTCTAGGTAGTCTTTACACACACTATAACCTATACAAACCTAAAGTCACTGTTAATCCATTTAGTTATATATCAGTGTGATGTAACAACAGCCAGAATAACAGAAAAAAAATCGATTCTATGTTAAATATATTCTATGTTCTCGATAATGTTAAAAGCCCCTATTTGTTTGGTTCTATAATTTTCTTTAACACATTAAGCAGCTGTAGGTAATGTAATATGATTTAGAAATAAGAAGGAGATAAAAAAGAAAAAAAGTTTCCCCTACATGTAAATAAAAGCAAAAACATTAATACCAGTGAAGTAATACAAATTGTTTCAAAAGATTTTTCACAAATTTATTCATTCTTTCATTATCTTTTGCTAAGAAATCACTCGCACATACATACAGACTGTAATACAAATTATATAAAATTATATTATAATTAAATATAAAAATTATATATAATAATATAACAAATTATAAAAAAAACATAAATTATAAAAACTAATTATAGTATAATATAGTTATAGTAATTTTAGTATAGGCAACAAATTAATATAAAAATAAAGATTTTTTTGTGAGACTTATTGCATCAAAAACACATGCAGACATTACAAAACAGATGGCTTTGGTTTGTCTAAGTAAATATTCCACAATGAGCAATGCAAGTTATGATTGATTGTTCTTATGAATTTACATTTTGTAGGGTATAGCAATTAAGGTAAATGCATGCAATACAACCAATATAATTATTTTTATTTCCCAAATGTAATTTTCCTAAATTAGCATTTCAAACATGTCATGCTCATATATGTCACTTCACTATTTATATCACACATATATTTTACAAGTGTGGCTACAAAAACAATATCAAGTGAAAAACCAAATACAAACAACATATTTATCAGCCACACTGTTATTGTTACAGTGTGTAATGACATTAAACAGATCTCTACAAATAGTAGCGCAGTGGTTTGCACTGGACCTGGACTCACTTACTGAGCAGGGCAGCCATATCCTGTTTGTATGGAATTTTTAGGTTTTCCATGTGTTTGTGTGGGTTTTCAATTGAATTAATAGATACATACAGACAAAACTGTTACCCTATATAACTGTATTTAAAGTTTTAAAATGACGCTCAAATAGACAAGGGTTTTTTAGAAAAGGTACATTTTATGCTATTTATTTATACCCTTACTGGAGCACATGTCTACGTCTGTAAAAGTTGTTAGGCACTTGTAATAATTTAATGAGACTGTCGGTGGAAAAATTATTTCACAATATGGTTACGTTTTAGCTGTATATTTAAGTTTATTAGCACTAAATATTTATTAAACTAAATACTCGATTGATTTTGATAATTTTATACAAATATAAAAAACTCACACAACGTACATGTATGTTATTGTGCAAGAAAGGCCTAAAGTATAGTGACTGACTCTACAACACTCTAGCACTATTTGAAAAGCCGTAGTAAGTACCTAGCGATATAACATATCGCAGTATAACATAGCGACTATTCCAGATGTGTCCATATCAATCCAAACATTCATTCATTCATTATCTCCCACTTTATCCTCTATTAGGGTCGCGGTGGGTTCCCCATGCCCATCTAGGGGAGAACGTTTCGGGTGCTGGGCAGATAGACCCAGGACAGGGCGCCAATCCATCGCTGGGCACACACTCACTCACACAGACACACTCTATATGGGGCAATTTTTTGGAGAATTCAATTGACTTGATCCATGTTTTTGGACTGTGGGAGGAAACCGGAGAACCCGGAGGAAACCCATGCGGACACGGGAAGAACATGGAAACTCCACCCAGATAGGAATTCGAACCGGGAATCCCTAGCGCTGAGAGGCGAACATGCTAACCACTAAGCCACCATGCCGCCACAATCCAAACAGTCTATAACAATACACAATACAACACATACTTCAAACTGCACGGCAACACACCACCCATCTCACAACAAGCAGAACAAACACAAACATGTGGCTTTTAAACTTGAAAAATGCACCACAAACTAAATAGAAACACCACACAGACACAGTGAACACCACCTACACACACACACACAAACTGACATAAGGCCAATTAGTTGATGCTTTTTTTTTTCAAAAGCAACATTATATTTAATAAATGGTTGGAGTCAGAGCACAGGGTCAGTTATAATACAGCAATGAGGGTTAAGGGCATCACTCAAAGGCCCAAAACTTCTGGTCAATTTGGGCTTTAAACCTGCAACTTTTGGATCAATAGCCTAAATATTGAGCAAGCAGGCTTAAGCAACAAGCCATTAAAAAGCAAAAAGACAACTACTACTTCAAACTACATTAAACAACTACACAACACAGTGAGACACTACAAAAATTGAATAAAAACTCTATAGACAACAGCCACACACACACACACACACATCATACACCTTATACTACCTCAGCAAGAATCAAAAACACCAAAGTAAACCACACACTTTAACACAAATTACAACTAAATTAAAGATTGTTTACTTTTTCCTTCTATTAATACTACTAATATTCACTATTACAATATCACGTGGAAAAAAAGTACAAGTCATGATTAAAAACATTTTAAATTAAAAGTTTTTGAAATAACATAATAGGAATAGAAAAGCTTGTTGTGAAAATGTAACTACAATCCAGAAATAAGTTGGTAGCACCAGTTTTTTTTAATGATAATATATTTTCATTAACATTCTCTATGAATGTTTGGCTCATTTTCTTTATGACAGTGCTTTACTTTATTAAGGTTTGTGGACATGTTAATATACAGCTCCACCTCAGCATTTTAATTGGGTTGAGGTCTTTGACTAGGCCATTGCTAAATCTTCATTTCTTTTTCTGTTATTGGTTTTGGATTATTGACCTGTTGCATAACCAAAGTTCCAAGCTTCAGCTTTTGGATAGATTGTCTTACATTTAACTCTAGAACAATTTAGAATCCAGAAGAGGTATTAATAGACTACAAATAAGACTACAACAGTGTTTATAAAATGTGGCTACAAAACAAGACCAAAAAATTAGCCCTTCAGCATCAAGAAGAGGCAACCCTTCCATTAAAGGCATAATTGTTTAGATAAAGTTTTCTAAGCTTGGCATAGAGTGAATTCGATGGGATGTCCTCCCTGGATAAATTATTAGTAGTCATGCATGTGTTCCACTTGTGAATTATATAGCACACTGTAAAATGCATTACTTTAAAGTGTTTGCAATTGCACTTGGTGGGCAGTAACAATTGGTGCTAAAGTTTTCACTCATTTGCATTGTGTAAACACTTGAATGTTCAAAACAAGCATAACAACAAAAAATACTACAACACTACTTACTAACATTCTAAATCCATATCCTTTACCTCTGCTGAATGTTGGAATGATCTAAACTCAATAATGCTGAGATATTCAGCATTTTAAAGAAAACACCCAACACACATACAGTATGTATCTTGTTATAGGAAATACATTTTAAAGCAGTTTCTTAAAAAACAAACAGATGGAGGATAATCTAAACATTTAATCAATCAATATTAATATTGATATCAATTTAATCAATGTCGCAAATGACTGATGACAACTGTAGTTCAGCTGGTTCCTCCTTAACTTACGATGTTGGAGGTTGATTAAAAAAATCTGCAAAATGACTAAATGTAATGTACCACTGATTATTAATTAATCAAGGGAATATAATTAGCATTACTTGACTGCTATCCTCTCAATTCCAATAAATACACAAATGATATACATTTTTCACATACTACTTCCACAATTTGGTGTTATTTTTGTGATCATTTTTGTGATCTAAATCATGCATATCATAATGCATATCATCATTTTTAAAGTGATTGACTTTTGCATAAACTAGGACAATGATAAGACAATAAAACAATAATTAGAACTGTTACTTAGAAATAAAAATCACAGAATCCTGAGCAATAATCTTTTAAAATCAAAAGGTCAGCCACTCTTGGTTTGCTTTGTTGTCACACTAGCATCTGAAAGGCTAAATGACACTGTTAGATGGCTTTGAAAAACAGAGATGTTTAATGACGTATGCTGAAATGAGACCTACAGCCACAGCCAGTCCAGCTCCCAAAATAGCCCAAAAAGTTTTTTGGTTATTACCTGTAAAAAAAAATAATAAAAATGTTAATTAATAAAAGTTTTCTTTTTGAAAATGTTTTAGGAAACTAACATTTCACACTGTACTATACAATATATACAGTATATATAATATATATACACACACACACACACCATACCATCATGTATCCATGATTTAAAGTACTTTGATGAGTATAATCTTGTCAGAACAGCCGCAAATTTCTGACATGAGTGGTTAAAAGCAACCATGACATGGCAATTTAATATATCAAATTTGCATATCACTACGGAAAGAGTCTCTGGGAGTAAACCCATGAAAGGACCATTATTCACTCCAATCTGGAATTAAACCAATGAGCTTCTTGCTGTAAAGTAGAATTGCTGCCTTACAGCAAGAAGGTAGCAATCATCTTTGCAAAATGGTATTTCAGTTAATTTGATGAAGCAAATTTGATTGGTTTCAGTATACGGGACAGTCATAGAATTGTGGTTAAGAAACCAGCCTTGTGACCTGAAGGTTCCCAGTTTGATTCCTGTTCACATCAAACCCTATGGCTCAAGTGCCTTTGAGCAAGGCACTCATTCATTCATTATCTCCCGCTTTATCCTCTTTATCCTAGGGTCGCGGTGGGGTTCCCCATGCCCATCCAGGGGAGAACATTTCGGGCGCTGGGCAGATAGACCCAGGACAGGGCGCCAATCCATCGCTGGGCACACACCCACTCACACAGACACACTCTATATGGGGCAATTTTGAGAATTCAATTGACTTGATCCATGTTTTTGAACTGTGGGAGGAAACCGGAGAACCCGGAGGAAACCCATGCAGACACGGGGAGAACATGGAAACTCCACCCAGATGGGGATTCGAACCGGGAATCCCTAGCGCTGAGAGGCGAACGTGCTAACCACTAAGCCACCGTGCCGTTGAGCAAGGCACTTAACCCCAATTGCTCTCTGTGTGTGTTTCACTGCACAGGTAGGTAAGATGTGGAGGAAGGATTCCTCTGTGCTAGCACACTGTGCAAAATAGATCAATTTATACAAGAATGTTCAGGTCACAAATGAAAAACACTTTATCAGTTGAATTTAAAATACATGAAAACAGCCATAATCCACACTTACCTCTAATGATAAATACTTTTGTTGCGTGTCCATATGGGTTTGTGGCATTACACGTGTAATTTCCACTACTAAAGGAAATTGAGAGAATGTATGAAGTATATTCTTTTCCATTCAGGTTGGTTGAATTCCATATATATTTAGGAGGAGGGTTTGCATTTGCAGTGCAATTTAAGACTAAATCAGAATCTGTCATGTAAATAATCTCCACTGAATTAAGAAATTCTGGCTTATCTGAAAAAAGTTAAATAAAAAAGTTAAATGTAATACATTAACCACAATGTCCACCATGTATATCACATCATGCATTATTACTAGTAATAGTATTAACATCTTTAATCAATTTTAAAAACACCTCAAATTTACAATCATAATGCAGTCACTCACAGTAGTTTTTAAGTATACATGGATTAGTAATTTAAATAGGAACTTACAATACACAGTCATTCTGAGCTGATTAGATTGTTTTATTAGAGGCCTTTTAAGTCCAAGTTTTAGCTCTGCTTCACATCTGTAGATGGCATTATTATCATCTTTACTTGGCTGGATTTGGAGTGTATCACTGGCATTTGTTGGAAATTTAGTGGTTTCTTTAAATGAATTATTTTTAATTGAATAATTTTGTTTAAACCAAGTCAATGTGAGGTTCTGAACTGGAGCTATGTTCTTAATGTTACACTGGAGTGTATACTTTCTCCCCACAGATAATGCTCCAGTGTGATTCACAATACTAATAGTCACGTCATCTGGTAGCTCTGTGTAACAGAAACTCATGTTAAGGCAAGTTTTATTAAAATGTAATAAGTAAACAATAATGTGTAATATAAACTGGGAAACAAAATACAAACTAAAAGTTTTATGTGATTTTGAAAAAGTGATCTTTTAAATCCAAATTTTTATAAAAGAGAACTTAACTGTAAACCGTGATTGGGAGATCTTCTATTGGTTGACTGTCTTGATAATTGAGAAAACATTGTGGTGTTATATCCCAAAGGTTGAGACTCTTTACTGTCCAGGTGAGCATCTGGACATTTGTTTGCATGTTTACAGGTCCCAGTGGTGACTCCCAACCCATTCCACTATGGGTAATATTTGTGGAACAGTTTGCGGAGGCAGGAGCTCCATATTCTATCACAAGTTTAGGAGGATCGATCACCAGGTCACTTCCAGTAGCTAAAAACAGGTTGTAAAAATGCAAGACATTTTACCCTCAACTTTACCACCATCATACAACACAACAGTAAGCAGAATATATTCAAAGACCACACACTGGAACAACAAAGATCAGGTAAAGATAACACATAACTGAATTCAAGGCAGTGACATATACAGTATGTAAGTACTTCATTACCCAATTGGCAAAACATACAGTTTTACAATAAAGACAGAAAACTAAAACAATTACTTAATTGCACAAACCAAAATTCATAAACATTTAAATAAAAAAAAACAGGCTGGATATACTAGTACAGGCTTAATCATCGTGAAATTAAAAAGAAATGTGATTTTACCGACTTCAACACCTTGCACATTGTAAACATATCTGTTAAATACTGTATACCAGGAACTGTGTGTTTTACCCATGGGAAAATGTAGATAATACGACAGAGGAAGAAAGAAAGAACCTGGATCAAGGCCAGTTGCATGTTAATAGGATATGGTCGAGTCATCTATGCCTGAAGTCTTGTGTGTCAGATAAAATATGTATCCAAAATAGAACTCTCTAGAATACTCTGCCAGGTCAGATATATGGACCAAACTTATAACTACACTATGAATTGATCATTTTGATAACATGGTGGATTGCATCTTATTCTCCCTTAAATCTATTGGTCCAAACAAAAAGTCACCGATGAAAACATTAGCAGGAATTAAACAGATATAGTAAATTACTAGAGGAAAGGGATAATGTTTCCTTAATTGTATATGTAAACTTAACTAGTAGATCTCAAAAATCTTTGGTGTTAACTTAAAATTTTCTGTTTGAGTACAAGAGCAGAATGTAATGAAAATCCTCCAGTTAGTTAACCATTTATGTGCTAGTGCATGATTGTTTAAAAGCTTAAAAACATTGCTATTGTAATTTGCCGAGTAAAGTGTTGGACACTGATCTCATGGAATGTTGATTGAGAAAGTGTAATACAAGAATAATAAAAAAAGTACAAGAATAATAAAAAACAGAAATAGGATAAAGTTTATAAACAGTAATACATTATGGTGAAACTCTGTGAGACAGTAGTACACTGTAAGCTCTATAATGCTGTAACCATGGGTGATCTGAGATTTGGGGTTTAAACTGACATGCTTTCTTACCATGCTTTCGTTTATTTTTATTTAATTTGTGCCAACCTAGATATCAAATAATGCTTTAATATTGATATAATCTATGTGAATAATGTTTATAATGTGTATAATTAATTGTTGTGAATTTTACCAAAGCCTGTAAAGCCAGCAATTAGAATTAATTGTTCAGTAAAAATGCTGATGTTGGTTCTTTGAATCACACCCTAAATCCTACACATTTGAGATGATTTTTCCTGGCATCCAACTGGAGCTTTCTATCAAGTTAAAACATGCAAGTGATAATATCTTGTTGTACCGTATTATATAACAAGCTGTATTTATCATTTAATTTCATTATGATTATTTATTTAGTTGGACGAGTTAAATTAATTGATTATAAAAACGTTATATCGAAACAAGAAAACATTTTTTGCAATCACAAACATGTAAAATCCACAGAAGTATGGATTGATACTGTAATAAAAATTCAGACTGCAAGATTCATCTGTATTTATTTATCCCAGATCCAGCTCAGACCAGATGTAAATTGACCTGACAATGCTCAGTGCTCGACAACTCAATTATCACTGGTGTCCCAGCTATTCTGTTATTTATCTTTTTGTCTATTTACAGTAGGAATATGCTTTACATCTTGAGTTATTGTTGTAAGGACACCTGCCTTCCAAAGTACCATTTGGGCGTAAAGCCCTGTGGTATGACTGGCATTCTTCCTTAAATAACAACATAAAAGGGAGTTTTTTCTTGCCACTGTCGCTTCGGCTTGCTCTTTGGGGGTTTAATGGCTTTTCATTCTGTAAAGCTGCTTTGTGACAATGTACTGTTGTAAAAAGCGCTATATAAATAAATAACTTGAACTTGAACTTCATGAGTCTTAAGTTATTTATGGACTGTTTTTATTATGATTGTATTATGATTGTAGCATAGCCTATAAGCATGCTGTTCCATGTTAGAATGACCAGACCAATTTGGGCTTTGGGCACTTAACCACTTAGAGCCAGATTAACCAGGCACCACAGAGGCATGGAAGAAAGACTGTGAGGCAAGTTGCCAAAGCTTACTGACCTGTAAGGTAGAAATAATAGGCAGGAGGTTAGCTTATCTCTCGTGGTGGTGCTCACAGCCAATGCAGTAGGGATCCATGCTTTCTGAGGTAGAGTAGCATATAGCCCGAGTGGTTCAAATGGAACATATCCCAAAATATGGTTTTGGTAAGTTAGCATGTAATAACTACACAACCTCAAATGCACTAATTGCATTCTCAGCTTAATACATTTACATTTAGTCATTTAGCAGACGCTTTTATCCAAAGCGACTTACAAATGAGAACACCACAAGTCAGAAGCCATGGAGAAAACCAACTATACTGTAAGTTCATCAAACCTGATTGTTATTCGAAGCTGCGCCCCGCGCCCCCCCCCCCCCCTTTTTTTTTTTTTTTTTTTTTTTTTTTTTTTAACAGGTATTTGTTAAATAGATGCGTCTTAAGTAGTTTCTTAAAATTGTTTAGAGATGCTGCCTTATGGACAGAGTTGGGAAGATCGTTCCACCATTTTGCAGTGGTGAACGCCACAGAGTGAGAATTAGCTCCTCGGTGAGGTGGAACCGCCAGGCGGCAATCATCACTGGAGCGAAGTGAACGAGTCGGAGTGTATTTTGAAAAGATAGAGTGAAGGTAATAGGGGGAAGATCCAGAAATGGTTCTGTATGCCAGAGTCAGCGACTTGTACTGAATGCGAGCAGCTACAGGAAGCCAATGGAGGGAAATGAGTAATGGAATGACATAATTCAGTTCCAGTTAAATCATGAGATAGTACAGTGTGCCGTGGATTTTTACATTAAAATGACTCAGCCCTCTGTGTATTAGGTAGTATATAATATCTGGATATCCGATTTTGTTCACTCAAAATTATACCCTAAACCATTCTCAGTAAAATGTTAAACAATACCTGTTAAACAAGATGGCTTGATTTTATCATGTTCAATACATGTTAACCTGGTTTGGAAGGGGCATGTGGAAAATATGCACACTAAGGTTAAGTCTGACTTAATCACCTGCACTGTAGTAAGTTTAGTAATAGACAACATGTCATATAGCATTATAGGTGCACCACATAGTCATACGGACTACATACGTAAGAGACATGTTTCATCAGGTGCAATGTAGAAATCCAGGATTGCTTCACAATTTTTTTTTTTTCAAAGTGCTTTCCACCACTTTTTCTTAAACACATGAACAAATATTCATTTAATCACATTAAATAAGGTCAAATTTGACCTTAAAAAAAGTAAATACCTGATGTCAAAACAAAAATTGGAGAAATTTGAGCACCTTTTAAGAAGCAATTGTTGCTACTCACTAATCTGTATCATTAACATCCCAGCAAATTCACCTCAAGGTCAGACCATGTAAAGCTCAAAGCAATTGCAAATAATAAAAAGGTTCATCTCTACAAACTTTACAGGCCATGGCATGTTAAATGTTATATCTCACATCACCACAATGGAAAATCTGAACAAGTATATTTTGTTTGGACAGGTTGCTAGGTAAAGCTACTTCTTTATAAAAAGATAATGGCAGCATGGCTTAGATTTGCAAAGAAACAACGAAAATGAAACAATGTCCCCTGGACAGAATGCTGCTTAAGTTATTTCTACTAGTTATTCATGGAGTGTACTTAGTTTTTAAACATGAATTTTTTAAGTCAGCCTTATTTTATTAAATAAATAGTGATACTGCATAATTTGTTGTGTTATAATGTAACTGTATATAAACCCTCGAATGACATATTTAAAAAGAGTATAATTATGATTCTTACTTGCTTGTATATTGCTTTTGTACTGACAGCATTAACATGCCTTACACATTTTTAAGACATTATTATATGTCATAATATTTTCACTTAAGTTAAAAAACACTTCTTGCACTAGTACACACAGAGATATAAGTATAATATTTGTCAATTTCTGTTTCTTATAGAATATTTTACACTATATCACAAATATCACAAATAGAGTTTTACTCTAAATTGAGGTGAAAAAAGTAAAAACGATGTGTGCCCCGCCCCTAAAACTAACACACAAATTAGGAATCAACAGCTGGTCATCCACAAGTACCTGTAACATAAATGATGTCCATCACTTACAGTTTTACATAAACATTTGTTTATATTGTATTCTTGTTTTTTATCATTTTAATTTTAAAATATGTACAGCACTTTATTGCAGCTGCTGTTGTTTTTAAAGTGCTTTATAAATAAAACTGAGTTGAGTTGAAAATTGAGTTGAAAGGAGCATGGGTCGTGTGTGACACGTGTGTGCCACGCAGGCTACGTCTGTGGTATGTATGGTATGCTGTGTATTTAGGCTGTGCTATTTTCTGTACAATAAATGTGATTGCCTAAAATTGCCTAAAAAATCTACTAAATAGAATACAAAAGATGTAGGCAAGAAAGTTAAGTATGTCCGACTACACAGTAGGCATAAGTAGTTCCAGAATGACCTACTGAATTTAAATTTTACAGTGGGTTATCCAATGATCTCGTGATTAAGCTAACAAAGAAAAAAAATGTCCTAAAGTGGGGAGTTGGCTGTTTACATTACTTTGACATCCGCATGAACTTATGCTTGTAATATAATAGTCATGATGCATCTGAAGTTGCAGGTTTACGACATCCTCACCTACTCAAAATGCATATTGCTTTACTACCGAAACAGTAACTTTCAACTAGCTGAGGCAACACAGCTGTGAAACCTAACTGACCAACTGAGGTTTGCATTAATATATATTTTGATACAGACTAAGAATATGTGTAAGGAGTGCTAGGCACTCCTCACCTGTTTTCATTTTCATTTAAGTATTTTCGTTCATTGGTTCGCATTTAGTTAATATATTTGTTATTTTCATTGGTCGCCTTTAGTTTACACGTGGTCGGGGTTTTTGTATTTATGGTTTCCGTTACCGTTGGGTTAGCGTTCCGGCGTCACTAATGTCACGCGTTTTCGTTCGCGATGCATGAGAGTGTCGACTCTCCAATAAACTCCGTTCACCTCACCTGGCGCCACTGCGCTTCTTTTTTGCCTTTGCGGACACGCCCCTGACAATATGAGCATTGATGATGTTAATGCAAGGCAATTGCACTTTAAACATTTGATTTTTTTCCTCTCATTGAAAGTGGTGAGTTTGAAAATGATATTTTCAAATCCTATAGTCATTAAAAAATACTTACTAGTTGAACAACATTTTGGTATCTTTTTGACAAAGTTGCTGCATGATCACATTCATTCATTCATTCATTCAGGGGAGAATGTTTCGGGTGCTGGGCAGATACACCCAAGGCAGGGTGCCAATCTATCGCTGGGCACACTTACTCACACAAACACACACTAAATGGGGCAATTTAGATCATTCAATTTATTTTGAATCCATGTTTTTGGACTGTGGAAGGAAAACGGAGAACCCGGAGGAAAACACAGGGACACGGGAGAACATGGACACTCCACCCATATTGGGATTGGAACCTCCCAGCGCTAAGCAGCAGACGTGCTAACCACTAAGCCACAATGCATGATCACATGATCCATGGTCATTTCAAATGGTAAATACATTTTAATTAAACATAGCTGTATAGATGGAATGCCCAGCGATAGATTGGCGCCCTGTCCTGGGTGTATCTGCCCATTGCCCGGAACATTCTCCCCTGGATGGGTGTGGGGACCCCCCACCCCGACCCTAATAGAGGACAAAGCGGAAGATAATTAATGAATGAATAGATGGAATATTTATAAATGTCTACCAAACTGCAAATGTAAATATATAGGTTTTCATTTTCAAGATTACATTTTTTTTAAGTTAAATGTCCATTGATGGACTGGGGCCCTGTCCTGGGTGTATCTGCCCAGCTCCTGGAACACTCTACCCTGGATGGGTATGGGTGGGGGTACCCTGACCCTAGTAAAGGATTAAGCGGAAGACAATAAATGAATGAATAGATGGAATATTTATAAACGTCTACCAAACTGCAAATGTAAATATAAAGGTTTTCATTTTCAAGATTACATTTTTTATGTTGAGTGTCCAGTGATTGACTGGGGCCCTGACCTGGGTGTATCTGCCCAGCAACCAGAACATTTGCCCCAGGAGGGGTATGGAGACCCCCCACCCTGACCCTAGTAGAGGATTAAGCGGAAGACAATAAATGAATGAATAGATGGAATATTTATAAACATCTACCAAACTGCAAATGTAAATATAAAGGTTTTCATTTTCAAGATTACATTTTTAAATTGAATGTCCAGTCCTGGGTGTATCTGCCTCCCCTGCCCCATTCCACAGCGCCCCCACCCTGAAAGAACACGCAAAGCCCCCACAGACACACCCGACATTGTAAAGATAGTCAGATGAGATTTACCTTGAATGTATGACATTAGAGCGACACGGTGGCTTAGTGGTTAGCACGTTCGCCTCTCAGCGCTAGGGATTCCCGGTTCGAATCCCCATCTGGGTGGAGTTTCCATGTTCTCCCCGTGTCTGCATGGGTTTCCTCCGGGTTCTCCGGTTTCCTCCCACAGTCCAAAAACATGGATCAAGTCAATTGAATTCTCAAAATTGCCCCATATAGAGTGTGTTTGTGTGAGTGAGTGTGTGCCCAGCGATGGATTCTGGGTGTATCTGACAGATCCTGGGTGTATCTGCCCAGCGCCCGAGATGTTCTCCCCTGGATGGGCATGGGGAACCCCACCGCGACCCTAATAGAGGATAAAGCGGCAGATAATGAATGAATGAATGAATGTATGACATTACATTGGCATGACGTTTTCATTTTCGTTTTGATAAACATTATCACAGGCGGAAGAATAAATCTCGTACTAACATCTTGACAAACACCAACGATTTATCTACAATTAATCTACAACCTCTAAAAATAAGCACCTAATTAGCGACAAGCATTGCACTGAAGGTAAAAAGAGATCATTTGCCGCCCGACGGTCTATGCAATTGTTTTAAAAAAAAAAGATGTTGTGACGAAAATGAAACCACAGTACGAAATGTGCAAAGTCCAGTAGAGCGATAAAGATACGATCCTACCTGCAATAAAGTACGCTGTGAGGTACGTTAACCGGTTTACACTGACACCAAACATTTCGGACAGATGCGTGTAAATCAGTGTGGCGCTTTTATCCCGACAGCGTCTGTTTTAAACAGTCACATCCGAAATAAAGGGGGCTGGTCAGCCACAGCCTGCTTCCTAAAACTTCACGCCTTCATGAAATATGATCCGGTTTTATTGTCGAAATGTGACGTCATCAGATTCTGCGACTGCAGGGGACACAAAGTCTGCAAACAAGTGAAACTAAAACACAAAGATTTAGCTGCTTGGCTTCATTAACACCCGAACACAGCGTTTTACTAATTAATTAATGGCTTAGTGGTTAGCACGTTCGCCTCTCAGCACTAGGGATTCCCGGTTCGAATCCCCATCTGGGTGGAGTTTCCATGTTCTCCCCGTGTCCGCGCGGGTTTCCTCCGGGTTCTCCGGTTTCCTCCCACAGTCCAAAAACATGGATCAAGTCAATTTGAATTCTCAAAATTGCCCCATATAGAGTGTGTTTGAGTGTGTGCCCAGCGATGGATTGGCACTCTGTCCTGGGTGTATCTGCCCAGCACCCGAGACGTTCTCCCCTGGATGGGCATGGGGAACCCCACCGCGACCCTAATAAAGGATAAAGCGGGAGACAATGAATGAATGAATGAATCCCCATTTGGGTGGAGTTTCCATGTTCTCCCCGTGTCCGCGCGGGTTTCCTCCGGGTTCTCCGGTTTCCTCCCACAGTCCAAAAACATGGATCAAGTTAATTGAGTTCTCTAAATTGCCCCATATAGAGTGTGTTTGAATGTGTGAGTGTGTACCCAGTGATGGATTGACGCCCTGTCCTGGGTGTGTCTGCCCAGCGCCCGAGACGTTCTCCTCTGGATGGGCATGGGGAACCCCACCGCGACCCTAATAGAGGATAAAGTGGGAGACAATGAATGAATGAATGAATGAATCCCCATTTGGGTGGAGTTTCCATGTTCTCCCCGTGTCCGCGTGGGTTTCCTCCGGGTTCTCCGGTTTCCTCCCACAGTCCAAAAACATGGATCAAGTTAATTGAGTTCTCTAAATTGCCCCATATAGAGTGTGTTTGAATGTGTGAGTGTGTACCCAGTGATGGATTGGCGCCCTGTCCTGGGTGTGTCTGCCCAGCGCCCGAGACGTTCTCCCCTGGATGGGCATGGGGAACCCCACCGCGACCCTAATAGAGGATAAAGCGGGAGACAATGAATGAATTAATGAATCCCCATTTGGGTGGAGTTTCCATGTTCTCCCCGTGTCCGCGTGGGTTTCCTCCGGGTTCTCCGGTTTCCTCCCACAGTCCAAAAACATGGATCAAGTTAATTGAGTTCTCTAAATTGCCCCATATAGAGTGTGTTTGAATGTGTGAGTGTGTACCCAGTGATGGATTGACGCCCTGTCCTGGGTGTGTCTGCCCAGCGCCCGAGACGTTCTCCCCTGGATGGGCATGGGGAACCCCACCGCGACCCTAATAGAGGATAAAGTGGGAGATAATGAATGAATGAATTAACGGGCCATTTCGAGCCATCAGAAGTTTGTTGGTTCCTTGGGTCATTTAGCAAGACCCTTAACTCTCTTTGCTCCAGGGATGCTGTATGACCAACCCTGTGTTTAGTGGCTGCTAAATGACCAACTATATGTATTTTTGGCAGTGGCCATGAAAGAGCTGTATGTACAGACTGTAATCTAGGAAGAGGAATAGAGAGAGGTAGCTGATCCTAAATTATGAAACAATTACAGAATTGGAACAATTACACATTATACTGGGAGAGGGGCACACACCTCCTGAGAGACAGTACATACACATGGACGTGTATAAACTGTTGTGTATGTAGTAATCCATCTATTATCTTCTGCTTTATCCTCTTAGTGTCGCGGGGGGGTTCCCCATGCCCATCCAAGGGAGAACGTCTCGGGCGCTGGGCAGATACACCCAGGACAGGACACCAATCTATTGCTGGGCACACACTCACTCACACAGACACACACACAAACACATTCTATATGGGGCAATTTGGAGAATTCAGTTGATCCATGTTTTTGGACTGTGGGAGGAAACCGGAGAACCCGGAAGAAACCCACGTGGACACGGGGAGAACATGCAAACTCCACCCAGATTGTGATTCAAACCGGGAATCCCCAGTGCTGAGAGGCAAACGTGCTAACCACTAAACCACCTTGCCACCCTGTATATCGTAATATTTCTGTAAATTAGGCAAAATCTTCATTTGAATAACATTGAAACTTATTGTACTAACTTTATTTCTATTCTTGTTTTTCACATTTGTTGTAATTTATTGTTTTGCTTTTATTATTATGATTATTATTATTATTATTATTATTATTATTATTATTATTATTATTATTATTGCTGTAGCGGCACGGTGGCTTAGTGGTTAGCACGTTCGCCTCTCAGCGCTAGGGATTCCCGGTTCGAATCCCCATCTGAGTGGAGTTTCCATGTTCTCCCCGTGTCCGTGTGGGTTTCCTCCGGGTTCTCCGGTTTCCTCCCACAGTCCAAAAACATGGATCAAGTTAATTGAGTTCTCTAAATTGCCCCATATAGAGTGTGTCTGTGTGAGTGAGTGTGTGCCCAGCGATGGATTGGCGCCCTGTCCTGGGTCTATCTGCCCAGCGCCCGAGATGTTCTCCCCTTGATGGGCATGGGGAACCCCCCCGTGACCCTAATAGAGGATAAAGCGGGAGATAATGAATGAATGAATTATTGCTGTAATGCTTTGGTAATATTGTTTAAAAAATGTCAAGTATCAAAATCATAAATTAGTATCTCGAAAATAACAACTTCAAAAAAACGTATTATTATGATTATTAAAATCATAACTTAATATATGAAAATAGTGATGTTTTCTATACTTTTTAATGGGCTCCCATACATTACAGTTACGCCACCCTCACTTTTTCATTAAAAATTTGTTATATAATGTTTTTTTATTCTCCACATCACAGTGGAGTCACATATGTTAATAACAGCTTTAAATCATTCTAATGGGGAATAGAAAAGTTACCTAGTGCTGTGACACATTTTCATTCATTAGAGTTACACTTTTGGTATTCCTTGTTCAACTTTTAGAGCAAATAGCAGACTCCTCAATGACACAACAAAAGACTGTTGTTCAATGATAAAAGACTGTTCACCACATCATCTGTACATGTCATATCAGATTCTTGAATGTGGCCAAGCCATTTGGGTGGGGCATTTCAAAGATTATGTTTCTTGTTCTCTAAAGAAAGGTAATGTAATATTATTCTACCCTAAATCGACCCTAGTCAATTTAAGCCATATAAAAAACTTTGTGCAATTGAAAGAGACAATCTCCGGCTTAGAATGGTAATACAGTATATTTAATTGGTCTGTTTGAATTACGGGATTTCAATAACAATTTGAAAAGAGAGCATCTTGCTCTAACAAATCCTACAATCAGAATACTTGTTCAGTCATGTCATGAGTTTGGTTTATTCAGGCCACATACTTGAGTTGGATCTGTCAGGGCAAGATCTGAAAAATATTTCAGACATGATTACACGAAGTATCTCTTCAGCAAAAGAAAAAAGAAACAGGATCAGTTGTAAACAGGAAGTCAGTAGCAAGCCTAGCAGATGAGAACTACATTTGTACGAACAGCATTTTTGGGGGAAAAAAAGAGTGAAATATTGGCTGCACATCAAAAGAATGCAGCTTCCTTAATGCAACTCAAATCTTTCTAATAAAAGAAGAGATGTAAGTAAACCAGACAAACCAGAGTCATTATGTCACAAGATTGTAAAAAATAATAAAGTAATACATTCCCATCATTATTATTCTTTACTTATATTTTATTTTACATTTAGTATTATCAAGTTGGGTGGCATGGTGGTGTTGTGGTTAGCACACCTGCTTCTCAGCACTGGGGTTTCCTCCCAGTCCAAGAACATGGATTTAAGGTAAATTGGCAGCTTTAAATTGCCCCTATATATATTGTGCGTGTGTCCAGCGATTGATTGGCGCCTTGTCCTGGTTGTATCTACCCAATGGACATGGGGCTCTGGATTGCAATCTTGTAAGGGTGCTTTAGGTTGTGTTTGTGACAGTTTTATTTCTAATGCAAAAATGGGGTGCCAGATCAGCAAACAATTGACTGGAGGTGCTAACCAAGCTAAAGACAATCATCACTGCACCTGAACCCAATTATCACTGCAAAGTGCAGCATTACACTTCCATGATCTTCATGGCTAGTAAGTGCAATTTTTTGGATATTACAATACAGGGTCTCCAAAAGGGATTGCAATTAGTCATCCAGCAGGACAATGTCCCAAATTCCCATTTTCAAAATCACCACAAAAAGGCATATTTTAATTTTCTAAAATGTTGCAGTTGGTAAAATATAGTGGTGAAAAAATACAGTAGAAATGTAAAGAAAACCTATTTACAATTATCATTTAATTAATTCAACTTATAGGAATTGATCAATTTTGCTTAATGCTTTCAAAAACTGTGCAACTGAGTATTACAGTGTCAATGATTTTGTCTTGTCTATTCTTGGAGTTTGGTGTGATTGCAATTTTTGTCTCTGATTTTGTGTTGTTCCAATGTAAGCAAAAGAAATTAACCTGCAAAAACCAAACCATTTCCATAAGGTTACTTTAAGAATGAAAAAAATCTATCATCTTACATACTCTAAAGACTGTATATTAAACATATTATTACAACTACGGCATAAAATATCTGCCAATGCTGAGTACAGAACAGACCGATTCTCTGGTTCAAAGCAAATTCACATGTAAATCACCAACTCATTTAGTTATACTTCAGCAAAAAAGAGAAGCACTGGATGCTCCTTGTATCGATTTGCATTGACTGGCCAACAGTCATTCCTGATTAACATGAATAAATGTCAACCTTAGGTCAGCAATTTTATCCTGTACACCAGGTGTGCCCAGACTTTTCTGGCCCTTGATTTTTGATTTTGAATTTTTCCAGTGAACAGATCATTATGATATACCAGGATTTTTTACGCTTTATTTTTTAAACCGGACGGCACGGTGGCTTAGTGGTTAGCACGTTCGCCTCTCAGCGCTAGGGATTCCCAGTTCGAATCCCCATCTGGGTGGAGTTTCCATGTTCTCCACGTGTCCGCGTGGGTTTCCTCCGGGTTCTCCGGTTTCCTCCCACAGTCCAAAAACATGGATCAAGTTAATTGAGTTCTCCAAATTGCCCCATATAGAGTGTGTTTGAGTGAGTGAGTGTGTGCCTAGCGATGGATTGGCGCCCTGTCCTGGGTGTATCTGCCCAGTGCCTGAGACGTTCTCCCCTGGATGGGCATGGGGAACCCCACCATGACCCTAATATATGATAAAGTGGGTGATAATTAATTAATGAATTTTTGAAACCTGTTAACACTCATCATGGTAATATTGTGGAATCAGCATAGAAAAGACTCGGGTTCGGGTTGACATTTACACAGAAATTGCTCTTTTATTAACCACGTTCCAGCAAATAGCAGAACTTGGAAAGAACTTGGTTTTAGTACAGCTGGTCAAGAACATGAGACACGTTTCAACTAAATGGCCACCCCCCTCCCCCATCCGAACGAGCAAACACTCAGCATACAGCACAAATGTACAACAATCCCTGCGAACCGCATCCCCCCAAACAGAACATGATCAACGCAGTTAACATCCTTTTTCTCAACTTTTGGAGTGATCCATGGCGATCTACCACCATGCTCTGTGCGATCGAAGCATTGAGCACGCCTGCTGTACACAAATCTGCTACACACAGCTGACTCACGTGTTATTTTCATTCCGTATTGTGATTTGCTTCCCTCGTGTGGTCACTAGTTGAAACTACATGACAAGCAAACTGTCATTTTCATCATAATCATTTGTACATTTTTAAATATTTATGATACTCTATTCACATTTTATTTTCTTAGCTTATATTATAATACAGTGTGAAGAGAGAACGTGAAAGAGATTGAAATAATAAAACAAGGCAGCAAATGAAATATTAGAAACACAGATAGTAATTCCCACTACATATAAAGTTTAAATATAAAGTAGAAAACAAAAATACATATCTTGTAACTTTTCATAAAAAAATCGGGACTTTAAGTATGATCATCATTATCGTTTAAGAATTATAAGACAGAACAGTCTAACCCATTGTGCTAAAAGAACATTGGAACTCACTGCACTTCATGTAAAATGCCACAATATAACATCCTGCAAATCGCTTTCCTGAACAATTTCATACAATTGACTCCCCACTTTGCCTTACTTTGCCACCCACCTTACCACCCCTGTGTTTTAATATAATTATTTTAATAGACTTCAGCTTTTACTATAAATGATGTGAAATGTTTTTATTCCCATAAGGTTTGTTGTTGTATAATTGTCTTCCTGTAGAATTATTTATTCTACTATTGTTTTATATTAATCAAATATATAATGGTTTGTTAAAATTGCATTTTAAAAGAAATACAATTAAAGTTATTGGGGAAAGATTGAGAAATCTTTCTCCAATGGGAAACACCTGAGGATGTAATTGGATCTTTTGTGTGTCTGTGTGTGTATGTCTACTCTTTACTTGCTTTTAAAAGAAGATCATTATATTGTTGTACTGTATGTAAATATATATTGTCAGTACTTAGCGGTGCTTTCATCACTTCAGTGGTCAAACCAATAAAGTCTGTTGAATTAAATCAAATAAAGGAAAGACAGAAAGTGAGAGCGAGTGAGAAAGATCAAGGGAGAGACAGAGTGTAAGCAAAGGTGGGCACATTATGTGTAACCTGTGTTACCGGTTGGATGGCTTGGTTTACATCTATTTGCTTGTGGCTTTTTTTTTTTAAGGTGGTTTCTTGTGAAAGTACAGACCCACGGGGCTTTTACAGGCATGAAAGTCAAGTCTATAAATAATTTGCAATTAAATTGCCAATGATTAATACATTTTTAAATCTGTTTCTACCATTAATTTGTGTTGAATAATCGTAAATTCTTAACATTATTTCATTCATACATTTTATTAATCTTCTTCCTGGCTGTTGACGCCACAAAGGCATCTGTCACATAAATTACAACTCATCAACTTTCAAAAGACTCTAATCAGCTGAATAAACTAAGTAAAAATAAATAGGTGTGCTCTCTCTCTCTCTCATCTTAATGCTGCTGTGTATTAATTATTACATTAACAACAATTATAATAATTATAATTATTATAATATTAATAATATAGTATACTACAATCAAAAGTTTTGCAAAAAAATTGATTGAAATTCTTTTTGCTATTTGTTTGCTATATGTTTGCTATTCAGTTGCAGAGCAGAAACACAGCTCAACACATTCTCACAGTGTGTAAATTAGCATCTGTAGTATACTCTACTAATATGTTTGTGAAGTGTAGGGGGAAAAGCGCATGGAGAAAAGCCCCACCAGCATGAAAAGAACCATCATACAGAAGGAATCATAAATCATACAGCCCACCTGTAAATAAAACTTAGGACCTGTTATAATTAGTAGGAGGAGGAGAAGGATAAGGAGGAAGAAGAATGCCAATAATTATTATTATGATTTATTCTACTGTTAATAATAAATTAACTGACATAATTCTAATCACTCATCAGCACTGGTTATGAACCTTGAATACCCAGTGCTGAGAGGTGAATGTGCTAACCACTAAGCCACCATGCCACCCCCTTTAAAATATAAGTATGAATAATAAAATCAATATCTCAAAATAATGACTTGGTAACTTAAAATTACGACTTTGTAACTTAAATTAACGACTTAGTATCTCAAAATAATGACTTAGTAAGTCAAATAATGACTTGGTATCTCAAAAAAATGACTTAGTATCTCAAAATAACAACTTGGTATCTCAAAATATAGACTTAGTATCTCAAAAAGACTTGTTAACTTAAAATTATGACTTATATATCAAAATAACTTATATATCAAAAACAACTTGGTGTCTCAAAATAATGACATGGTATTTCAAGATAAGGACTTAGTATCTCAAAATAATGGTATCTCAAAATAACAACTTGGTATATCAAAATAATGACTTAGTATCTTGAAATAATGACTTAGTAATTCGAAATAACGACTTAGTAACATAAATTAACAACTTAGTATTTCAAAATAGCGACCTGGTTACTCAAAATAATGACTTAGTAACTTCAATTAACAACTCAGTAACTCAAAATAATGACTTGGTATCTCAAAATAATGACTTGGTATATCAAAATAATGACTTAGTAACTCAAAATAACAACTTAATAACTTAAATTAACAACTTAGTATCTCAAAATAACGGCTTGCTGTCTCAAAATAATGACCTGGTATCTCGAGATAAGGACTTCATTCATTCATTCATTATCTCCCGCTTTATCCTCTATTAGGGTCGCGGTGGAGTTCCCCATGCCCATCCAGGGGAGAACGTCTCAAGCGCTGGGCAGATAGACCCAGGACAGGGCGCCAATCCATCGCTGGGCGAGATAAGGACTTAGTATCTCAAAATAATGGTATCTCAAAATAACAACTTGGTATATCAAAATAATGGCTTAGTATCTCAAAATAATGACTTAGTATCTTGAAATAAAGACCAGTAACTGGAAATAACGACTTAGCAACTTAAATTAACAACTTAGTATTTCAAAATAACGACTTGGTATATCAAAATAATGACTTGGTTACTCAAAACAACGACTTAGTAACTTAAACAACTCAGTATCTTAAAATAATGACTTGGTATCTCAAAATAACGAGTCAGAACCTCAAAATACGAGAACAAAACGAGATAGCAATTTCCTTATTATACTTAGAAAATACGTGCTGGAGTTTTTAAGTTTAGTGGTGGGAAAGGGCTTCCATAGTGGAGGCATAATGTTTAGAATGATAAATGTTGACAATCAAAATAGCGACCTGGTTACTCAAAATAATGACTTAGTAACTTCAATTAACAACTCAGTATCTCAAAATAATGACTTGGTATCTCAAAATAATGACTTAGTAACTCAAAATAACAACTTAATAACTTAAATTAACAACTTAGTATCTCAAAATAATGACTTGCTGTCTCAAAATAATGACCTGGTATCTCGAGATAAGGACTTCATTCATTCGTTCATTCATTCATTCATTATCTCCCGCTTTATCCCCTATTAGGGTCGCGGTGGGGTTCCCCATACCCATCCAGGGGAGAACGTCTCAAGCGCTGGGCAGATAGACCCAGGACAGGGCGCCAATCCATCGCTGGGCGAGATAAGGACTTAGTATCTCAAAATAATGGTATCTCAAAATAACAACTTGGTATATCAAAAATAATGGCTTAGTATCTCAAAATAATGACTTGGTATATGACTTGGTTACTCAAAATAATGCCTTTCATTCATTATCTCCCGCTTTATCCTCTATTAGGGTCGCGGTGGGGTTCCCCATGCCCATCCAGGGGAGAACGTCTCTGGCGCTGGGCAGATAGACCCAGGACAGGGCGCCAATCCATCGCTGGGCACACACTCACTCACACAGACACACTCTATATGGGGCAATTTTGAGAATTCAATTGACTTGATCCATGTTTTTGGACTGTGGGAGGAAACCGGAGAACCCGGAGGAAACCCACGCAGACACGGGGAGAACATGGAAACTCCACCCAGATGGGGATTCGAACCGGGAATCCCTAGCGCTGAGAGGCGAACGTGCTAACCACTAAGCCACCTTGCCGCCCAAAATAATGACTTAGTAACTTAAATTAACAACTCAGTATCTTAAAATAATGACTTGGTATCTCAAAATAACGAGTCAGAACCTCAAAATACGAGAGAAAAACGAGATAGCAATTTATTTTTTATACTTAGAAAATACGTGCTGGACTTTTTAAGTTTAGTGGTGGGAAAGGGCTTCCATAGTGGAGGCATAATGTTTAGAATGATAAATGTCGACAATCCTTCAGAGTATTTTTGATGTAAATGAAGAGTGGGAGGATAGTTAGTTGGTTAATTGAGTTGCATTCTTCGTGTGTTCAGTTGAGTGCTGCAGGTTGGAACAGGTAAAGCTCATGACTGACACGCCTAGAACTCAGCGAGTAATCACGGAAGTGCAGGAGCAACCCCGCTAACGAACACAGCAGAGCCCCAAAATAGAATTACCTGATGATTATAAACATGCGAGCTGCAAAGGTTTAAAGAAAAAACGGCTCCCGGGACGGTGGATTACTTACAATGGGTTGGCTGCAGGTAGCATTGCTCCTGGTTTTGTTTGGAAGAGGTTCAGGTAAGTCAGCCGATCAGTCGAGTTACTCATTTAACTGCTTAAGTCAGGCGTGTAAAACATGGCGTTGTTTATTTAAACAGATGGACTTAGTAATAAACAAATGCTAAACTTTCTAACATTGTGGATGTACGTTACTTTTTCGGACATCCTCGCATTCAGTTTGAAAAGGCTTTTTTAGTTTCTTGGCTTGTTTGCACAGTTCCCTGTAAAACCCGTATTCAGCCCACGCAGGCCTTGATTAAGATCAACTCAGTTCAAATGGATCAATTAAAACGTAATCGGAACAAGTTAAAAAATCGTTTAATTTAAGTGCTGTTAATGTGAATGTGAGCACATGAGGTCAGAACTCTGTCCAGACTGTTTAAGCAACGTACATTCACCGAAGAGGGTGTGGCAGAGGTCAAGGGCAGTGGATATAATTTTTTTTAGTATAACTACTCTATCGCTTTCAAATAAACGCCCATGGTGATAGCCTATATGCATGCTTTCCTTTAAATAAGAAATGTTAAACATGTAGTTTTAATGTGTTTAAGTGTATGATAGACAGGGTAGCATGGTTTTGGATTATCCATCCATTATCTTCCGCTTTATCCTCTATTAGGGTCGTGGGGGGGGGGGGGGTTCCCAAATGCTCATCCAGCGGAGAATGTTTCGTGCGCTGGGCTGATACACCCAGGACAGGGTGCCAATCCATCGCCGGGCACACACTCACTCACACAGACATGCACACAAACACACTCTATATGGGGCAATTTGGAGAACGCAATTGACTTGATTCATGTTTTTGGACTGTGGGAGGAAACCGGAGAACCCGGAGGAAACCCACACAGACATGGGGAGAACATGGAAACTCCATCCAGATGGGGATTCGAACCGGGAATCCCTAGTGCTGAGAGGCGAACGTGCTAACCACTAAGTCACCTTGCCACCCGGTTTTGGATTATTAATCTGGTTAATTCTGATTCATCTTAAATTGGTAGTGTGGGTGCTTGAGTAAGACCCATAACACTTTTTGCTCCAGAGGGACTGTATCATCGCTGACCCTGTGTCTAACTCCAACTAGTAAATTGGGCATCCTTGAAAGTTGCTTCACATCCGCCTCTCAGCGTTAAGGATTCCCGGTTCGAATCCCAATCTGGGTGGAGATTCCATGTTCGCCCCGTGTCCGTGTGGGTTTTCTCCGGTTTCCTCCCACAGGCCAAAAACATGGATCAAGTCAATTGAGTTCTCCACATTGCCCCATATAGAGTGTGTTTGAGTGAGTGAGTCCCAGGGTGTATCTACCCAGCGCCCGAAGCATTCTCCCCTGGATGGCCATGGGGAACCAACCCCCCCCCCGCCAATAAATGCCAATCTTTCATATAACTCTTTCATATAAGTTATAAAGAAACTTGTATCTTATTTTGATCTGATACCCTTAATAGACACTGGGTAAGGAAACAATTTCCAAATGTCTTTCATTATTTACTTTATTTAAAAAATACTTGTTATCTTGACCCAAGACAGGTTGCAAATCCATAACTGGGCACACACCCACTCACATACTATATAGGGACATTTAAATCGGGTAAGTTAGAGCAGCCAATTCAGCTTGAATTTATGTTTTTGGACTGTTGGAAAACATAAAAACTCCACCAAGATCGTGATTCAAACCTGGATCCTAATTGCTGAGAGTTGGACATGCTAACTACACCACAGTGCCGACCCATCAACACACTGTGTTAAATCCAAAGAAAACAACAAGATATATTGTCATCTGCCCTCTATATTAAATTTAAAAAGTACTAAGACAATGTATCAGTTGCTAAAACTAAAAATGTATTATTTAAATAGAAACAATTGGTGGGAAATGAAAATTAGTTAGGTAAACTGGCAACAGATCAATAACATGATTAGTAATCGATTACGAAAATATGTCGATTTGCATAACTTGTCGACTTGTCAAACAAAATTATCCAAAGCGACTTACAAGGTGAGCACAGGGTTCATCACAACATCCCTGGAGCAATGAGGGTTAAGGCTCTTGCTCAAGGACCCACATTGGTAACTTCAGTGGACCTGGGATTTGAACCCCCAACCTTCAGATTGATAGACCAACGCCCTAACCACTGAGCTACAGCGCCATCTAAAATGTGGAAGCACTTCACACAGAAACACAACAATGTGGTGCTCTATCAGATTTGCAAAATGGAGATGGCTTTTCACAACAGTATAAGTGTTAGGCATGAGCATTTAAAGCACAAACATCCATGCTGTTCGATAGTTTTAGAAATCAAAAATTTAAAAGCATGCTTATAAAGAATGCTGTATGTTAAAGAAAAGAGGAACCATAGGGTGTGTTTAATTTAAAATTTTCATGTAGGTAAATAATATCTGGTAATAATATATTACTAAAATAAAAGTTACTAATGCCACAAAGCATAAGACATTAGTTAACAGATATGGTGGAGGTCAAGTTGAAGTAAGTAAGATCAAGTAAGCTTTCAGACAGAACTTCTAAGAGTGCAAATAAGGTAAATGGAAAAACACCATTTCACAGTAAAGATTTTACAGGAACATTTAGCAGACCCTGGAGTGCTGGTGCTTTGTTCCACCCTGCAGCAACACATCCACATATATGATCTACAGGAACATGTTATTAGTGGAAAACTTTGACTGTATCCTCACAAAAGTCAGAATAATAAATGGACAAAGGAAAACTCAAGAGAAATGTATTTTGATAGCAGGTCCTCAAAAATAGTGAATTAAAAATGGATTCTTTACATTCAATCAGCAAATGTTTACCAATGTTAAATACCAGGTGAAGGTCATGGTTTAAGCTTGTGTTGCACACTCAAAAAACAACTTGCACTATGTATTATGTACAGGTATTATTTGAGTGATCAATGATTCTCAGCACTGGATTGATAATGGTGTGTTAGTGTGTTTTGCTCTCGTAAAAGTGGATCACACAAATGAGATGTTAAACATCTAAATAAAACTGCTGGACTGAGACTACCATCGTCCTACAGGTAGTGTCTTATGAATACTGATAAAGGTCTAGAGGATTAATAGCCCAAATTGTGATGCAACAAATGATTTTTAAATGATAAGTGTAACTGATAAAATTGTCAATAAAGCTGAAAACAATATGGGTTTGTGTAAAGAAGCAGCTAGGAGGTATATATTGTGATTCAAAAATGCAGGGCTGAAAAGTTGGATGACTGTACACAATTACAATTAAAAACTCTTGTTGGTTTCAGTCTGTAAGACAAAATGTACAAAGAGTGGTACAAATTTATTCAAAGCACTGTATTTATGCAATAAATAAGTGTCATGTCTGAACTTGTGAGTGAAGAGAAAAAAGAATTCTTGGAGGAAATGACATGTTTAAACTGAAGTTGCATAGTGAAAGTTCAATTTCTAATGCAAATTTAATCTACATTAACTATTAATAGTACAATATTAATAAACTCTGTTTTAACCATCTGCCTTTTATTGTTGCTTTGACCTTTTATTGTTTTTTGTTTATTTTTCCAGAAAGTCTACAAATTACTGTCCAATCCAGTGATGTTTCCACGGTGACGTTATCAACGGCTCTTCCCCTGGACAAGTGTAGTGTGTGTCAAGTCACAGATAAACCGTTTACAGAGGCAGACTGCACCTCTTCATTAGAAATTGGACCCAAGAGATCGGTCACGGTGAACTTTACCTGTGAAACACCTCAACAGGCTTTTTCTATTACAATTCAAACAACACTTGGTAAGGAACTACTTGAATCATGGTTTAAGCTTGTGTTGCAAACCCAAAAAAACAACTTACACTATGTATTATGTACAGGTATTATTGGGCTCGCGAATAATTCTCAGCACTGTATTGATAATGGTGTGTTAGTGTGTTTTGCTCTCACAAAAGTGGAACTTGGTAAGGAACTACTGGAAAAACACACCACAAGTATAAATATTTTGTAAAAACTAGTTCTAGTGATGCTGCTACTGCATTATTTCTACTGGGGGGTTGCTTGCTCATTTGTTTAAGCAATTTTGTCTTTTGGAATCTTTAAAAGAAAAGCATATTAGCTGTGTTTATATAGGTTAAAACACATATATAATAATGCAAGGTGTGTTTATATGAAGATACACCAAATATTGGGCCACCCAAATAATTTTCTCGATAATGGCAACAAAAATCTTTGGTAAAAAAACAGAATAAATTATAGCAAACAATAAGTTATTTAATGACATTAAAGTGACATGAGGTTTAATTTAAAAAAAAGCTGACATGTCGGTGTTTTCTTTCTTTTTGCAAATTTGCAAATTAACTAATTAGACAGAATCACAAGATAATGAAGTGACACACAGGTGGTGAAGTGTTGGGACACTACAACTAAGCCAACTCCTATACCCCTTGGTTGGTGGGCAAAGCCTAAAAACCCCAAGGAAGGGTGATGGTAAAAACCTGTTTCCATTTATTTATTATAAATTTAGTTAAATTGTATTTTCTGGATGTATTTCCTTAGCACGTCCGCCTCTCAGCACTAGGGATTCCCGGTTCGAATCCCCATCTGGGTGGAGTTTTCATGTTCTCCCCGTGTTCGCATGGGTTTCCTCCGGGTTCTCCGGTTTCCTCCCACAGTCCAAAAACATGGTTCAAGTCAATTGAGTTCTCCAAATTCCCCCATATAGTGTTTGTATGTGTGTGTATGTATGTATGTGTGTGAGTGAGTGTCTGTGTGAGTGAGTGTGTGCCCAGCGATAGATTGGCGCTCTGTCCTGTGTGTATCTGCCCAGCGCCAGAAACGTTCTCCCCTGGATGGGCATGGGGAACCCCTCCGCGACCCTAATGTAGGACAAAGCGGAAGATTATGAATGAATGAATGTATTTTCTGGAAGGGACAAATCAAAATGTTTTTCTTGAGTAATTAATTCATATTGGCATAATTTACGTTTATATATTATATTTTGCCATTTTTAAAACCTAGATAAAATATATTTTA
This sequence comes from Corydoras sp. C115, assembly GCA_019802505.1. Classification (NCBI taxonomy): domain Eukaryota; kingdom Metazoa; phylum Chordata; class Actinopteri; order Siluriformes; family Callichthyidae; genus Corydoras; species Corydoras sp. C115. The sequence continues at coordinate 1,712,605 of JAFMOC010000005.1, read as the reverse complement.
GGCAATATAATGCATACAAAGTGGCAGAACTTATGAAACATTAAAAAAATGTTTAGTTTTGGCTCCAGATTTCAGATTTTGTTACATCACTAGTTTGATGTATTTAATAATAATGATTAAAAAAAAATCAAAGTGCTGTTTAAAAAGGCTGTTTTCAGAAAAAAAAAGCCATAAAGGCAAAGTTGGATTAACTGACCTGCATAGAGCCCTGACTTTAACCCTCTGAAATGTCTTTAAAATTAACAAGCATGCAGATCATGAGTCAGGCCCTTTGAGTCAGGCCCTTTGAGTCAGGCCCTTTGAGTCAGGCCCTTTGAGTCAGGCCCTTTGAGTCAGGCCCTTTGAGTCAGGCCCTTTGATCCATAAGAAAATCAAGTCATAGGCTTGTGGTTAAGGAACCTGCCTTTTGACCTGAATGTCCTGAATGTCCCTGGTTCGATTCCCAGTCCCACCAAGTACTATGGCTGAAGTGCAAGCACCTCCTCACAGGGGAAAATGCACCTACCTGCCAACCATGTCAAATCACACACTCAGGTAAACACATCCTTATATAATGCCATGTATTTGGTAAAGAATAATGAAATATTCTTGGAGGAAACAGTCTGAAAAGCCTTATATAACCTGATTAAAACGTTTTAAATAATACAACCCATGTACTGCCATTTAATAGCTTAAATGTGCTGAAATGGCATAAAACAAAAAAATATGGCTGAAGTGTCCTTGGGCAAGGCACCTAACCCCAGTTGTTCCCCAGGTATCATATATAAGACTGCCAACTGCTTCAGAAGCATGTGGTCACTTCATTCAGTGTGTGTATGTGTTTTACTGCAAAGATGGGTCAAATGTGAAGGACAAATTTTAATAAAATAGTTCACTATGTTATATTCAGTATCTGACCTCACAAATGTTCTTCCAGATGAATGGGCAAAGATTTCCAAGACACATTTCAAAATCTTGTATAATGCTTTTTACAAATGGTTGTCACGTCTGCAAAGAGGGGTTGGATGGGGATTTAGAGTTGGGATTTCATAAAGGCTCATGCCAGTGCTCTAGTTCCTTTGATAATAAAGCAATGTGTTCTTTAAATAAAATGCAGCTTTTAAAACATACCTTTGTTAATTGAGAAAAGAACGCTGTCATTTCATGCTTTTCATCAATATGTTCTCTAGCACATTTGAAACTTTTTGTAAGTTTTGTAAAAAAAAAAAAAAATGTAATGAGAAGTCTCATGAGAGTTTCGACATTCAATCATGGTAGCAACACTGAACAAAGATTTAATTGAACCAGAAATAGTGGAGTACTGTTTCACTGCACAGTTATACAGAGGTTTTGATTTGCATTTTTGTTAAAGACATGCCATGGCTTCTTGATGCCCCAGTGCACAATGCAAGTTCTATAAAGGCATGGTTGGGGGAAATTTGGTGTGAGCCACTTGAATGTCCAGCACAAAGCACTGACCTTAACTCCATCAAACATATTTGGACTAAACTAGCATGGGAATAGACAAAGATTTAAAGGCAAAAATTCCCAAAGACACATTCCAGGTGTATAAAGCTTCCCAGATGTGAGAGAGCTGTTATAGCTGGAACCCAATGAGAGTGAGATTTTATAAAAGCACACGTAGGTGTAATATTTCACTGGCCCAGTCCTTTTGTTCTTATTGTATACTTTTAAATTATCTGTGTGTATTATTATAGGTATTAAATTACAAAATGGGCGGCACGTTGGCTTAGTGGTTAGCACGTTCGCCTCTCAGCACTAGGGATTCCCGGTTTGAATCCCCATCTGGGTGGAGGTTTCATGTTCTCCCTGTGTCTGCGTGGGTTTCCTCTGGGTTCTCCGGTTTCCTCCCACAGACCAAAAACATGGAACAAGTCAATTGAGTTCTCCAAATTGCCCCATATAGAGTGTGTATGCGTGCATGTCTGTGTGAATGAGTGTGTGCCCAGCGATAGATTGGCGCCCTGTCCTGGGTGTATCTGCCCAGAGGCGTTCTCCCCTGGATGGGCATGGGGAACCCTGCCGCGACCCTAATATAGGATAAAGCGGAAGATAATAAATGAATGAAATTACAAAATGAATTCTATTGAAATTACATTTGGAAATCTGATTTTTAAAGGTTTAATACTGGTACCAGAGTAAGATTTAAACTGTCTCCAAATTTTGTAAATGCTTGAATAATGTTGCTGTTTCATGGTTTTCTTATTTAGTGTACTATCAGCATTGCAACATTTTTAGCAAGATCTTTTGTAATTTGTGAATGTATTAACAAGTGTGATCAGTGTCCATTTTAAAGCTTTTTTTTATCAAACATTAAACTAACTAGCGGCACGGTGGCTTAGTGGTTAGCACTTTCGCCTCTCAGCACTAGGGATTCCCGGTTCGAATCCCCATCTGGGTGGAGTTTCCATGTTCTCCCCGTGTCTGCGTGGGTTTCCTCCGGGTTCTCCGGTTTCCTCCCACAGTCCAAAAACATGTATCAAGTCAATTGAATTCTCAAAATTGCCCCATATAGAGTGTGTCTGTGTGAGTGAGTGTGTGCCCAGCGATGGTATGGCGCCCTGTCCTGGGTCTATCTGCCCAGCGCCCAAGATGTTCTCCCCTGGATGGGCATGGGGAACCCCACCGCGACCCTAATAGAGGATAAAGCGGGAGATAATGAATGAATGAATTAAACTAACTAATAAACAAAGAAAATATTGACCTAACCAGTTGTTCCGCTGTTCACATTTCCACAGCCCCTGGAGCACTTATTCACAAAGCAGGAAGCAAAACGCAGCTGTCGCACAAATAAGCAAATGAAAGTTCTGTGTGTGCCAACCCTGATGCTTCATATTCATTTTAGTTTAAAAGGTTCAGAACAAAATCAGACGAATACCTGAAATCTGTTGATGCCCTTACATTCAGTATAGACTTTCTATAAGTAAATGGTCAAACTGCATTTTAAAATCAGTTTAGATTTGACAGTTACAAATCAGAAAGCAGCTAATGATAACTTAATTAAGATAAATATATCTAAATCATTGACATGCAGGTTCCCGGGTTAAACAACTGCCAAACAACAGTTTGTAAAACATTTCTCAGTACAAATGAATCTTATGGTGTAAATCAGGCAGTTCTTGACATGTAGCATGAAGAAAAATGCAAGACACAGCCCCAAATACCTGGTCTGCAATAATACATGATACTACAAAAAGAGCCTAAAAAATAGACACTACACACTGTGCACAAAAATATAACCTTGTGCATTTTAATAAATAATAATGAAAATGATTTAATCCATCATTTCTATGCATTATACCTAAATTTGTAGTTTCAAATAGGATTTCTATGCAAATTATTTATAGAACTTTTACCTAGTTTTTATTTTTAATGATGCCTATTAAATCATTAAAGATGTTTGGTCATTCTTAAACAAAGAAGTATGCATAAACGAGAACAAATGCCTTGTTTATGCATACTTTTGTTTTTATTACCATACTAGAGTCTTGGCTCTGAAATGAAATCAAACTGAATATATTTACCCAGTGATGAAACTAAATTTTACCTCTTCAGTGTTCATTCTTTGCTTTTGCCCAGTGAGCACTGGATGATGTCCCCTACTCTCCTGTGACATTTAGGCTTAGGAAAATGAGCAATAGGAACATAATGCTTACCCTATGATTATTTTTGCTTTACTCCAATATATTCAACACAACTTAAAGGATTCCAAAGCAATACCACTTGCAGAGTGAGCATTAGGCACAGACATATTAAGTCTGTTTTTATATTTTATAGGCCCCGTATAATTATTATATCCTGATATACTTATTTCATTTAAATTACTTTTAATTCCTTTCAGATTGTTCCAAGGGATGCACAGCCAACACTTTAACGCCTGACTGGTCCTACTTCCCTGATTTCAACAGAACCTTTATTTGGGACATGAAGGTTGCATCCACCAAGGCTTTCCAAATAGACTTCCCTGGTCCTGGAATGAGCCAAATACAGAATACAGAGCACTGCCCTGACAAGCACACCTATACCATCGTCATATATCCAAGAGCAGGACCTGTAAATCTTGGCACATTTTGTCAAAACGGCACCATCAGGCAAGTTGTGATTCCTTGGAAAGGTCGCATGACTATGGAGGTTCCCCGAAACACATACCTGAACTCCTCATCATTCATGTACTATGATACTAATGGTAAGTAATGGAATTCTCATCTCTGTGGTCACAGTTTTCAAAATAAATATAAAATAAATATGCCTGAGACAATAAAATACATACATGGACACACAATTTATATAGTGTTTGGTACTATAGCCTTTTACTGTCAAAACAATTTAAAAATTGTCAACCAGCATGATTTTCGTGGAATATCACCTTATATTATAGACCATATCTATATTGGAGTTCTTAGGTAGCATGATACAATATTATAATGCCAGTCCCATTCATTGGAATAAAGTTTGTTGAGGAATTGCCAGTATTATATTTTGATTACACATAATGTTTGTAATGTTGCTAATTTTGTCTAAGATGATCAGGAATAGGGCGGCACGTTGGCTTAATGGTTAGCACGTTTGCCTCTCAGCACTAGGGATTCCCGGTTCGAATCCCCGTCTGGGTGGAGTTTCCATGTTCTCCCCGTGTCTGTGTGGGTTACCTCCGGGTTCTCCGGTTTCCTCCCACAGTCCAAAAACATGGATCAAGTCAATTGAGTTCTCCAAATTGCCCCATACAGAGTGTGTATGTGTGAGTAAGTGTGTGCCCAGTGATAGATTGGTGCCCTGTCCTGGGTGTATCTGCCCAGTGCCCGAACCGTTCTCCCCTGGATGGGCATGGGGCACCTCCCCCCCCTAATATAGGATAAAGTGGAAGATAATGGATGGATGATCAGGAAAAGCTTCACACCTGGATATATCATGAGTTATACTCTACTTAAAGACACTTGAAGTTAGTTAAGGTTAAATAGTATTTCTCAAAGAGCTGCTTCTTATTTTAAGGTTATGTTTTGAGGTGTAGTCCTATACAGTTAGTACCCAATTGGTAATACTGTAGTGGTAATTTCCTCACAAATAATTTATTTCGTTTTTATTTTGAACTGTGAGTATCACATCAACTCTTCATATTTCAAGTACAGCCAGTATATTTAATTACAAGTACAAGAGTATATTTAATTACAAAAAAGTCAAAACTGACAATCAACTGCACATATGTGGTAGACTATTAAATACAAAGTAATTTATTTTTGTTACAAAATCTATATTAATGGCACTTAAAAGTAATGTTAGGCCAATTAATATTATTGTGCACTTTTACATATTAATGTTTGTCATCAAGACAAAAATTATTTTAGATACCTTAACTACAAATGCTGCATTTGCCACTTTTATTTTGTTCTTACCTTTAACATACCTCAAAAAAACTGATGTTTGTCCAGCTATTTAATATAATATCTTTCCTATAGTTCTTCTGCCAGCTTTGGTGGGTGCTGAACTGCCTCGTGGTCAATCAGACACAGACTTCTACAGTGCCAGTAACATTCCTTCACTATACAAAATGCGTTGGAACTTTGTTGTACCACCCAAGCATAATTTTACCATTGGATTCTTGAATTACGTCATGCCAAAATGTGAGACTAAAGAAGTAACGGTAACATACGAGCAGGCCGGCAAGGATTCAATTGTTAAAAAGCCAAATGACAATCAACCAAAAAATTACCAGGGAAACTTTAACCTGACTCTGGAAAATTGTGATGCTGTGAAAATGAATAATGCTCCTGCGCTTTCATTTAAATTAAGAGTCACTGTGTTTAGAGGTGGTATTCCAGGTGAGTTTTTTAATGTGCTTAAATATTATCCATTATACATTGATATGATATTTAGTATGCATTATATACCAGTCAAAAGTCTTAACTTGCTCCATTGTTAATTTTCTCTGCTTACCATTTGGATGCAGTACATCAGCTTTTTTGCTAATCCTTTGTTGGTTCTCTGTTCTCTATTTGTCAGGATCAAACAGGCATTGTTTATGTAGTGTATTGTTTGTCAGTTCTGCAGTGACAGTGATACGGTAAGGGGGTTTAAGTGCAGCAGTGTATTTTATTTTTATTTTATTTACTTTTTATTAATTAGGGTCCCAAACATGCATGCACAATAATAATTGTCCTTAAATTCTTAATAATTCTTGACCCTTTGAATGATTTAAACAGGGTGGGTCAATCGTTTATGTAATTTCTTTTAACATAATAGAAGGGCTAAACACCTCAGTGACACTGCTGGATTGACAATAATGAACTAACCAAATAATACCTGCTCTGTCGTGTTACTATTGGGTCCTGACCATTTAGATTAAACCATTTAGAACATATTAAAGGGGACTAACACAGTATATACTGTGGTCCAAAACAGATGAACTACAGTCTGTAATTGTATAACTACAAAGTCCATCTTATGGTAAGTGGAATTGATAACATGGATGAGAAGTGGAGCAAAATGGAGGAGTGTCCAAACTTTTGACTGGTACTGTATTTGGGTGTGGAATTATTTTTTGGAAGATAATTGTATTGGATTAAATAATTTTGGCGATTTGATATTTAAACACCTCTTAAAATATTTTCTGTTTAGAAATCTGTGATGTGGACCTTCAGAATGATAAAGAATTAAGTCTAAAAATAGAAAGAAAAAAGCCTGACTCTTTGTGCGAGTTAAGTGTAGATTCGGTGGTGCAGGATGTGATCATAGTGAAATCTGGCTCCAAAGCCAGACTTTCCTTCCTTGACTGTTCTCCTGATGAACTTATTCTAACTGCCACAAAGACCATAGGTACACTTTTAAACCTGTTTTTTCAGTACAATATTTATAATTTTACAACTAATATTGTGAACCATATGTTTACTGTTCATGTAATTTGACTATGTGGGACTTACCAATTATCTGCCACTAGATTTTTAAGTAATAGCTAAAGTCCATCATATTTAAATTACAGTTATAACATGCTACATATTTGATATTAACATATTTTACCTAACTCTGTTCTCAATCTCTCTTTCTTTATTTTTTTTCAGAGTGCCAGATTTTATCATGTCCAAAAGCTGGCACACTACTTACGTTTCCATCTTTGGCCTCATGTCTACCCACTTCCAACTATAAAGTTAACTGGGATTTAAGAGTACCCGATCAGGGCAGTCTGGAGCTAAGCTCGCCCATTGGCAACCTGCATCAGTCAGTGCCAGGGCAAGAGACTGACTGCCCCATGTCTTTGTCAGTTTCTGAGTCTGATGGTACTAGTTGGATGATTGGTCGCTTTTGCTCACTCGCTAACAAAGGTGACATTCAGTCTATTCAAACCTCCTACAATGTCACCATAACAGCAATTATGGATGAAACTAAACGTCTGAACCAAGATGCACAACGCTTTAATGTCTCGTTTGCTTCAGAGATCACAGGTAAACTACATCTAACCTCTGGGGTCCTACCATTCGAGGATGATTTATTCCTTAAAAGTCTGTTTTTTTTTTTTATTCTCTCTACTAGATAAACTTATTTACACAATCAATCCTGTGGTTTCCACCCCTACATACCTCATCTCACCTAGCTGGCCTCAGGGGATGAAGTCAGAATCTACTATATCATGGATTGTAAATGTTCCAGAGGATTACAATGCTGAGTTGCTTTTCCTCAATGTCACTCAGCCACGGTGTTTTATAGATCACACCAACATTGCCATTCAAAGCATTGGCTCAGAGGAAGGGCTTTTCTTCCGGGATTACATGACTCTGGTCCCTAAACACAGTATTCCTAAGAGCTTTTACCTCAACCTGTCAAACTGTATTCCAGAGAAAGACTATTTTGCTATTAGTAGCCAAATAACTTTGCAGAAAACATCAAGTACGTGATCATTTAATCTATTATTGGAATTACAGTTGTATAATTTTAATTATTGTGTATTTGTTACTACCAACGATTTACTTACTCAAAATGCTTATTCCTGTAGAAAAACTGCTGAGTATTATTTTGGGTGTGGTTGGAGCTCTACTGCTTCTGATGATCATCATTCTTATTATAGTTTGTGTGGCATTAAGGTGATGTTTAGCTTTTATCTATTCTAATCTTATAACTGCTGAATCAATGTGTTAATGTTTAACTGTCTGGTTTCCTTCTGGTAAATCAACAGAAAGAAGAAGCAACAACTATCCAGCAGGTCCTCTGTTATCTTTCCCAAAGGAAACGCTTTTCTACCCGGTAATGTTACCTTCCCAAAAACACGTGCTGATAACGATTCCAGAGTGTATGCTACCATTGATGATACCATGGTGTATAGCGATCTTTTGCATCAGGATGGCTATGCTGAAAAACAACCTCGGAATTTTAATGGTCAAGTGGATGCATACCACACGTTTACTGGCCCCATGGAAACTGTAAGCAAGGAAGCATGTGATGAGCCTGATGGGGGGCAAGGAGCTTTCCTAGCACCGCGGGATACATTTATTCCATCGAGACCACGCACGCCTTTGGGTCCAGTGAACAGCCTGGCCTATGAAGACCGCAGAATGGTAGATAATGTGCTATATACATTTAAAAACACAGGGGACATAAACAAAATCTGCCTGTCTGATGCAGAGCCCGTGACATGGCCTGATCCACCCGAGTCAGAATATGATCAAGCCATGTAAGGTTGGATTCTGAAATGACAAGAAAACAAAACGGCTGATCCCAAATCAGCCTGAGCCACAATAAAAAGCTGACAGTAAGGTCGGCGAACTGCTCGTGGACGTTTTAAAGTGACGCAGTGTTTGCCTGCCTGTGCGGAACAGCATTAGGGCTGTCGGCCCAAATGAACATATCCAGCCGTGCAGTGTTTACTCTGCATGTTTTGTAGACATTTGAGTTCAAATAAGCAGATCTCTCTGCTAATGTACAAATCTGTGTAGTTTTGTGTGTATGTATGGGTTTTTTTTTAATCAGGGAATTCCATCTTCATGTTAATTAAAATGTACTGTGCAATGGAAATATCAATTGGCCCAGAGTTCCAGAAAGAACCAGCGTTCTACATGCTGATTTAACAGTGCTTTCAAAAAATTGGCAAATGACATGTGACTGTACATTTTTCTTTCGGATGAGGTAATTCTTTTTTTTATTTGAATGCTTAACAATGTGGATTTATTTATCATTTTTTCCTTTTAAAGTAATAAATTTTAATTTTTACCAATGGCTCTATTTCCATTTTTTGTTTACAGATAAAGATTAATTCTAATGTTGGTAAAAAAAGAATTTACATTAAATACATTATAATGTGTATTATATAAGTAATAGACAACACAATTAAAGAAAAATCTGCAATATTCCAAATGCTAGCTATAAAATATTTTCACTACATTATCAGACAATGTGTGTGTATGTATATATTTATGTGTATATATATATATATATATTTTATTATTTTTTTGATCAGTGTTATTTAAATAGACAAAAGAAAAAGATGATTTAATAGTAAAAATCCCTAGTAAAAATATGGATCCAAGCAGCTGGTTAGTGACGCAGTTAAAAATGTTTTGTGGACATTTTGAATATGTAAGTAAAACAAATACACTTGACATAAGAAAAAAATATTTATTTTAATCTTCAAATGATTATAAAAAAATGCTATGCTAGAAATCCTACTTTTTTTCTGTCTTTGCCAAGACACTCTTCTTTCTGTAGTAGTTGCAAAAGTGGCGCATGAAGTGCTTTCCCCACTCGCTTTCCTGTCTAACACACACACATACACATGTATATATTAAAAACAGAATTGCTTAATTTACTATATACACATAATGTATAGGTACTGAATGATACTAATAAAAATAAAGACTTTTAAAAGACGCCCCAAATATTCAGTTAACTGCAGTACAGATGAACATCTATCCATTATCTTCCCAGTGTCAGTATGTGCAGCAAGTATAAAGTATAATCATTTATGTAGCAGCACTTTTCACAGTGTGAGAATTTAAAGCTCAAACTTTGTCCGATCAGAATTAAGCATCTGTGAGATCACTAACAACAAAAATCCTTTCAGAGATTCCAGGACTGAAATACACTACTTTAGTTACACGTTATGAATATTTACATTATATACATTGCTAACCTCTGTCATTTCAGAAATGCTGTCTGGGTCCAGACTGCCCCCTCCTAACTTGCGCACACAAGTCACCATTCCTTTGTGTGTCACCGAGATCAGTAGACTGGCCACAGAGCAGGCTTTCTCCTGCAGAGTCGCATCTACTACATGTCTGTGGCCAATCTGTTGGGCACAAGTTCACAAATAGTTTATAGACTGCAAAATAGCAATTAGTACCTTTAGTAACTAGAAAAAGAACACAAGCTATGGTGTGAGGCTTCTTACCTTGCACAAAGTCACGATGCATGGCACATTCTCTACATTGAGACGCATGCAGTCATATGGATCATCTGACAATTCAATGTCCTTATCCCCCTCCTCATTCTCTGATATGTGCACTTTAGGGACACTGTTTGAACAAAAAAGATCACTTAATAAAAACAAATTCAAACTGATATTATAGCAGCACAAGTATTGAAAATATAACAGAGAAGTGTGTGTGTGTGTATATATATATATATATATATATATATATATATATATATATATAAAATACATACACACACATACAAACATACACATATACATACAGTATATATAAGTATGATGTGTTTTACTGTAGCCAACACAAGTAACTCATGCAAATAGAATAAAATCATATAAATCATATTTTATAAAGCCTGTAATTGTTATCTAGGAAGTACAGACTTATGTTGTTCTTACAGACTAAGTTAAATAGAGCTAGAAGTGATTTGCCACTACCCAACATTTCAGTAAAAAATCAACCAAATGATTTTAATACTGACTGCTAATGTATACCATGAAAACAAGATTCATTAAAAAATAATTACAATTAAAAGCTGATAAATAAACTTAAATATGTTTAAGCATGATCGCTTCAGAGCGCTAGGGATTCCTGGTTTAAATCCCAATCTGGGTGGAGTTTCTATGTTCTCCCTGTGTCCGCGTGGGTTTCCTTTGGGCTCTCCGGATTCCTCCCAGTCAAAAAACATGAATCAAGGTCAATTTAATTCTCCAAGTTACCCCATATAGTGTGAGTGTGCCCAGCGATAGATTGATGCCCCTCCTGGGTCCTCCAGGAATACCCCCCCCCCCCCCCACGAGTCGCGACCCTAGTAGAGTAGAAGATAATGGATGGATGGAAGTTTTATGATCTATCTTTTTGTTTCACTTTTAGAGAGGTTAGAGAGGTTTATTTGCACTCAAATATTTACAAAAAAAAAAAAAAAAACATTTCCATCAAAATGTACATGCCACTGTTACATCAAATATAAAAAATGGCGAAGGGGTAACCTTACCGTGTGTTGAAGAGCGCTGCTTTTATGGCAATAGACATTGCATCAAACAGGTTTCCATCACATTGCAAAAGCTGGATAAAAAAAGTCAAGTGAATTATAAAATCACTATACATGTTCATTAACAAAGGTGATGTTACAAAGAAAACCCAACGTCTAAAATGTATGTTTCTTGTGGTCGACGAACAAATGTAAACATCATGAAGAGAATTTTATATACAGGCAGAACTTCAGCGGCTATACTCTATGATACTCGAGCTACTTCAGTCCTGCTTTACTTAAACAACTACTGAAAACATTACCCAATTTGTTGGGTGTCCTGTCACTCACCAGCACATCAACGTACAGCACCCAGCAGTGCTCTCCAGGACAAATACAGAGACTGTGCAGGTCCAGACTGTGTCTGTTATTGAACACTTTATATAAAGTGTTACTCAGCTCCACACCCAGCTCCTCGCCTCCACGCCCTTCAAACTCTGGCGTGGCATTTGCGGAGCTAAAGCAGAAACAAAAACAACACGGAAGCACATTTTTATGGTGTAATATAAACTTTCTAAACATTTCCAGCAAAATAAATCTCTAAATAAATACAGATATTCAAAACAAATTAAAGGCAGAAATACATATTTGACCTGCAAAGCACTTAATGCAGGTTCAGATTTATTTGTCACATGTGAATTAGTAGCAGGTACAAATGTGCAGTGAAATGAAAAAGTCCACCATAGGTACCATGAAAGATCCACAATTTACAATTTGCCTTAAAATTTATATCATAGAAACACAACATATACATAAAACTTACACGAAAAAAAACAGATAAAGAAATCGTGTATAAAAATATTAAAGGAGAATACATTTGGTAATTTATCAGATGCTTTTATCTGAACTTACAAATGAGAGAACAGCACAAGTCAGTAGTTAAGGAACTATCATTATTGCTATCATGATCATTATTCAATCTGGCTTCTAGATTTTTATAGCAAGTGTTTGTAGAATAGATGTGTTTTGAGATGTTTCTTAAAAATGCTAAGTGACTTAGCAGTGGTGAACGATACAGAGTGACAACTAGCATTCATTAATCACTAGAATGCAATGGGGTGTCGGAGTGTATTTTGGAAATATAGAGTATTATAATTAATAAATTAATGAATGTGAAACTCTAATGTAAAATAAAGGATATCAGAGTAAAATATAGAGTAAGGGGCAGATTCATAGATTGTCCTGTAATCCAGAATCAGTGCCACATACTGAAAGCTAGCAGCTACATGGAACCAATAAAGAGAAAAAAAATTTAAAAAATTGAGTGGCACGTTTGCCTCTCAGCACTGGGGATTCAAACTCGAATCCCGAACTGGGTGGAGTCTCCATTTTCTCCCTGCATTTGCATGGGTTTTCTGCAGGTTCTCCAATTTCCTCTGACAGTCCAAAAACATGCATTCAAGGTGAATTGGCTGCGCTGTGTGTGTGTGTGTGAGAGAGAGTCAGTGTCTGCCAAGCGATGGATTGGGGCCCTGTCTGGAGTGTATGTGCCCAGTGCCTGAAATGTTCTCCACTGCATGTTCATGTAAAACTCACGACCCTATTAAAGGGTTTAGCAGAAGATAACAAAATGATATAATGAAAGTGTAATGTACATTTTCCAATTCATGCAGTGCAATAAATTATGATGTTATGATGATGGATAAAGTGCCTATATTTCTGAGTAAAGGTGAATGAGATATATTATAGTGACTAAACAGGTGACTTGTGCAGAATGGTCCATGTACATTTTAAGAGTTTAAGTTGCACTTACCAGTCAACAAAGAACTCTAGATAACCTTCCTCTGGTACCATGGGCCGTGGTCTTCCAATCTCAGCCTTAATGCCTACAAGTACATCTGTCTGCCCCTACAAAAGCATAAATATTGTTATTATTTCAGATATTATATATACACACATCCGATCAACCACAACAGAACAGCCACCTCCATTTCACCAGTCTCATTTGCCATGTAGGTGCACATTGTACAGCTACAAATACTGTATGCCATCTACTTTATATGACTCACACAGTGCTGGTGCTGACAAGAGTGAATCAGTCACAGCAGTTTTTAAAACTCCAGTCACCATTTAAGCTGTTCAACATCCCTTATTATTCCACCTTGTGGTTGTAAAGAGAACTCTTTAATTGTTTCATACTGTTTGTGTCAGTCATTCTGAAGCCTTGAGCAGGCACAGGTCACTGCCCAAAAGGCTATTCTCAGTCCTGTAGTGGACACCAAGATAGATAGAAATTTACATGTTGCACGTCTTAACACACGTCTTGTCGTCATATCAGTTGTTTTTTGTACATATGCTCATGAGTTTATGTTAAGACAGAGATTTAACTACATGGTCGCTCACAGGTTAGGTTGTGAATTTTGAAGCTGAAGGTTGAGGTTTCAAATCCCAGGTCCACTAAAAGTTACCAGTGTGGGTCCTCAAGCAAGGCCCTTAAACCTTATTGCTCCAAAGCAGTATGGTCAACACCATAATGTGTTCTGATCTCAACCAAGTTGGGATACTTATAAGTTGCTTTAAATAATAGCGTCTGCAAAATGCAATGTAATATTCGTGTCTTGTTCAGCATTTGCAAGGGACATTTTGTGATTACATGAAAAAAATAAAAAAATGTACGTGATTAAAATGGGTCTTTAGAGGAAAACAAGCATGACAGCATACTGTCAGTTTACTTCAAGTGTCTGTTGCTAGAAGTTATATTCGTAGATTCAAATTGGCAGGTATAAGATACGTTTTAAAACTTATATCCATCCATTATCTTCCGCTTTATCCTCTATTAGGGTCGAGGGGGTGTTCCCCATGACCATCCAGGGGAGAACGTGCCCATCGGGCGCTGGGCAGATACACCCAGGACAGGGCGCCAATCTATCGCTGGGCACACACTCACACAGACACGCACACATGAACACTCTATATGGGGTAATTTGGAGAACTCAATTCACTTGATCCATGTTTTTGGACTGTGAGAGGAAACCGGAGAACCCGGAGGAAACACACGCGGACACGGGGAGAACTTTGAAACTCCACCCAGATGGGGATTCGAACCAGGAATCCCTAGTGCTGAGAGGCGAACATGCTAACCACTAATCCACCGTGCCGTACTAAAACTTATATTATTGATTGTCATTTTTAGAGGTTAATGTAAACCCTATGATCTATTTTATAAATTAAGCATCGACAGAATTATCATACATCTGCTAAATTTAAATCACACATCCCTAGTTTTGCTTTTAGATGTTTGTTTTTTTTACCAGGCTGACTTTGGCAGAACCGTCTGTGTTCGACACAACATCTGTTTCAATCTGTATGTGTCTGAAGTCCTCACATCCCCGACCATCTACTCTTAAATCATCCTGTCTCACAAAACACACATAACACATATCGAGTTACAAACACATCACATACAGTTAATAAAAAACACTGCACTATAATTCTGAAGAAAAAAAAAATCACTAAAAGATATCCATTAAACACTACTAAATAATAATTCAGCAAAATCGTTGATACGTTTAGTTGTTTTGGTGGTCTCGCTAACAATTAAATGTAAAATATTCTATGGCTTTCCCTCTTTAAATACACAATACACACATACATATTGACTTTTAGAATAATATTATAATAATATGGCAACATGGTGGCTTAGTGGTTAGCACGTTCGCCTCTCAGCGCTAGGGATTCCCGGTTCGAATCCCCATCTGGGTGGAGTTTCCATGTTCTCCCCGTGTCTGCGTGGGTTTCCTCCGGGTTCTCCGGTTTCCCCCACAGTACAAAAACATGTATCAAGTCAATTGAGTTCTCCAAAATTGCCCCATGTAGAGTGTGTTTGTGTGTCTGTGTGAGTGTTTGCCCAGCGATAGATTGGCGCCCTGTCCTGGGTGTATCTGCCCAGCGCCCGAAACGTTCTCCCCTGGATGGGCATGGGGAACCCCCCCCGCGACCCTAATATAGGATAAAGCGGAAGATAATGAATGAATGAATGAATGAATGAATGAATATCTTCAGCCTAATACTATACTAGGGTTAGGGTGTCTGGGTGTCTGCGTGGGTTTCCTCCGGGTTCTCCGGTTTCCTCCCACAGTCCAAAAACATGGATCAAGTCAATTGAATTCTCAAAAATTGCCCCATATAGAGTGTGTTTGTGTGTGTGTTTGCCCAGCGATAGATTGGTGCCCTGTCCTGGGTGTATCTGCCCAGCGCCCGAAACGTTCTCCCCTGGATGGGCATGGGGAACCCCCCCCGCGACCCTAATATAGGATAAAGCGGAAGATAATGAATGAATAAATGAATGAATGAATGAATGAATATCTTCAGCCTAATACTATACTAGGGTTAGGGTGTCTGGGTGTCTGCGTGGGTTTCCTCCGGGTTCTCCGGTTTCCTCCCACAGTCCAAAAACATGGATCAAGTCAATTGAATTCTCAAAAATTGCCCCATATAGAGTGTGTCTGTGTGAGTGAGTGTGTGCCCAGTGATGGATTGGCGCCCTGTCCTGGGTGTATCTGCCCAGCGCCCGAAACGTTCTCCCCTGGATGGGCATGGGGAACCCCACCGCGACCCTAATAGAGGATAAAGCGGGAGATAATGAATGAAAAAATGAATTATAATAATATATAAACTTTACATGTATGTAAATAAACATTAACTTATACATTGTAAAACATTTACTTTGTACAGCCAATTAGCGAACCATAAATGCACTTTCGGGACTGTTCGGTCATTGTAATCGCTCTTAAATCGACACAAAAAATATTATGTGCACTTCTCACCCGCACGCCGTGGATTATATACATTTTCTCGGCCTCGCTAACTTGTATGCTCGCCATGTTTCAAACGCTACACGCACCTCGGGGCTTTATCCCAAATGACTCTGCGATGTCGACGGAGCGCACTACGTAGGGGAAACGAAGCTATTACTCACTGACTATGTAGAAGCCTACGAAGGAAAATCTACCGAATTTGAAAGTTACCCACAAAAAAAAGTATGTGCGTGAACCTCATCAGTACGCGCCGATGTTGTTTTAACCCTTAAGGTTCCTTCTAGGTTTTGAGCTTTGTTTTCTTGGTCGGGAGGTGGGACATACAGGTTGCTAATAACTGCCTAAAGAAAATGTCTGAATCCCTCCTTTTAAGGAAAAGCCCACAGAACATCCATCATCTTTCGCTTTATCCTCTACTAGTGCCGGAGGGGGGGGCATACAGGGAAGAACGTTTTGGGCGCTGGGCAGATAAACCCAGGACAGGGTGCCAATCATCACGTCTGTAAAGTTGACACAAAACTTTACCAGTTTAATCAATTTATTTATTGATTAAACTGGTTCTATTATGGCCTTTTTCTTATTAAATCTGTAATAAAACATGATTTCGGAAGCACAATTTACAAAACTTTTGTGTTTTTTGGCTATGAGTATTTGCACTTATAATATAATTTAATGTTGACCCAACTATGACACCTTTTGAAGTTTTACTACAATATTTGATGTCAAACTAATATCAAACTAACTTTACCGACGTCAATCATCTATCGCTGGGCACACACTCACTCACACAGACACGTACAAACACACTGTATATGGGGCAATTTGGAGAATTCAATTGACCTTGATCCATGTTTTCGGACTTCGGGAGGAAACCGGAGAACCCAGAGGAAACTCATGCGGACACGGGAAAACATTGAAACTCCACCCAGATTGGGATTCGAAACCGGGAATCCCTAGTGCTGAGAGGCAAACGTGCTAACCACTAAGCCACCGTGCCGCCCCTTACAGAGACACAGCCATAGGGAATTCAGAGCTCTCCCATCAATCATGGTTGTCTTCCATCGATGATTTTTCTGTACACTTTTTTCAGTATAGCATGTTAAATAGTGGCGGCACGGTGGCTTAGTGGTTAGCACATTCGCCTCTCAGCGCTAGGGATTCCCGGTTCGAATCCCCATCTGGGTGGAGTTTCCATGTTCTCCCTGTGTCTGTGTGGGTTTCCACCGGGTTCTCCGGTTTCCTCCCACAGTCCAAAAACATGGATCAAGTCAATTGAATTCTCAAAATTGCCCCATATAGAGTGTGTGTGTGTGAGTGAGTGTGTTCCCAGCGATGGATTGGCGCCCTGTCCTGGGTTTATCTGCCCAGCGCCCGAGACGTTCTTCCCTGGATGGGCATGGGGCACCCCACCGTGACCCTAATAGAGGATAAAGCGGGAGATAATGAATGAATGAATGTTGAATAGTATATTTTGGGACAAACCATCTATTCCTGTCTTTTTTTTTTTATTTGAATACTTCCAAACATAAAAGACTGACTGAATAGAGATGGATGTTCATCTGGCTTGATAGAGTTTCTCTTGCCTGCAGAACATTCAGACATCTGAATCTCACTATTTAAAATATGAGCTCCTTTGGCATTTCACACCAACAGCAAAAAACAATCAGATGT
Organism: Corydoras sp. C115; assembly: GCA_019802505.1. Classification (NCBI taxonomy): domain Eukaryota; kingdom Metazoa; phylum Chordata; class Actinopteri; order Siluriformes; family Callichthyidae; genus Corydoras; species Corydoras sp. C115. The sequence continues at coordinate 1,694,738 of JAFMOC010000005.1, read as the reverse complement.
TTCGGTAGGGTGCTTGAATATAGAAGTGAAAAGCTGGTTTTCTTTATTTACTTTTTAATGCCATGTCTGCGTCAACGGTCATATTTCTGGAGGATCGATTAGCAATGCAAAAATGGTTTCTTTATTATTCATTCATATTGCTATTTGTTGTTTAATCTTATAAGTCCACACTGTTGCTTCGATTACCATAACATTTAACATACTTGTTCATTGAGACCCTGTGAAGGTTTATATATGCTTTAAAAACCAGCTTTTTGTGGTTCGAGCAGCAACACCAGTGATTGGTGGTCAAGAGTGTTTAGTACTATTGTGTGCAGTGGAAACTTATATTTAGGTAATGTAGAAGTTGTTTTGACCAACATATGCCTGACTCCTATGGGATGGGGCGTCTGCAACAGTGGTAAGTTTTATTTTGTGCCCTTTTTTTTTTGTTAAGGGGCAATAGAGCAATTATTCATTCATTATCTTCAGCCTCGGGGTGGCACGGTGGCTTAGTGGTTAGCATGTTCGCCTCTCAGCACTAGGGATTCCCGGTTCGAATCCCCATCTGGGTGGAGTTTCCATGTTCTCCCTGTGTCTGCGTGGGTTTCCTCCGGGTTCTCCGGTTTCCTCCCACAGTACAAAAACATGGATCAAGTCAATTGAGTTTTCCAAAATTGCCCCATGTAGAGTGTGTTTGTGCGTGTCTGTGTGAATGTGTGCCCAGCGATAGATTGGCGCCCTGTCCTGGGTGTATCAGCCCAGCGCCCGAAAGATTCTCCCCTGGATGGGCATGGGGAACCCCACCGCGACCCTAATAGAGGATAAAGCGGAAGATAATGAATGAATGAATGAATGAATGAATGAATGAATATCTTCAGCCTAATACTATACTAGGGTTAGTTTGTTGGTATAGTCCGCTGTCAGTCTCCTCCAGTACCACAGGTGGCAGTGATGTTTCTTCAGAGGGTTTAAACACACCGTGAAGAGGCTGCCCACATGTGTTTTTCTACATTGTGAAATTGGTAAGCATATTTAATAATAACTATTATTTAATGTTATTAAATCACGTATAGATAGACATTGCTTCCGCATTTCACTTTATAACTGTTACCTGCCATATTGACCAATTAATGTTCGATTTATCCCCATTCGTTTTTCGTAAAACGTGTATTCAACATTTTTACAATTGGCTCTAACAATATAAAAACATTTACACATCAGCTGTTTGTACAATCGTTTTGACAAGTGTTCAAACGTACTCATGTAAATGATAATGTCCGATGACTGTCCTACATTAACTGCAGAAAGTCAGCAGTGTACAGTTCTCAGTGTGCTAACAATAATACTGTTCATTCATTTATTCATTATCAAAACAACTTCTGTTATGCTGAGGTTGCAAAATAAAACTTATTTGTGGCTTTTTGGATGTTTATTTATTTTACAACAGTGACAGGTTTATTACCTGACCAGAAAGTGGAGATTTGCTTGTGTTTACCAGTGGGGTGCACACTTTTTGATGTTTGTAGGTATTTTCAAACTTTTTAGCTGATTACCATCCCTATATGAATATATGCACATATTCATTCATATGTTAATAAAGAACAGAAAACTAATTTTCTTCTGTTAACCATTTACTTTTTTTTTAATTAACATAAATTCGTTATTGAAAACTTGTAAACTTGGCTTGACATGTATTATGTAAATCTCAGCCAATTTGAACAGGTTCATACAATGAGTTTTCACAACATTCCATTTCCGTCAGTTGTATGTCAGAAAGGTGTTTGTATAGCAGAAGGTGAAGAGTGAGTAGAACTGATTATTTTGGTTATGATTTTTGAGGGACTAATATTTAGTTTTACCAATTACTTGATATTGATATTTGATTTAAATTTTTACTGGAGGTAGGACAATTTAATGGTTTCTTTTTACATTTAAATGTATTAATGTTGCGACGGCACGGTGGCTTAGTGGTTAGCACGTTTGCCTCTCAGCGCTAGGGATTCCCGGTTCGAATCCCAATCTGAGTTTTGCTCTCCCCGTGTCTGCGTGGGTTTCCACCGGGTTCTCCGGTTTCCTCCCACAGTCCAAAAACATGGATCAAGGTCAATTGAGTTCTCCAAATTGCCCCATATAGAGTGTGTATGCGTGCGTGTCTGTGTGAGTGAGTGTGTGCCCAGCGATAGATTGGCGCCCTGTCCTGGGTGTATCTGCCCAGCGCCCGAAACTTTCTCCCCTGGATGGGCATGGGGAACCACACGATGACTCTAATATAGGATAAAGCGGAAGATAATGAATGAATAAATGATTATCATGTTATCAAGTAATTGGTAAAACTAAGTATTAATATTTGCTTTTAATTTTTACTGAAGGTAGGACAATTTAATAGTTTCTTTTTATATTTAAATGTATTAATGTTGCGGCGGCACGGTGGCTTAGTGTCTAGCACTAATTCCCGGTGTCTGCGTGGGTTTCCTCCGGGTTCTCCGGTTTCCTCCCACAGTCCAGAAACATGGATCAAGTCAATTGAATTCTCCAAATTGCCCCATATAGAGTGTGTGTGTGTGTGTGAGTGAGTGTGAGCCCAGGGATAGATTGGCACCCTGTCCTGGGTCTATCTGCCCAGTGGCCAAAACGTTCTCCCCTGGATGGGCATGGGGAAGCCCTCCGCGACCCTAATGTAGGATAAAGCGGAAGATAATGGATGGATGTATTAATATTATACTGTGATTTATTGGGTTCTGTGCAAGGGTGTTGCAATTTGTAAATGATATTTATTAAACACTGAATATTTTAATTCAGTGTTTAATAAATATTGTTTTAAAATAGCAGTTTAGAAATATTATCTTTTTTAAATGCCATGGCAGATGCATTTAAAGCATTAAATGTATGCAACGGTAAAAAATGTCAAATTAATGAAACTGTGAAAAATGTATTTATGTATGTATGTATTATACCATTGCCAAATCTGTCTGGAGTTGGTAGCCTTCCTGTTGTCTCAATCAAATTATTTAATAGTTAAGATGCAGATAGTTTTCTGTCTTTATTTAGCTCTCTATTTTTGCAAAGCGATCTGGAAATGTACTGTCAATTCTTTCATATTTACGTTTAGGTGATCAAGTGGCAAAAATGCTTAGTGACACTGAGGCGAAAGAGTTCCTGTCATTCCTCCAACTCAATACAAGGGCAGACGTTAAAGGCCAAGCTACAGAATACATACTTGGACTTACAGGGACACGTGATGGCTGCCATTATTTAAGAAGAAAACCTGATTTTTTGAAGGCTCTGGTCACACTCACCACAGATCATTCCATTGCCATTGTCAAGGATTGTTATCATGCTCTGGTCAATCTTTCAGCTGATGAAACGTTGCACCAGCCTTTGCTGAAGGAGACAGATGTTCTCGCTATGCTGTTGAGCCACATTCTTAACCCAGAGTATGAATTTGCGGACCGTGTTTGCACCATCCTCAGCAACCTGTCCAGAAGTGAGCAGACATGTGTAGAAGTATTTCATGTGCTTCAGGAGCAAATTGGTCTGGCCAAAATAGTTGAGATCTTCTGTACTGAGGGCTTTAACAAGAAAGCATCTTTGCATTACCTGGGACCACTGCTGTCCAACCTCACACAGCTACCTGAGGCCAGGCAATTCATCTTGGACAAGGAAAGGTAGTCTTTAGTGCAGAGACCTACGTTTATTAAGATGTAAAACACTTCAAAGCTTCATAAAATAGATTTTCTTAACTTAAAATACTGTGCTCTAAGACTGATATCTCCAAGTGGTTAAAAGCCAAAATTTACCTGAGGTAACTTATAATACTTTCACATTTTTAAAACTTGTAAACCTGTTTACCAGTAATTACATTGATGGAATCAAACAGTCACTATTCAGTTTACAATAATAGATTTTTTAAAATTTGATTCTGGATTTGCTTTCACACATATAGCTGCAATTCCAGTTAATTATCATTAAATGTAAATCTGGGTTTTTTAAGGTAATGTCTATCCACAGTAACCAAATTTTCAGATCAAGAGTGTTTTTTTTTGTTTTTTAATTTAGGTGTGTGATACAAAGGCTCCTTCCTTACACAGGGTATGAGGCATCAGTTACAAGACGAGGAGGAGTAGTGGGGACTCTCAGAAACTGCTGTTTTGATTATGGTAAAGTAACATTTTTATATATTTGCATTCTGCAGTAGTTAATTTGTTAACCCTTTATGATCTATGACTTAAAGCTGAAGCATCCACAAAATGACCTAATGTAGTATTATGGTTTGGGATTTATAACAATTAGTCTTACATGTTTAATTCATTAGGTTATTCATACACCTTTCATAAGGTCATTTTGCAGATGATTTTATTCTAAGTGACTTACAGGTCCCAACCTGATTGTTGTGTCAGAGTGCAGGGTCAGGTGAGGGTAATACAACACCCCTGGAGTAATAGGGGTTAAGTAGCGAACTCAAGGGTTTACATTGGCAAATTTGACTTTGAAACCCAAACCTTCTGACTGACCCCCCCCCCTAAAAAAAACACCCTGATTTCTATAGATTAATTTTAACTTCAAATTAACCTCTTATCCTAAAGGTTTTCATTATTTTATCACACGAATATATGCAATATTGGATTATTTTCATTATATAATTATAATTGATCAAGAATAATTTCTTCTTTTTTACAAATTAATTTTAAGTAATTAAACTTAAAACATCCAATACATGTCTTTACACTTTCACAAGAGTTATCTAAAAAGATGTAGTTTTTTCATAAAGTTTTTTTCTTTGATTTCAAATAATGTTTATAGTTTTTTTTGTTGTTGTTAAATATTTTTTTTTGTTTGTGTTAAGCCTATCACGAGTGGTTGTTGAGTGATGCTGTGGACATTTTGCCCCCCCTGCTGTTGCCACTGGCTGGTCCAGAGGAACTGTCTGAAGATGAGAATGAAGGTAATTATATACAAATTGAATTAACCGTTTTAATTTAATTTAAAAAGTGCAGCTGTCTGCACATCTGTACACATGGGCTAATAAAGAAATAAGGCATGAGAAAGTGTGCATTATTGTAAATAAATATTTTGCGTTGTGCCTCTAACAACACTTCTTTCCTATGATTTATTCACAGTCATGCACAACCTCAAGTGTTTTATTGCTTTTGTAAAATGCTTATAAGCACACTATAATAAAAAAATTTAAAACAAAATCATTAATAACTTCTCCTCTGGAGTTTCCATGTTCTCCCCTTGTCCGAGTGGGTTTCTTCCGGGTTCACCGGTTACCTCCCACCTCCCACCGGTTTCCTTGTTTCTTTTTTCCCCTCTCTCTTCTTTTCCTCCTCTTTTTTCTCCCCGTCATGCATTGGCAGAATAATTTAAATCAATTAAATAAAAGCACAATTAACAGGAATAGGCTATAATAATCTGTAGACCTGTTCGTGTAAAAATGTAAAAGCAAACATGTTTGGTATATAAGTGCAGTCACATTACCATTCAGATTGCGAAAGCTGCCAGACATGACAGGTTTAAAAAGAAAATTTTTAAAATTGCCTATATAGAGTGTGTCTGTGTGAGTGAGTGTGTGCCCAGTGATAGATTGGCCCTGTCCTGGGTGTATCTGCCCAGCGCCCGAGACGTTCTCCTTCCGATGGGCATGGGGAACCCCCACGTAACTCTTACAGAGGATAAAGCAGAAAATAATGGATGGATGGATGTATTTCCATTACTGGTACAAACTGATACAAATGTGAAGCGGTCACATTATTTTCAATAATGTGAATTATTATTGAATTAGTGTCAATAATGTCACAGCTGGACAAACCGCTCAGCCAATCAGAATGACAGTGTAGGACCGCCATGAACAGATCTTTAGCAAATGGAAAAACTCTAACAACTGGAGAATTATATGTGAGTCCATTAAAGGGGTCCTGCAGGACCGCCAGTCCAATTAATATTCAGGTTCCATCCAGTAATCGTCGGCAGAGCCATGGATGAAGGTCTGACTACACCTCCAGGAAGCCAAGGAAGGAAGTTAGAGCTAATAATAAAGCACAGCATTTAATTAATAAGTAATTGATTGACTAGAGCAGCATAACTAAAAGAGGCAGATACTGCAGACTTTACATAGTTGAGATGGTGCCAAGGAACAGCATTATTTCAGTGCCACACCCCCCCATTAATGATGAGGTGGGTGAAGAGGTGAAATGCATATACACATGTACCATATCCTACACAATTATTGATACCAAGTTTAAGGATAAAAGAGGGGTGTATAAGAAATTTTATAACTGATTTACTCCCAATCTGAAAAAAAAAAAGTTTCCGATTTGAGGAAAATGCATCTTTAACAGTCATTGATAGCACTGCATTCAATACTTAAAACATTTCTATGCCAGTATAATAATACTTAATGATTTCTTGGAACATATGAGCAAAAAAAACAGCATATACAAAAATATATTCTCTTCACAAACATATAGCAGGTCCAGGGTTCTAGGTTCTGTCACATGTGATTTTAGATGAATCTAGACATTGTGCTCAGTAAAATAATATTGATGTTTTGGATCAATTTTCTGATGCAAAATGCAACCAATAATAACTTTAGTTTCTGCAAAGTCTTTACAGGAAAACCAGCCTCAGAATATTACAAACCCTTTATTATACTTAACTATGGGCATTGAGTTATTTTTACTGTTGTCTCTCTTTATATGTCAAATTCTGACAATGGAACACTGTTCCAATCAGTCATAGTAGCGTTTAACAAACTCCAGGCACACATGTTTAAAGTTAGTTGACATGAAAGACTTTTTACTGCCAAGTCTTGTTGTGTTGTTAGTGCCAGTGATTGTTCCCTGTTGGCTGGAAAGTGGCATTATAGGAAAAAAAAAAAAAAAAAAGCAAAACTGAACAAGCAACTACCGAAAAATTTTTTGTAATAGAAGTGTTAAGTAGTTATTTAAACCATTGTTCATTGTTTGTGTTGGATTATAGTAGTTGGGGAACCCTGTGTTTCTAGCAAAAAAATAAAATGAGGATTGACCCCTTTTTTTTTTTTTTTTAAGTCAAGTTAACTGAGGATATTAAATGCGCTTAGATGCCCAGGATAGGTTTTTATACCTTCTGTTACCCTAATTAGAACAAGAGTATATGATATGTGATTTGTATGATAATCTTGGAAAGTTATAAAATGTCTTGTTTTATTTAAAATAAATCAATGTAGTATTATAGAGGAAACTGAAATTAAACAGAAAGAAGCCAAATTGGTTAATGTTAATGAATTCCCAAACAAATACAACGTCACAAAGCACCTTTGGTCCAAGCGCCTAAACTAACTAAGTGGAGCCATTCAACCAGGTAATCCAGAAGAGCGCAACAGGCAAACAAACAAGGATCAGACGACGTGTAATCATCAATCCACTAAAGAGGGAGAATAAATAACCGAAGGGAGACCACATGTGAAAACGAGACGAAATAACAGAAAGCAGTTAATTAATTCAAACAAGGTGAAGTAATAAAGGACTAAGTATTTAATTAACTGAAATAAGCTACATTCCTTACATACAGAGTGTAAGTGGTTATTTATTAATCAAAACTGATCTAAGTAACATTAGTGAACATTAAATGACACTGCTGGAGCTGACAAAATATACAGGGTTCTATTTTTTAATATTAAATATATAATATATTTTTTCTGACAATAGCCATACATGAACAAAAGAGGGCAGTGTTAAATAATGAAAACTCTGGGTCTTTTGTCATTTCACTTGTTAAACAAAATGCAGTCATTACATCTCATCTTTAAAATACGTAATTGTAGGCAATTACTGATGATTGTGCATCGGTGCAAGAGAAATTATACAAGTGCCAGAAGAAGCTACTCGTACTATAAGACTATAAGAAGTGCTGAAAAAAAAACTTTGTTAAATTGTAATCTTCAGCACATTGTTCTGTAGGAATATTTTAAACTATCAAAACCCAGATTACATTAATGATGGGTTTAAAAAGTCCATAAACTAATTTGATGGAGTAAATTTGCTAATTTAGGTTTTCCTGCTAAATAAACATTTTATCTCTATAAAAGCAAAGAAATGGAATGAAAAGGGCACTAAAGGAAAGTCTTAGATATTTTTGGTTTACATTGAAAGTTTACTTTTTGAAATAGGATTAAATCTGCTTTATTTATGTAATAATTTTTTGGCTTTCTGGAATATGGCTTTTCGTAATTGCAGTTCATAATGAGAAGATTAAGTTTCTGTAGACCAACTAGCCAAATAAACAAACCAGCGTCTGGGCGATCCAACCATTCCTGAGACCAAACGCATTTAAACTGGGATATTTTAGGAGTAAAAAGTCTTTTATAGTTTTAGCTTTTTGTTTGTGAAGGACTGCCTGTAGACCTGCAGTACCTGCCCGAGGATAAAACAAGAGAAGATGACCCAGACATCCGCAAGATGCTTATTGAGACCCTACTGCTGGTAAGAATCTTATATATATATATATATATATATAATATTAAATATAAATACCATACATTCCATGTCTACTTTTACACAGTGCATAATTTAAGAAAACAATTACATTAGTTAATTACCAGTGCGTTTGATGGTCTGTTTAATATATTTGTTTACAGCTTACAGCTACTAAAGTGGGTCGACAGATTATGAAAAGGAGAAATGTCTATCCCATCATGCGAGAGTTCCATAAATGGGAAAAGGAACCCGAAGTTATTTCTGCTTGTGAAAAACTTGTACAGGTAAAACATAGTGTCTGGATAAATAATCCACATCCTCTTAGGTTTAACACAGTGCTAACGTTAAAGTGCATCTAAGCTCAAAGGCCGATCGAGTTTGTTTTCATTAAGAGAAAATCTAGCATGAGTTTTTGTAAGGTTGTTGTGCTTGGTATGACCCCAAACAGCAGGCAGAAGGATTTCACACCAGATGCTCACTACGGTGGAAAAACCCTGCTTCTGTCACTGCGGCATGATGGCAGTTGTAACACGAGAAAACAATTCCATGGAAAAGAAGTCACAAGGTCCCCCAATAAAGTCTGATTAGCTTTATAACATGTGGGAGATCCTTTCTGAACTGTAATCCACAGCCAGCGTTTGAGTCATTTTGGGTTTTTAACCAAGCTGTTTTAATCAGCCTTGTAAAATGACCAACATGCCAGTCTCTGTATGAGACCAGAGTTTACTGTGCATTACAGAGGGGTTTTTTTTTGTTACAAGAGTATGCTTTTATTTATTTATTTATTTATATATATATATATATATATATATATATATATATATATATATATATATATATATATATATATATATATATATATATATATATATATATAACACACTGTATATTAGTTGATGGTAAATGTTAGGTGGTTTCTGGGAGGTTGTTACTTGGATTACTTTGCAGTTCTACTAATTATGTACATACAAGTTTGAAATCACTTATTTTAGTGCAGTTCATAACAGGTAATTTAATTTTATTAAAATATTATCTCATCTCAAACAACATCACATGCTTTAATATTTGTCATTAATAATGTTCAAATGTTTTTTCCTGTTTCCTTATTAAAGGATCAGAATGAATATAAGCTTATTTATAAATATTTGGCAGCAATATTTATTAACCTGAATTACTTATTTTATTTGCCAAGACTTAATAAAGTAACTTAATGTATGAGGACATAAGAACATGCCTGTGATCAGTTAAGCATTATAGAATAATTTTTAACACTAGGGTAAAATATTTTAAATTATATATAATATAATATAGGTTGTTCTGTTTGCAAATTAAGCTTTTTCAACAGCTAAGCAATTTTTAACAATGATAAAATTTTTCTTTAAATAAAAGCATAAACATATTATAGTGTTTAAAATATTTGTGTGTGGGATGGGGGAACAGGTTTTGATTGGGGATGAGCCAGAAGCTGGAATGGAGAACCTACTGAAGGTGGATATCCCTGAAGATATCGAGCAGCAGCTGAAAGACCTCGATACCAAAGAGCAGGAGGAGATTGAGAAAAACAAACAAGAGCTGCACAACGCTGAGACTGAGAAATCTGTAAGACTGACTGCAAATGACTCTTCAGAAAGACTTGAATAAATAAAGGCTCTAACAACTTATTTTTCTTTTTTATATCAAAATGTATTACAGGTTCAGTCTGATCTATATAAAAGATATAAATTATTTTTATATCTAAAGTTAGCTAAAGCTAGTAACTAAAGTTGGTAAACTAAATAAAATACTGTTTGTGAAATTAGAAATATGGATAAAAATGTAAATCAGAATATGAATGGAATCATTAATTATACTGCAAGAGATTTTGTACAATTGAAACAAAATTTTCAGGTCTGCGTATGATGGTGCCAGTGTCAATATCCAATCAAAAGTGTTCTGTCCGGTCATTACATTTCCAAATGAAGCATCACATTTGTCAATTTTTTATAATGCACTGTTTCTCTGAATGAAGGGACTGGCTTGAAAAGTAATTCAACCTTACATCTATAAATAAAGTCCATTCCTCTGTTCGCTAAATGTCTCCAGTCCTTACAGTGTCCCAGAAAACTTATGTACAAACATATTTCAAATCTTTCATTCATTCATCCATTCATTTTCTTCTGCTTAATCCTCTATTTATTATGGTCGTGGGGGAGCGCGTGTGTGGGGGGGTTCCCTCATGCTCATCCAGTTTCGGACGCTGATGTGGGCTGGCCTGTACATCTATTGTTGGGCACACTCACACTCGATAAGGAGCAATTTAGAGCATTTAATTTACCCTGAAGGGTGGCACGGTGGCTTAGTATTTAGCACATTCATCTTTCAGAGCTGGGAATTCTAGGTTCGAATCCAAATCTGGGTTCCAAGTTTCCATGTTCTTCCTGTTTCGAAATGGGTTTCCTCCGGGTTTTCCGGTTTCCTCCCACAGTCCAAAAACATGGATTCAAGGTAAATTGAATACTCTAAATTGCCCCATATAGAGTGTGTTGGTGTGTGACTGTGTGAGTGAGTGTGTGTGCAGTGATAGATTGACGCCCTGGACCCTAGTAGAGGATTAAGAGGAAGATAATGAATGAATGAATTTACCTTGAATCCATGTTTGTGGATTGTGGGAGGAAACAAGAAAATAGGAAACCCACATGGACACGGGGAGAACATGGAATCTCCACCTAGATTTGGATTTGAACCTGGAATCTCTAGTGCTGAAAGGCAAATGTACTAATCACTAAGCCACCGTGCCACCCCAAATCAAATCTTGTAAGACTTTATGTAAAGAATCATTACAACATTGAGCAATGTTTCACCTTTTCCACAAATATGTTAGATGTAAGAGTCTCAGGTTTTATTTTGACACAGACTCCTGACAAAAAAACTAGAATTTGAACATAGTGCTGAAAAGTAAGAAATACTTCCTTATATCCATATGTGTTACAGCAATTTATTTTAATTAGGAGCTGAAAGGTTAAATACATAGCTTGTTCTCCTATGGCCTATTAAAACCTTTGGCCTTCATTATGTATACTACAGTGCTTTTTTTCAGGACGTAAGGGGCAGACAGAAAGAAAAACAGATTTCTTGGTGCTTTTGCATGACATCAGCTTAACAAAAAGAGGAAGCGTGGGAGGCAGGTATGTGATATCACATCATTCCTTTGACTATGTGTTTTCCTTGGCAATGGTATCCTAAGTGAATATGACAGTTTGTTTTAAAATACAGCAGTTAGTAGCCTACCGACTCTGAAACCATTCAGCCCATAACTGACAGGTACACTTAATCTTCAGGCTGCTTTTAGCAACGAGTGGAATAAATGGCAGACTTTCAAGCAGCGGAAAAGAGAAAATGACCAAAACATCTCAAAGATCTTAAACTTTTTGAGGCTACGACTGGTTAAAATATTCTTTTGACAACAGCTGAAAAGAAGTTGGTTTGGAGCTGTCGAAATCTCAATTATCATTGGGCAAAAGGAATGTGGTTTGGCACAGGAGCCCATAAGCGTGGTTAAGATTCAAGGACAAAAAGATGACCTCAGTAAAAAGCCGGCATTCCTAGCATGACATCCGGTTCTACCAGAAGCCTAAGTCAATACTCAGTGAACATCTATACTTGGAGCACCTCTTTTTCCTGTATTCTACAGCCAATATAATTAGTAGGCTACTTTCCTGAAAATGGTAATGTATGGAGTTTATTAACTTTGGCTTAATAGCTCAACAACTCTGTCTATTAGTTAGCTAGTAATTACTTTGGAAAGAACTAATATTCTGCATTAATTATTGATTATATATATATGTGTGTGATGTTTAACTATGATAGAAATATATGATAAAAACAATGTAAAATATCACACAAATAAAATCATATGTATTAATAGTATTTACTGAGCTATTTACACTTTAAATAAAAAAAAAAGTTTTTTAATTTATTTTTTATTTATGAAGAGCAGTTGTGAAGATATTTGAAAATGCTTAAAATGTAACTAAAATTAGCATTAAACATTAGACTTTTTGTTAATATGCAGTGTTTATACACACACACACACACACACACATATATATATATATATATATATATATCCGCCAAAAGAAAATATTATAAATGATTGGGAGAGAATTGCTTTGTAGTAATAAAGTGCTTTGAGGATTTTTTTTTTTTTACACTGGTGCCTGAACAGTTTTTCAGATTATCTGATATAGCATTAAGTCACTTAAATATTTTATTACATGTGTTTTTGTGAGACAATTAACCTTTTTTTTTACCCAATTTTAAATATTTAATTTCACATCTTTGGCAGAAGGAATGGTCACCTTGCATGTTTACAATAAAATTATTTTTAATTATACTTCCGGGCGGCACGGTGGCTTAGTGGTTAGCACGTTCGCCTCTCAGCGCTCAGATTCCCGGTTCGAATCCCCATCTGGGTGGAGTTTCCATGTTCTCCCCGTGTCCGCGTGGGTTTCCTCCAGGTTCTCCGGTTTCCTCCCACAGTCCAAAAACATGGATCAAGTCAATTGAATTCTCCAAATTGCCCCATATAGAGTGTGTCTGTGTGAGTGAGTGTGTGCCCAGCGATGGATTGGCGCCCTGTCCTGGGTGTATCTGCCCAGCGCCCGAGATGTTCTCCCCTGGATAGGCATGGGGAACCAATGTATACTCAAAAATGTATACTCATATACTAATACTGAATAAAGCCTTTCTTTTCTTGTGAAAATGTCTCGTACATTATGGGATGCTTTTTCTATTTAGCTCAAATGGTCAAGCGTTAATCTATTACTTTTTTTTTTTTTCTCAGAGTATTCTTGTCGTTCTACATTAAGTTATTTTGTACAATTTTGTACAACTTTTATAGAAATTTTAATACCAGCCCAGCTGGCACCAGCTGTCATTTAACCATTTAAATCACTAAACATTACCTGAAGTTACTTGATGACAAACCTTAGTTGAGTGATGAATTATTAAATTATTACACAGTGGCTTAGTGGCTATCATGTTCACCTCTCAGCACTGAGGATCCAGGATTCAATCCTGATCTAGGTGGAGTTTCCATGTTCTCCACAAGTCAGCGTGGGTTGTCTCCGGTTCTCCGATTTTCTCCCACAGTCCACAAACATGAATTCACGCTACCTTTAAAAGTGTCCATGAACGGGCATGGGTCTATGAGTGTTACTGGGACCCATTTTATGGTGGGAACCATTTCAAGGTGGCACCATGATTAGATCTCTTGCGTCATGCCAATAAGCCATTGGGCACTATTCTTACACATAGTGGCAGACAAGGTCCTTTCCCTCAGGAGATTTTTTTTTTTACATCTCAAAGCATGTCTGTCCTCACACAGTCCATAAAATAAGCTACTTGGTGTACTGGAGAAACGAAAAAGCAATGAAATAGGCTCCATCAAAGAAGGCATTTCATGGGCCCAGATCATGTCTTTAATTTTTTAGTTAAACTGGCTTAAATGTTTTTTGCTATCTGAACATGGTTTACATGTTCAAATGGATCAAAAAGCTTCTAAAGCTTTAGGTTCACTGTCTACAGTTGAGTGAATTTAAAGTTACTAAGCGATAAAAAGCCGCCTTGCAAACAACAAAACAAAACAACATGAGAAAGTTTTTTAAAAATAAATGTGTGGTTTTCAGCCCCAAGAACCCCGTACCAACTGTCAAGCATGGTGCCATGCACTGGGGCGATTTACTGCCAGAATGCTGAGGGAACAGAATGATAAGGAAAGAAAAGTAGCTCAAAATTAATAAGAATGAATGTAATGAGTAATGAGTATAAAAATAACTTTAAAAGTGGAGCACACAGAGGCAAGAAATATCTGAATAAAATTATTCTTCTTGCTCTCTAAATTATTTATTCATTCATTCATTATCTCCCGCTTTATCCTCTATTAGGGTCGCGGTGGGGTTCCCCATGCCCATCCAGGGAAGAACGTCTCGGGCGCTGGGCAGATAGACCCAGGACAGGGCGCCAATCCATCGCTGGGCGCTCTCTAAATTATACTTTCAAAATTTATGCCAAATGAATCTTGCCATTGTTATACTGGAAAACTCCTATGTCAGTACTATAGGAAAGACTTCTTAGCTGAGAGGGCATGGAAGCTCAGCAGTTAGAGTAGTGGGCTATAAATGTTGTTGGTGGTTCCAATCCCAAGTTCAACAAAGTTGCCAACGTGGGCCCAATGAGGGCCTTACCCGTCTACGCATAAGGGGGTTGTATCATGTGTGCTCTGACCCCAAAATCAAGTTGGGACACTGGCATAATGTAATGTAGGAGTAGGGTTACACTACAATTACAGGCTATGCCAATAAATGAAATCTAAAAATGCTAAAATCAAATGCTTTACAAACATCCTCTTGTATTGTATGATCCACTATCCTGTAACCAGCCTAAACAATGTGTAACTTTTTATAAATGTTTTCAATTGACATTTTCTATGGAACATGGTTAATGGACAAAATTTTAAAAACATCTGTTCCTTTATATATGTGAATCACATGTCTTACATTTACATTATACCAGTTTATTCTGTAAAATTACAATAAATTAGGTAAGATTTGTTTTTGGAAATTTTCATTGTCGTTGCCAATTCACCAATATGTTTTTATGAATCATAAATTAACCAGTCCAACTTAGTAGCTCATTTTTGTTAGGTAAACTATAAATCTTTTAGTTTCCTTTTTTCATTTTGGATAAAACCAGACTTTTTGTTGTTCTTTCTAAGACTGTTCCTGATGACTGCCGTTCTGCGGAAATATGAATGGATGACAAGGCATTTAAACCCCATTTATCAGTAAAGCCAGATGTGTCCCAGGCAATATTATTTCTTTTGACAGACCGGTATAGAGCAATTGCTGAGTTTAAAGTACACCTTCATGTTTGATTAGGTGCTCTGGTGTGCACTGTGTGGGCAGGCTGTGGGGAGGCACGATGTTGACAGGTGGTAAGAGTATTAATGTGGAAGCACACAGAAACCAGATGGACCCAGGCCACTGTATACAGTCTCTTGCACTTCATACAGCAGGGCAGTCTAAATGAGAAAGAATAACAAATTACATGGAATCAGCCAAAAATGAAGTTACTACTTAAATAAATAACTAGCAGGACTATTGTCAATTTGGAGAATAATTGAGCAGAAATTGTCTCCTGGTCTTTTTTCTTTCTTTTTTTACCTGTTTTATATATATATATATATATATATATATATATATATATATATATATATATATATATATATATATATATATATATATATAAATAATTTTTTTTTTTTTTCAAAGGTTACAATGTAAAAAAAAGTATACATGCATAAAGATAAATAAATGAAGAACTCAACACTTCCCTTTAACTCTGGAACCCTTTTAAACAAGCAGTTAAAGCTAGAACATAAATAATGCAAGAGGGCACAGATCCTAAGAACAAAAAAAGGAATGGTAAAGATTCAGACCTAATCCTCAAGAAGATGCTGTAGCAGAATCTTAAGAGCACTGTGCACAAACTGTTGCTTTCAAACATTAATAAGTGAAGCGATGCTGTAAAAAGTAATATGTTAAACAATGTCAGTGGCTGGCAAACTTGTATTCAGAATTTTATTGTTGCTTAGGCATATTATAACATTTTTGTTTGAAAGTTAGTTTAGTTTTGTAAATGTGTAACTTACAGTATATCCATCCATCCATTATCTTCCGCTTTATCATCTATTAGGGTCGCGGTGGGGTTCCCCATGCCCATCCAGGGGAGAACGTCTTGGGCGCTGGGCAGATACACCCAGGACAGGGCGCCAATCCATCGCTGGGCACACACTCAGTCACACAGACACAATCTATAGGGGGCAATTTGGAGAACTCAATTGACCTGATCCATGTTTTTGGACTGTGGGAGGAAACCGGAGAACCCGGAGGAAACCCACGCGGACACGGGGAGAACATGGAAACTCCACCCAGATGGGGATTCGAACCGGGAATCCCTAGTGCTGAGAGGCGAATGTGCTAACCACTAAGCCACCGCCCACTTACAGTATAAATTTTATTTTTTTTTATCTTTAAGGTCATTCATTTGCTTAATGAGGGTGGTAGAGACAAAACCATTTGTTAATTAGAGGCTGATAAGTAAATGGTTAAGGTGTTGGGTTATCAATCTGAAGGTTAGGGGTTCAAATCCTTAAGCCATGGAAATTACCAGGGCCCTTAATCCCTTATTGCTCAAGGGGATGATGTATTATGTTTAAAATTCGTACTTTAACCTTAACTCTAAGCAAATTTGTAACAAACATAATGAAACATAATTGAGAACCACAATGAAGCCTCCTGAAACATCAAAAATCAATGCTTGAGCAATAAAAAAATTTCCTCTGTGATTGTTCTAATACTGACCCCCTTAAAGATCAAGCTAAAGTGACACTGGAAAGAAGGAACACCCTGGTGGTGTTTTTCCCACGACATTACAATAATATACTGCTAATAATATACTGCAATAATGCTATAAAAGGTTTAGGCACAATTAATAATGATGTAAATGAGTAAACTAACAGTGCTATGTTGTCTGTCTTGGTACTCATCATAAAATGCATAAAAGAATAAAAGTGTACAACCATGACAGCTTTTGGCTTTGAATCATTTTATATTAAATAAAAATAAATAAATAAATAAATAAATAAATAGCTATGTAGATGGGTGTCTACATTCAACATGAAACCAATGTTAGTGGTTTCCATAAAAATTTCCAGCTACATTTCTGCAAACAGAGAACAGCTTGGTCAGAACCAATGGCCATCACTGCAAAAAGTGCAGGCAGATATTTATTTATCATGCAGTTCCATCGGGATGGGGCCTAGTTTTAACATCGGTTTCTAGTATAGTAAAGTTTTCTCTAAGGGACTTAATTCATGCCACTGGTTTGGATAGTCATATTAAAAATGAGCAATGACTTTTTCTCTTGTCAGAAACAACTAAATTTTCAATAAACACTCTCTGGTATTTCACAAAGTCCAAACCATTGGAAATAAAACACCCTAACTTCAGAGCCAATGCAAGTCTGTGTGGAATAAAGTGATTCTTAAAAACTGTTTTTTTATGTAGCATTAATATTTTTTATGATAAAACTTTATAATACTTTAGAACTGTATATAATCAAAAGCTTTTTTTTGTGGGAAATATATTTTAGAATTATTTTCCACCTACTCATGAGTTCAAACCTATATCTTGCAAAACCCATATCATAAATTCTGTCATCTGGCAATCATGGAAGCACAGAAAGTTCCTGTTTCTCACTCTGGGAATCTGCGAAATGGCTTCACTTTATAGCAATCACACAAGGGCATTGATTTGGATAATCTCCTTCCACCTCTTTTAAGACTATTTTTATTATCTAATTGGGCTTTTTCTTATTACACACTGTTTTAACAGCTGTGAACTATGATATGACATTTCATGGCTTCAGTTAACACATTGAAGCAGCAAAAGAAGAAAAACAGGTTCCATTTCACCCATGTCCCCATACTGAACTAGACCAGTTTTTTTTTAAATCAGTTAATGTAAAGACACAGACATAAAATCATGTTTTCATTCACAATTCCATAGACAGGAAGTTAAATGTCTGAAAGTTTTAAGCACATTAAATTTTTACTAACTTTCAAGTTTTGCTTTAGTAAGTTTCAAGCCGATAGCAAAATTGAAACCAAAATCTTATTCTTTTTTTTTGTCATTGCTATCTTTTTTTATTTTTTAAAATACATTTCATTTTGAGATCGAGCTCCTACTGAAATATGCAGGTATATGTTTCATAATAAACCTTATGCATGCTTGTCTCAGTGCTGAGTATACTCTGTCTTATGATAGTCACTAATTGTGCCACAGGTCGGCTATCTAAATGCCAGCAATATTATGACTTCCCAGCTGTTTGTTCACTCACAGTGTTAAATTTCATGAGCTGATAAAGATGGATTGAGCATCACCTGCGTCTGAAGGGTCAGTGTCAGGGCAGCTAAAACAAAGATTGACTTTATGAAGCCCAGTAGTGCTGTAGTTGAGTCATGTATACGCCTCCATGACATGCCAAGCAACATTCTCAAGTCTCCGGATTTGCTCTTGCTCTCTTGAAAGCTATCAGATCTTTTTTGCATGGGGTTCAGCTCGGTATCCCTATTTGCCCAGCTTTAGATAGACAGTGTGAAACAGAGGCCGGTCCTGAGGCATGAAGCCAAACAAATACTGAGCCAAAGGCTGTCTGAAGGAAAGACCCTCAAACTCAGTCTACCATGTCTGGTTCTGAAATTCAGACGCCACTGCCATTTCCTCTCATCTGGGACTGTCATCTGTCTCATCCACCTAAGAGTCAGGTTGAAGGAATAGGAAGCACTTAACACTTGATTTAGAGATTGAGAAGAAACTGATACTTTGTCCAATCGCTTGGAATATCAGTGTTATTTCTAGTCATTGCATTTTATTATTTGAGGATTTTATTACCTATATTGTGTCCCACAATTTCCACGGAGCTGGTAAAACCTGATCTGTGACCAACAACCTTCATGCAGAAGCAAGGGTCTGCATTCCACCATCATTTTCACAGCGAGTGGTGGCGTGACGAGCTCAGTGACTTATCAGAGACGTGTGGGACAGTGACAGCTTTAGCGTGCACAGTCATATCGTAGAATACTTGGAAGGAACAAGTGGAGGAGGGGGGTCAGTTGTGGACAAGCATCTGCCTCCCATTTAGCACATAGCCTTCAACTGGACCACCTCGAGTGTGATATTCTGTGTAAAAGCTCCCCGGAGACCCGCAGAGCGGGGCTTGTTTCAGCACAGGCCCCGTGACTCTCTTAAGGTTGTTAGATTGATTACCTTCAATATGAAATGTATTTCATTTAGCAATACATCAGGTGTTAGATTTCCATAAAGGTTTATGACCATAGTAAATTTCTATAATTGTTGAGTGTTCTCTTGCTCTCCTCTTTCCTGCTCTTATTTTTTTGTATCTCTTGAAATTTATTGTTACATTTTTATAGACTGGTGTGAGCAGGGAGGGTAAGAACATAGAATACCTAAGCTTTTGTTTTTTTACTTACAATCCCTCAATTATGAGACAAATTTACAATTATAATCTTATAATTCATTGCAGCAGTTGATTTCTATTTTTTTTAAATGTTTACCTAATCAAAAGACTATTATTGAAGAATGTTTTTAATATTAACTCCATTTTCAGAAAAAAATCCTTAAAAAAAAACAATAAAATATATTCATTCATTCATTATCTTCCGCCTTATCCTATGTTAGGGTCGCGGGGTTGTTCCCCATGCCCATCCAGGGGACAACGTCTCAGGCGCTGGGCAGACACACCCAGGACAGGGCGCCAATCTATCGCTGGGCACACACCCACACACACTCTATATGGGGCAATTTGGAGAACTCAATTGACTTGATCCATATTTTTGGACTGTGGGAGGAAACCGGAGAACCCGGAGGAAACCCACGCGGACACGGGGAGAACATGGAAACTCCACCCAGATGGGGATTCGAACCGGGAATCCCTAGTGCTGAGAGGAGAAATGTGCTAACCACTAAGCCACCGTGCCGCCCCATGAAATATATTATTTGTTAATTTACATTATTTGTTTGGTTGAACTATCATTTCAACATACATTAATCATTGCTACCATAGTCACATGGGTCTGGGAGTACTTTGGAAAATACTTTTGATCAAACACAGTATTGCTGCATCAAAAAGGTCATGTATTTATTTTGTACAAAAACCCTAGCAAGTTTTCTGGGCTTAAAGTCATCAAGGTTGTTATTATCTGTCAATCTGACCATCCAGCAATGAGAAGAGCAAAAACCAGCATCTTTGTGTACATTGGTGTCCACAGCATGTGTGCATGTGAAGTTGCCATTGCATTAGGGGCATAAGTATAAGTATTTTAAAGAAACATATGCTGCATTCAAGACAAAGTCTTCTCCCTGAAATCCCATGTCAGTTTTAGCAGAGGTGAATGTTAAACAGAGGGCAGCCACAGACCAGATTTCTATCCTATTAAAAATGAAAGCACATTATTAATAGTAGAATCAGTTTGATGACCGTGGACTGTTAAATCTTATATAAAGTAAGAAACTGCAAAAATTTGAATTGCAAAACTTAATCTGTTTAACTTCTAAATTATTAAAAAGTCTAAGAAAGGAGGATGTGACCACATGGTAAACCTCTGTCCCAACGTTGTGTTGCAGTCATAAGTTTGTAAATTTGTTTAATTTCACTCATGGGAGAGGGGGGGGGTTCCCCATACCCATCCAGGAAACGTTTCGGGCGCTGGGCATAGACAGGGCCCCAATCCATCGCTGGGCACACACTCACACAGACAGACACACAAAGGCACGCTATGTTCAATTTACCTTGAATCTATGTTTTTGGTCTGAGGGAGGAATCCGGAGAACCCGGAGGAAACTCACGCAGACAATGGGAGAACATGGAAACTCCACCCAGATTTGGATTTGAACCTGAAATCCCCAGCGCTGAGAGGCGAACATGCTAACCACCATGCTGCCTATTTTGTCGTTACAAACACAAAAATTCTTCTTTTTCTTTTGGTCTGTTTAATTTGAAGGTTTAAGCAATTTAAGAAAGATTCAGATTTGAATTGTTGTGTCTTGATTTGGAGGTTTTGTCCATATGAGAGAAATGTCTCTGATGGAAGGAGAATGGTTATCATAATCTAACTTAATTGCAGGGTTTAAGTAATGAACAAATATGGATTTAAATTTTCCTAAATGCACATTTAAAACTCATCAAGTTTAAGTCACAGATGGAACCCACATCTGGATGAAGCGCTTGGTTCATCATGAGCTGATACTGTATCTTTTTATAGTCCTGTTGACGCAAATTTGACAGTTGCCCCCACCACCTTATAACAGCTGTAGTTTTTACTCCAACAAGCCCGCTCTTATGACTGAGAGAAACAGGCCCTTTACAAGCCAGCCCTGTAATTATATGCAGTTTGAAATTAAACTGTTAGTTTGCCTCGCTTCAGCTAATGTGCAACAGATGAGAATTGCCTGGTCCTTGAAAACGTGCCTTTCTTTTAGCACAGCTTATTTTTCGTGATCCTCAGTTGGCCCAGGAGTCACTGAGCTGTGATTGATGCAATGCTGTTTCATTGTGCAGAAGAAGCTGGGTCAGGGTCCAAGGACAAATCACAAAGGACAAGTGCAAAACAAACAAACCCTGAAACTAAGTCCTAAACCGACCTCCTGTCCTTCCAGTACCTCTGCATGATGCATTTCAAACGACCTCCCAATAAGAAAACCAAATTCAACAAGAACAGCTCGGACAAAGGCAACACTTGTGCACTAAAATTCCTCTGTACAAGAGAGCATAGAGACGAAGCTGGCATTTTGAGTTCTAGATGTCAGAATTTGGGTGAGCTCCCCAGCTGTGTCAGAGAGTTTGATGAGGGCTAGCTCAGGAATCACACCCCCTCTGAGCAATCACCCTCCTTCAGCTTCCTGTTAGGAGTACGCTTTCTGAACAGCGGCCAGGTAAGGATTTAGGGCTTAGATTTATGGCTGAAGGGGGAGCCCACAGCTGGGGTGGGGGGATTAGTCCAGAGCCAGGGCAGGAAGGTTTTGAGAGAATAAATCAGAGGGGGGTGGGGAGTAGGAAGTAACATCAACTAGACAAAGATGAGGTGAAAACTGATAATTACAATAAGTTTCAACTGAAAGACAGGAAAATCCAGACCAGTTTAGGGATCTGTGGGAGGCAAAAATTATATTACCTTACAGTGTTTTATGGCAGCAAGTACAATGTTTTAAATAGAAAGGCTACTATTTGTGATATATTTCTGGCCTCAACCACCACAGACACTTTTAAAATTTTTAAATATAAAATTTTGAATTCTCTGTGGTTATCCCCCCCTCACCCCAACCCCCAGCTATTCATTACCATGGCTTGGGCTGATCATCTCCACACATTTTGTCTCCCCACATCCTGCTTTTACAGAAAGGAGACTATGACTGGACAAATTAGTTACTGGACAAATCAGTACTACAACTGGGATGTATGCTCACACTTTAATCACTAATTGGCTAAAACATATCCTTACACAGAGCATCCACTACTCTTTCTGTGAGGTCCTCAGACATATCCTCTGTTTATGTTATGATACTCTTTTACACATGGTTTATGGACTTTGATTCCTGTTCTTTTAATGAAACAAGGCACCCACTCAGACCGGTCATCCCACTGAGTAAAAACCATTTAATTCCAATTCATTCATTCATTGATTATCTTCAGCTTTATCCTATTTTAGGGTCGCGGGGGGGTTCCCCATGCCCATCCAAGGGAGAGGGCGCCAATCTATCGCTGGGAGGAAACCGGAGAACCCGGAGGAAACCCACGTGGACACGGGGAGAACATGGAAACTCCACCCAGATGGGGATTCGAACCGGTAATCCCTAGTGCTGAGAGGCGAACGTGCTAACCACTAAGCCACTGTGCTGCCCTTAATTCCAATTTGACCTTCAAATTATCTGCTAATCCTAAAGTTTTGAATACTTTTATCATACGTTACAAAGCGTTACAAAATAATGTATAATTTTGCTCAACTGTGACAAAGTCTAATTTTTTGGTTCTGTCAAATGACTTTTAGGACTTTTTGTTTGAAAATCTAATGAAAGTTTATTCAATTTAAACAGAAATTTCTAAAGAATTCCCATACTTGCAAACACTACTATAAATAACTGATCCACAATGGCCTTAACAAAAGCTCACATCCACAGTCTGACCTGGAAGAGGTGACAAATATTAAGATTTCAGATGTATTATATAGTGTTTCTGCAAATAATTTAATAAGAAACAATTAAGTGATTATTATATGGACATGCAATACACTTTAGGTTTACAATTTAGTTGCAATAAACAAAGTATATAATGGAATAAATGCAACCATGTTTCAGGGTTTGCACTGTGCTCTTCAGTTTCAGTCAAGGGAAGGTTTGATTAGTTTAGTTTGCATGTTATTCTCTTGTCCTCATGGATTTTTTCCAGGACTTTTAAGTGAAATGGTGACATAAAAAAAATCCCCAGGTGCAAACGTGACTGAATGTCAGCCCTGTGATTGCTTTTTGCCATTTTTGTAACTTTTATAATAAAATACTCAGAGTTCTAAAGCTATGGTGTTTATTAAATGAAGGCATTGCTTCATAGAAATATATCTTTATAATATTTACATTTGTAATATTTCTTTCTTTCCACTGCATGCAAGTATTTTTTTGGTGTCCACATTATGGTTAATTTACTTACTTTACATTTTTACATCTATTATACTGGATTTCCCCTAAATAAACATTTAAATGTGAAGCCCATCTGCTGCGTTGTAAAATGTACAACAAAAGCTAAAAAGAACCACAATTAATTTAATGTGGCGGTACTTTAAAAAAAAAAAAAAAAAAAAAAAACGGTTTAAGGTGCTGGTTTTAAATGCAAGCTCTAGTTGAGCCATGGTGTCACTGTTCAGCCCTCAATGTCAAGTTGCTTGAATACAAATGTTGCATGTGATTCTGGGACAGATTAATGCTGCAAGTGTAACTTTCAACATAGTAGTGACATCATTATGATATTGTGTGTGGGGCTTGAATAAAAATAGTCTTATAGGAAATTTTTGTCAGGTTTCACCACAAAATATTATTTACTAAGTACCAGCAATGAGTAACATTACTGTATATTGTTAATCATTGTAAAGATAACAGGGATTTGCTGCAAATCAACAGCAAAAAAAAATTCTGACTGCATTGAGGTAAATATAATTCAGTAGGAAGAGCAGAGCAAGAGGTGACAAGTGCAATTAGCCCAGCAAATCAGCAGCATGAAACCCAAGAGCACTGCCTTAGAATCATACAAAAACAAACACAACCCATTCCTCACACACACAGGAAATCAGCACGCCATGACCTAGTGTAGGTGTTAGGGTGTCCTGGAACTTTTGTTAAACAGGCACACACACTGGAAGAGGTCCCTGTGTGTCCAGATAATAAAAGACTGCTGCCGGGTGCCGCCAGTTCTCGTTACTGAATGAGGAGGGCAGGAGTCTGCTTCTCTGCCTGGCCTCCTCCTTCAAAGCCACCCCTTCCATATCAAATGTGGTGCTTAAAGTAACCAGAGAGCAGGCTTTTACTTTTCTCTAAATTAGCTCAGGCAACTCAATTTTGGTGTGGTTTCACTTCCACCAACGTCTGCACGGCTAGCACACCATGATGTCATTGCTGGGTTGTGAGCACATGTGGAGGAGGGAAAAAAAAAAGAAAAAGTTTCCCTATTTAGCAGTAATTTGTAACAGATCTGAATTAAACCAATTGCCAAGAGTTCACAAGACATCCAATTAAGTTATTGTAAACTCCCAAAGTTTGGAGTTTTGCAGGTGCTGCAAATTGGGGTCAGGGCCTATCAAATCAGATTGCCCCATGCTGGATGATGCGGTATTTAAATGTGATATGCAGGGACTTCACTTCCTCTTAGCTTTTCATAACCAAAAAGAAAAAAAAGATAAATTCTGGAAGAAAGTTTTTTTTTTCTTTTTTAGGTGGAGGTGGTGTGGGGGGGGCAACATCTGCCAAAGTCTTCAAAGCTGAAGAAGGGTCCTATTGTCAGCAAGGACAGCACTCAGACAAAAGTTCAAGGATCTATGAGCAAGCAGGTTGGCTTGCTCCAGACTTTGGTACTTTGGGCTTTGGCTTATGCTCTTCACTGGGTCCATCAGTATCTGGGGAAGCAGCCAGTAAGCTTGCATACACTATGTCAAATCCACACGTTCAAGTGGCCGTTTATAGGGAGGAAACAACACGGCACATACAAACACTGCTTATAGGATCAGAAAAATCTCAGGCACAACATTACGCACCACCTGAAGACAAGCAATTACACGTCAAGGCTTTATTTGGAGCTTTCTGCCACAGAGCCGCAGCACAGAAAAAGCATATCCAGCAGCCTGGCATTATCAAAGGAGTGTGGTTGTGGAGAATTGCTTCAGTTTACTTATCCATTAACACTAGATGTGTGACTGTGTCTAATACACAGTAAACCTGTTTTATTTCTGTGCAGACCCATTTAAACCATAAATGTCTTGGAATTACCATCATCCAGATTCTACAGAGAAAACCTCATCTTCTGAATCTGGAAACGATTAGAAATACATTCAGTATGACAGAATGTATATATTTCAGACGGCCAAAAGGATGCTAGCAAGATAATATTAACATGCCCTCACAACGTCAGTAATGTTTTTTGGCTGCTACTGTTTGGAATGACTCAACTAAATGAAAAAAGAAGCACATGAACCCCACTTGGCAGTGAAATTTTGGCCCCAAATTGTCCAGTGTTTAAGCCAGATCTGAGCTGTGTGTGTGCTCATATTTCTAAATGCGTAGGAAGCAACATCACTGCAAGATACATCAGTGTCTGACACACCAGACATCAACAATACCAATTCAGATAAAGCATCCATCGCTTGTATCAAGAGACCCCAGGCATGCCAGCATATGAATAAAACACTTTTTAAGTCAGCTTTTCGTAATTGATCCCTCACTTATCCATTGACATTAGGTGGTGAAATACATATGTGTGTGTGTATATATATATATATATATATATATATATATATATATATATATATACACACACTCCCACAGTGCAATAACATGTATCAAGGTAAATTAAATGTGCCAAATTGCCCAATATAGCGCATTTGTGTCTATATGAGTGGGTGTGTGCCAAGTGCCCTGAGATAGATTGCCGCCCTGTCCTGGGGGTATCTGCCAAGTCTCCGAAACCTTATCCCCTGGATGGGCATATGGACCCCCCCCATTCCCACCCTTGATCTTGAATAATGGTCATGTTATTCAAATATAGCCTTGGAAGTAAGTGTAAGGAGGAGGAGTGAGATTAACCAATCACATTTGTCTTAACATTAAAAGCCATTTTTTTTCTGCAAGTACAGACTTCAGGTTAGATGAGAATCTGTAGCAGAATAATCATTTGAGTGTAATGCTGAAATTCCAGGTAGCCCTCATGACCAAGAACTCTGCAGTCTACTCATTTAGTTGTGCTGCTCTAGTCAGTTGTTCCATAATAAAACTCACTGTGATAAACGATATGCTACTTAATTACAGTATCCAAACTCCTCTCACCACATTTCTTTTCTGTTTTTACTTAAGGTACCACCAGCTCCTCATCCTCAAGAACAGAGCACTAAAGCAATGATCTTTCAGCAAGCTCATCATCTTCACTTAGGATCAGACAGACTTTAATGATTGAACTTACACACACACACAATATATATATATATATATATATATATATATATATATATATATATATATATATATATATAATAATCTGTATTTTGATGTACTTTCCAATGACCAACAATCCAAAGAGAATAAGTCCCCAATAACCCCTCCTCCCCAGTCACTATCACTGTTTGGGGTTCCATGCTAAAACAGCATTTATGCAATACAATATAGCAAAAAAAGCTTAATTTATTTAGCAATTTTAATGTTGAAACAACACACTACTAGGTCATTTTTTCATAAAAAAAAACAAAACAAAACAAAACAAAAAAACATCTGATGCAAACATTGGAGTGATTTAGCATGTACAAAGTATCTTTCAGCAAGTATTTGGAAACTGGAGTACCCAAATAAACACTTTAGTAAAAAGGATACACAGACTTCACTGGTATTAGTGAAATTCATTTTGCTCACTACATGCACATTATTAATAATTCCACTGGTAGCAACAAACCACCAAACCAAGCCTCCCTTTAGGATTCTCTTAAAACAGCTAAAGTCTGGAACAGAGAAACACCACTAATTTGGATAAAGCTTTTTAGGAGTTCATGGCAAGATTTGCCGTTTACATACCACAAATTATTTGACCTGAGGGTATACTTGGTCTTCTAGATCTCCTCTTGACCTTCACCGTACCCCTGACCTACCACTTCCTTACGTCCTGTACTTCAGAAACCGGAAACCCAAGAACACCCAGGTATGTTTTTATAACCTTCCTCTCCCTGTTCGGTATCGACGACTTTTATTTTCAGATGTTCGGACAGTTGTTTTAAGGTGTTCATGGTTGCTGAGTATTAGTACAATGTTGTTGGATTTTTGGATATGACAATTAATTTGTCCAAATGATTTATTTATTGACCTTTACGATACTGTGAACGTCCAAACATTTGTAACGGTACAATTGGATGTTTAAGCATGCATTTTAAGTTGCTTAAATATTAGGTTTCCATTTCAAACAGTCTGTATATAAAAATCAAGCGAAAAAAACTAAATGTGTGCAATTTTACAAATACATTGAGTGAAGTTGCATTATAAAATATAGAATTATCACAATTCACGGATCAAATTACATTCTAAATTATCAGCTTTGGGCAAATATTAGTTTTACCACAGAGCTAAATTAATAATCTATTCTTCTACAATACACATTTTCTTAAGGTAAGTAACCGCTGAGATGACTTTTTTTCAGGAACTATGACCACTACACAACAGGCAGATGCTGGCTTCAGTCAATCTGTTTGAACACTTTGAAATACTTTTGATTTTAGTTTCTTTTTTAAGATTTAAGAGCACAATATTGGAATTCACAACATGGTGGTCTTAATACAAGATTGCTGTATGTCTATCGATCAGTTCTCTGTTATCAAATAACTGATAACTTAAATGGCTACTAAATTTGGTGGTCCATTGATTATATATTTTGCTTGTCTTCAATATTTGGATTTTGAAAAAAACAAACAAAAAAACAAACAAAAGAAAAAACTGCTGGCAACTTGATTAGGAAGCTGCACTACAAACTAAATCTCAGCCATAATTCTGAAAAAAAATTTTATGGAACCAAAAGCTCTAGCATTAAAAACGCTTGACAAGGTAGAACTGGACTTTTTTTTTTCCACTTCAAGTGGTATGTGGCTTTCCTCGTGCCCAGTCTCCCTACACCACATATTTGCTGTTTTGACCGCTCACTCTGTGAGGAAAGGAAAAAAAAAAGACTTCGAAAAAGCAATGGAAAGACTCTTGGAGTGCCAAGACTGCAGCCATTTTACTCTAAAAGTATTCACAGTGATGCAATGGGACTGTTGTCGGGTTTAACTTACAGGAAAACCACAGGTACGTGTACACACAGACACACATACAGAGTTGTGGTAGCGCCGCACCATGATGGATATTCAAAGCATCCAAAGGGGTTTCTATTCAGACCGTTTAGTGCCTCTGTCTGAAGTCAAACTCAAATAACGGTGATGCAAAATGTGCACTGTTCCTTCTGTATTTCACTGTGCAACCCAGAGGAAAAAAAAAAATATATATATATATATATATAAAACCTTATTCACTGTATATATATTCTAACAGACACTGTAAATGGTGGATTTACAGCAGGGACGTGGCTCTGCATGGTCCCTTCAGACTGAGCCTCCAACAGCTTGGCTGCGGCTGCAAAGAGGAGCCGACGAGAGGAAGTCATTAAGAGGTCACAGAGTCTTCCTGAGCGCCTACGATGTCATCTAGCAGACGAGTACCGTGCCCTGGAATTCATCTCGTGCCATTTTCAGTCTGAATGAGAGTGTCAAGCACGTCTGGGCCTCTGGTCTCCATTTTTCCAGATTTGAGTTCTACACTTTGGGCACAGATGACTATCAATTCAATTCCACGTGGAAAAAAGGGAAGTTCGTATTATGAATCTCATAAAATTCCCAATGCAGTTATTTTAAACAATTTAATAGAAGCCAGTTTTCTTTGCTGATTATTACAATATGAGCATGCATTAGGAATATTTTAAATCCAACACAGCTGCAATCAATCGAGTGATTTTCTTGGCTACTAACCGGGTTAATTGATAAATGTGGTAAAGTGAAGTCTAGTCCACCCCCTCAGCGTAGGCTTTTTAGAGAAATTCAAGAATGGAAAAAAGATTCAATGGAAAGACAGTCCAGCATATTTTATGAGGGGTGTCAATTTTACTACTCGAATGCACTTTTGCAATATCAAAGCACTTCCTTTTTTAAACAGAATTTTTAAATATCCTGCTTCTCCGTATCTCAGCTTTTGGAAAAACAGATTTACCAAAATGGATTTATGTGTTGCTACACACCAGAGCTCCTTGCTTTTATCAAGATTCATGAATGATGACGTAAAATGGGTACTTTTACCAATGAGAGTTAATGGTTTTTCTGAATCAGGGTGAAGGAACTGGATGGACTACATTTCACAGGTTAATAAGAAAACCATTAGTTCCCCCCCCCCCCCCCCCCCTTTGTCCCCCAAACCCCAAAGGAAATGTGCCCAGTATACTGTGATCTAGAATGATAAATAAAACACCTGGTCAACCTCAACACAGTTTTCTAAAAAAAACAAACCTTGGAGCAATCTTCCATCACAGCCTGCAAATCATAATACTGAACATTTTTAAAATAGAAGTGCATTTTAAAACAAATCATAATTTACTAACAAGTGAGCAAAAATGTTTAAGGAGTTAAACATCGCAGCCTGGTTCACTGAGCATATTCATACTGAGCTTTCAGGACAGATGTGCTTACCATCCTGTTCCATGACATACGTGAACTTTGTGTCCAATCAGAAGCAAAGATCAATGCAATCCATGATTTCAGTTGAGTGATTAGTATGTTTAAGTCTGTAACAACAGTTTGAACAGAGCAGACATGGGCTTCACCCTAACATCTTGGAAGATCTGTAGGCATGCAGCTTTGAGCCTAGTGGTGAAAGAGCCGACCGCAGGTGGACGGCTTTGCTGAAACCTGATCTATAATACACACAAGCTTCTGATCGCTCATGTCTGGGCCTCGGCAAGCAGGAAAAGAAGCCCATTCCCAAGTCTCCCACTGCATATATTTCAGGAGCTCTCAGTTCACCCTCACTGACCTACAGCAAATGAAGGAAGGACAGCAAAAGAAAATGCAGCAAAATACTTGTCAAGAAACACCAGTTTTAATTAAAAATAATGGCCCTCAGAAACACATCCGGGTAAGATTTCACAACTCAACATGTTAAATGACACAACGCTGTGTGCCTGATCACGGATAACGCCAAACTCAGGATGTAAACCGAGTCTAGGTTTAATTCAAAAATGAGCTTGGGTCGGTCAACTTTGTTCTCCGATGTTTCCTTTGGCATGAACGTTGGTTAGATATATATATTTCTCACCAGCTGTTTCCTTGTCTAAGGATTAGAGAGTCAGGCTTGATTCGCCTTGAGGCAGCTATGCTGCCCAATGTGGGAAAAGTTCTTCCGGCCCGATCACAGTTTAAGCATTTGTAGTCGTTGGAGTACAATACATATAGTGTCTGGCTTATCTACAATTGGACCTTATTAGGTCAGGAATAGAATCATTAACATTATGTGGTAACAAAATAAGGCAGCTGAGTACCATAATAACCAGGTTACCCAATCAAGTTACATTTTTCTCCCGATGACACAAACATAATTCCATATGTTCCAAAGAAAAAAATGGCAAAATTCACTAAGCTAAAATTTTCTAAATGTGATTCAGTGGCACTGTAAAAAAAACAGTTAAATATTTGAGCGTGTGACTTGGTTTTGGTCAGAAATGTTTGTTACTAATATTAATACTGGTTATCTATTAAAAAAAAATAAAATAAAAAAAAAATTCAGATTAAGCATTATTTCCCCCCCTTTATCATATCCTTACACAATGTTATCTTAATAATTTCAGGTGTTTTGAATATTTGAATTGCATTTATTTTTTTGTCTACTGTTTTAATGTGAGTGATCAATACGCAATAAATTTACATGATTTGTTAAGCCATCTTGACTAAAAACAATAGAAATTCAAAGCTCTTGGAAAAAGTTGCAAAACATTTCTAAACAAATAATTTTTTATGGACCTTCGTTCTCTTGGTACAAATTTTATAAACAGGACCCCATTTTGCATGAACTAAATATCCTGCATAAGTCAGGGAGGACTATGTAAAGAGACGAACAGTTCCATCAGCCCCTGAAGAGAAGACCCAGGGTTGGGAGGGGTGGAACACCACATCGAGCACCCCTAACTCATGGGTGATTGTATGGCCTTTTAGAACTTTAACTGGGACTATAAGAGGATTCTGCAATAAGTCACTGTGAAAGAAAAAAATAACAGAATTTAGAACTTTGATATAAAGAGTTTTTATAATACCATAAAAATGTATTTATTAATATGAACATACATTGTCATGCTTAAAAGTACATACACAATAAACCTAATTCACTGGAAATATAGTTTGCATGATAAGTAGGTAATAGTGTACAAAAACTGTCTGTACAGAAGAAGCTGTGGAGATGTGAATAAAATGAGGAGAAAAGAAGGGGAGGAGTTGGGTAAAGTAAAAATTAGAAAGTAAGGTCAGGAGTCACAGTGTGTTGGGGAAAGCAAGAAAGACAAAGAACAGAGAAGTCTTTTAAAAGCAAAGAAAAAGGAGACAATCTGAACTTAAGGCAGATGGAATGACACTCACTTATAGACCATCCCGTGACAGACGATGACGCTTCCATCATCCGACCCTGAGGCAAACAAGGGGTAGTTCTTGTGGTAGGCCACGCTCCTAAGAGCCTTCTTATGGTGTCTGAATGGTCACAGACAGAAGACAGACACAGTCAGTAGTGATAAGGGTACTACATCAGAAAGGCCTGGCATTCGTTTTATTTTCCCCAAGGAACCAGTGCAGAAACCTCAATTGTCAAAACATTTGCGCATTTGCACTCACCGGAGCATTTTGTAGGGCTTTGTGGACAGATCCAGGTCAAACCAGGCCAGTCGACAGTCGTAGCTGCCACAGATTATGTTATCACCTGGTAAAGTGAGAAACAGAGCTGAACACTGCTAAAAATATTTCAGTTAAATAACCACTCAGCATGCAGTTATAACAGGATGATTTCTGACAAGCTTCCACTGTTGCACCTCTGGAAAGTACCTTACAGCAAACTAACTTTAAAGCAAACTGTTATCAGGAAAAATATATAAGCAATAACTAGAATTAAAACACAAACAAATATAAGAGCAATTTAGGCTTTAATTATAAAAAAATTAATAAACCAACAGAAAAAAAAAAAACATTAAGCTTTTACCACATAATCTTTTTAATTTCCAGATATAAACCACACAGAAAGCCAGAGCTAAAAGACCAGATTACATAAGAAAAGACCCAAGAACCTGGGCAGTCTGGTTTAACACTAAAAATAGGACTGGTCTTAAATGTCCTGCTCTGCATTCAATAACCAAATAAATTATTAAAAATGTCTTGGCGCTGCTTCATTAAAAAAAAACAGATGTACAAAATATTAAATGCTTGGGTGTGCCTTAATATATTTTTTTTAATATTCACCAGAAAGATTTTTTTATTCACAAAAAAATAGACAGACAGGGACAGACGAAAAGCCAAAAAATAATAATTTATGGCCCTCCTGTCACATCCAGCCCTTTGGCTGTCCCTGTCTGTCCCACAAATGGTCAATGGAAAATTACAAATTAATTTGAATGAATGTATTAATAAGGGTGTTAAAAATAATTATATGTTATAATTATAAGTATTGACATAATTACACATATATATATATATATATATATATATATATATATATATATATATATATATATATATATATATATATATATATATATATATATATATAAAAATATTACAATATATATTAATATATACAATAAATAAACAATCTGTGACCCATACCTGCAGGATGAACTGCCAGACTGGAGATCCATTTGCAATTAGCCACAAGCTTTTTAGTTAGCTCCTGCTTGATAAGGTTGTAGACTCTCACATAGCGCTGGGTGGCTACGAAGAAGTAGGGCCGGATAGGATGGAAGGAGACACACTGTACCATGCCTTTGTTTTTCCGGAAGGGGTCCTGTGTGCGTCTCTTGCTCACCTGGTGTATTACCACCTGTAGACTGCTGCTGCTGTCAGGCATGACACAGGCCAGGTAGTCACCTTTGCTGTGCCAATTCACCTGTCTTACAGCCTAGGGAGAGACAAAAGGTCAGGGAGAAACACACTAAGTAAGAGGAAAATATTTAGATTACAAGGTCGATGGTCAAAATCATTATGTGGTAACTTCACAGACATAATCCAATTATAACCTCAAAGACACCTCAAGACTGAATTTATGACTATTAATGTTGCCTGTACCAAGTTGCCAGCTGGTGAGTCGACTTTCCAGTAGTTTTAATTGGACACTGGAGACGTCTAAGATTTCTTTCCATTTCAGGAAAAAGACGACCACAATCTTATGGGTTTTGCCAATAGTTAAAAGCCTCTTGGCTACAGTTCTTGTGAGGAACAAAAGGTCCCGTGAGGAAGAGATGAAGTAAAAAATATAAAAATGTCATCATTTCTTCTGATTCTGCACTGATTTAATCTAGATCACCGTTTGAAACAAATACCTTAACTACAAGTGGCTGAATGATCCCCGTCAACACAGTCAGTCACAAAAAGGATTGGAATAGTGATAATTTAAACCTTCAGCATACCTTCGGGTGTGTAAGAATGAGGCGCTGTCCCTGTTCGTGATCCTTGCCCACAGCAACAGACCACTGCACCGGCTGCTCCCTAGCCTCCTCTGGTTCTTCATAGGATGCGATGATTTGATCGGTGGCACTGGAGATAAGGCGATCTCCAAGTCCAGGGTTAATTAGCACTACAGTTTCGCCACTACACACAGGCAAACACAGACAGAGAGACACAGACAGACAGAGAGAGAGAGATAGAGAGAGAGAGAGAGACACAGAGAGAGACAGAGAAAGAGAACCGACAGACAGAGAAAGACAGAGACCGACAGACAGAGAGAGAGAGAGAGAGAGAGAGAGAGAGAGAGAGAGAGAGAGAGAGAGAGAGAGAGAGAGAGAGAGAGAGAGAGAGAGAGAGAGAGAGAGACAGACAGACAGACAGAGAGAGAGCGCAACTTTAGTTCCTACATCTCAGACATGTATTAGCAGGACTTAGATTTATGTACGGACTTAACAGTAAAGATTGTGATGTTAATAGGGAAAGGTTTGTGTGTTTACATTCTAAACTATTAAACTTGAGCATAAAAGTGTGACGTTAACTTTACAGTAAAACATTTAAGACATTCTAAGCTTCTAATAGTTTGCAGAAGGCCCTTTTCTTGTTTCACACGATAAGGCTTATGGAGTACATGAGTCGAATTCTATTTCAGTTTTGATCTTCCATTCCTTATACACTGATTACTTACTATTCCAATATAAAATAGCACATCCACCTTCAGATTAAGAAACTAAATTTATATTTTCAACAGTCAAATAAGTAAGTCACACAAACAATTGGAAAATGTCAACTTTCGGCATTGTAATTAACTATTGCTTAGTACTCCCTACACAATTTGAAGAAGAATCCTTCATTTTGGAATCTGCTTTAAAATTAATTTACTATCTAGCCAATTTAAGTACCAAAGCAAACAGAAAGCAAGACTATGGATGCTCAGCCCCAGAACTTCTCAACACCTTTGGGATAAAATGCATGTGGAATGTTGAATGTGCGCCAGGTCGCCTTATTCCTCATCACTAAAGGTCGTTTCCCTGCACAAACCATTGGACAGCATATGCTGTTTTTTGGATCACTAACAGGCCAAATTGAACACTTGTTAACATAAAAAGGTTTAATTCCCACTCATGTTCACAACGATGGCCCGGTTAAGTTAGAGTCAAGATAATGAAAAGGCAACATGGAGTTGAGTGACACAAAAATTTCACATCTGCAGAAGTGGAGAATATTATAAATGGTCTTGAAAAAAATAAGAATCAGCTATTAATCAATTAGCTGCAAAGCTTATAAGTAAGCTTGTAAGTATAGTAACCGAAAGCTTAAATAAATTCTTCTGACATGAATTAGAAAAGTACAACTTGCACACTTTAATACTAATGTATTAGTAATACAAGTAATTTAATATTGTGAATTGAGAAGTTAAGCAATGTCCTGAGCAATGTTTCTGTGTTTTCTTCCCTTGATTTGTCTCAGAAAAGAGACGGTGCATAAAATAGGGAGCTGCATGCAATAGAAAGAAGGAGAAAAAGCAGCACATGACAATTGTTACTAGTATTACTTGCCAAATACAAGACATTTTATTATTTCTAATAGTAATTACTAATGCATTACTATTATAGTGTAAAAGCTCATCACTAATATATTAATATACCATTTTTTTTACAAAACTACAGAATGCAATACTCAAAGTACAACTGAATTAGTGATCCATCTGTATTTCAACCCGTTTTGTAATTGTAACATTTACATTGTCATTTAGCAGATGCTGTTATACAAAGCGACTTACAAATGAGAGAACACCACAAGTCAGTATTTAAAGAAAAACAAGGTACACTGTAGAATAATCAAACATGATCATTATCCAATCTGTCTTCTAGATTATTATTATATTTTTTTCATAGCAAGTGCTTTTTGGAAGAGATGTGTTTTGAGATGTTTCTCAAAAATGCCAAGTGCCTTACAGACAGTGTGGGGGAGATCATTCCACCATTTATGGAGTGACAATTAGCAACAGTTCGCTTGGGCTGGTTGAACACAAGTCAAGCTGCAGAGTTTTAAAACAGCTGTAGAGACCTGATTGTGCAAGCTGGGAGACCGGCGAGCAACGCATTCAAATAATTGAGCTGGGATAGGATGAGGCCATGGACAGCTAAGTAGCCTGTTCACTTAAGAAAGGTCTGAACTTCCTGATGTTGTAGGTAACTAACTGATTGCCATATGCATGTAACTGTATAGGAAAAAAAAAACTTCTGTTCTATGTTTTTAAATATACATTTTTAATTACTTTTCTCTCATCACAGCTCAGTTGTTTCTGTCAATGCTCTATCAATCTGGCCTTGTGCACCTTCATGGCTTTTAATTAAAAGTAATACTAATTAGTCAGTAGTGACTCCATCTGTACACCTGCTACACTGTAAGACACAGCAGTCACATTCCTAGAATTCAAAAGAAAGTGGGAATTAAATGGCTCTTACTAAGTGACAGCGACCAGACACACTGCAGGGTTTGGACTCCACATCACACACTTCACAGGTCCACTCACTTCCATCGTCTTTAGACAGCGGGCTGTACTAACTTCCCAGAATTTCACTGTGCAGTCATCTGAACCTGAGGTAAAGAGAACAAAAAAATGTCTTATTACTTTGATTATTTTACACAACAGTAACACAAAATCAGAGTCAATAATCAAAGTAAGAATGAGAAGAAAGAAGTGTGACAGCCAAGTGCTACACTTTAATTAAAGGATAATTTTTTAAACCTCCCATAATTTGGGTTTCAAATTGTTTTCGGTACAAAAACACACGGAATGGGTACAGTATTTAGATAGCATGCAAAATCCTGCCACTTTAACAAGGCTATACAATATAACTCAAGTTAAAATCATCCATGTTGATGTCAATGAATCCCTATACAAACCAAAATCAGTTCATGTTTCTGTTTAACATAGTGGAGACTTTTTTTCAGACATAGGCTTAAATGTCTAACTTTACTTTTTACAGTCAATGCATACAGCCACCTGTAACAACAGAGTATTCATCCAGTATGAGAATGTAGATAATGGCTACAATGGCAACATTATGAAATAGTGTTGAGCAAACTTTGATCATTCAAATACCCAGTGCTAGCCCTGGTCACTTCAAGATTTATATAAAATGTATATAAAGATTCCAACCCTAAAAGAAGAACTTGTTAATTTGATTGAAAAAGGGTACATGACATGATCCTAATCTGTACATTTAGGCTACCCCATGTTATAACTCCCCTCAGCAGCAGTAAAACCCATTGCTTGAACCTTATGAGAACAAGATTAATGCCCTCTTCAACAATACATCAAGATGTTCTAGAGCACCAATGAAAGGTCGTCTTTCACTGCATGCAAAGCATGCAAAGGTGTCTCGTTTGAAACTTTTTATACCTGAATGCTTCATAAATGCAAGGAAAACAACTTAAGCGAGTCTGGCTGGAGGGTGGAGTGTAATAACTCTTCTAACCATAATTGCTTTTTAAGTAGTGAGCACTATGTTGACGGATATAGAAAAGTAGGGACAACCCCAGTGGCAATGGCCTAGAGGTCCGTCTGGCACACATAGCTGTGGTCTTCAGCATAAATCTCTTTGACTCCGGCAGTTAGACACATCGCACGGACACATAATTGTAGGTGTGAAGCTGTATGCATAAATGCATGCCCCCCCCCTGTATTCACATATTGACATGTAAATATAGTGGAGGTTCAGGTTCAGGTCTTACAACATAAAAAAAAAAAATCCTTTTAGCAATTACAGACTGTAAACAAAAAGATTTACACAATTCAAATGATTCAAAAAGTATTCCTGAGTAGGTACTTTAAAAGACGGTGCCTAATTGTACTGACCTAAATGCTAAGGGTTCCAGTCTAAGTTTTTACTGCATTGTCTTTGAGAAATCACCCTCAAAAGCCTTAGCACCATATGGAGACTATATCTGTAGATAAGCATTAGTTAAATGTACTATAAATAAAGACTGTAAAGCATAAAGCTTTAATAATAAGCCGTTAATCATAAGCAGAAACGTTTTACTGGTTAAGAATGTTAAAAGGAGATGACACTGGGCACAATGACGAAACAGTTCCATTTTAGTGTCATTACTCCAACGGACATTATTCCAAAACTTTTGGTTTAGACAGATTTTTGCAAGCATGAATCATCTTGCTATATTTTTTATTAGGAAAAGCAATTTTACCAAAGCACAGACCTATGAAACTGGTTGCATCTTTATCTAATCTAGTGGTTATGTTCAGGGCAGTTGTAGGCTTGTGGTTAAGGAACCAGCCTTGTGACTTGAATGTCTCGGTTGGATTGTCAATCCCACCAAGACTATGGCTGCCCACCGCTTCTGGCATGTGTGCTCACTTCACACAATGTGCATTTCATTGCAGGGATGGGTTAAATATGAAGGACAAATTGCTGTGTGTGAACAGAAGGCAAAATAGATCACTCACTCACTTAACACATTAAGTGCTAACAGATACCTCTAGACCACTAGCTCTTCAGTTTTTCTTGAACAGTAATAGACTGACCTTGGGCTGAACTTCCTGGCACACCACTTTAGGATGTCTACAACTGAATTTAATTTATAAAAACTATAAATAAACAATTTCATTTTACAATTGTACAATGTTTTACAATTGTTCACAACACTTGTTTACTTCATCTTATTGCACTACATTGTACTGTTTTATGGAGTAACTGATCTATGTAAAGTGTGTTGATCACAACTGCTATACCATGACCATTTGTTGATTTAGTTGAAACTTGATAGATTTAATGTAAAAAAAAAAAATTATTTAATCATACTGAATCAAATTGTGGGGAATACTCAAGTATTGAAAATAATCAAATCTTTGGCTTAAAGAATAGATATTGAATCGAATTGTCATGAAATCTCCGTTCAAACCCCTTATAAGCTAACGTTTCCCTGGTTATGCCACATATTAACTGCTTTGATTGCAGCTCCGACATCAAACTCAGTTTTTGATAAATTTAGTTACCTCCACTATTTACTTTCTTACACATTTTATATATGAAGGGTCTATTTGAATTTTAGTTTGCTAGATAAATTAAGGGAAAGTCAAAAGGGAAAATCAATTGTGTTTTTCATGTTTTATGAGATTATTTTCTACTCGTGTCAGTGTGGGTTTTCTCGGGTTTCCTCCCATAGTCCGAAAAAATGGATTCAAGGTGAATTGGCTGCTTTTAATTGCCCCTATATAGTGTGCGTCTGTGTAACTGAGTGTTTACTCAGAAATGAATTGGCTTACTGAGATGAGATTCAGGTTAAGTTTGTGTTAAAGTATTTTAAAACCACCATTTTTAGTTCAAATATAAACAATCAAAAACAATCTAAAAAAGTATAATAATTTTTAATTCAACTATAAAGATTTTATTATTTATGATATGAGCCAACACATTAACCATCAATAACGAGAGCAGGAGAAGTCAGCCTCAGGATATGGACTATTTACAAAAATATTTAAAAGAAAAACGTAACATTATCTGATGATTTATTTCTTAAATGGATTTACTTTTGCTCCTGGTTTCAATTGGCACAGGGTGCTTGAGTGTGTGGTGTTCCAGTAGGTTCACTGAAATGAACACTTCCTGTGTGTGGCAGAGGCTCAGGCTTGGAATCGCATGCTTCTGACCTCTAGTATCTCCTGTCTCCACCCTTCTAATTTGTAGTTATGTTTGTCATTCTCAGCTTTATAGATCCTCCTATATTCAGCCATTCACTGGCACAGAGCAAGTGAGGAAACAAGATGTAAAGTAATTTAAAGACTCAGTAACATGTTAAAAAAAGAGCAGGTACACAATACAGCTAAAGAAATCCACCCAATTATACTTGCAATGAAATCTTTAACATCAGGGCCGTTGTGATGTTGGTTCCATTCTTCCCTTTTTGGCACATGAGCACAGGGGTTAAATGTAGCTTTTAATTCCTTCTAGCCACATTGTTTTGTGTAGAATGCTGTTAGTGTGGTTCGTATTTCTGCCTGTGCAGTATAACTGACACTTTATGTGATTGCTGGCTGGGCCTGTAGTGTGACAGTTTAAAACAAGTCTTCAAATAATAAAATCTATTGAAATAAAGACGTTTTGTATTGGAGTACGTGTTGCTGTGTTTGATTAAAAGAGGCAAAAAGAACAAAGAAAAAGCTTTAACTCATAACAAACTACAAACAGCTTACGTTTCCTACAACATGTTCCCCATCCTATGACGACGCTGTCTGGGATTTTACTGCCACTAGTGTAAAGACTTCTCAAAGTTTCCCTATTTGTTTATAGCAAAGACTCCTTTGGCACAACCTAATGTACGTGTATATATATATATATATATAAAAAAATTAGAAAAAAATTTGCAGCTGTAACTGTGTTACTGTGTTAACAAATCTAAAAATAAGTGGGTCTGCTCATCCAACCGAATAAGATAGACATTAAAAATCGGCATATACACACAACAGACAACAAATTTGGTAATGGGAGCTATTATAAGCTTGGGGTGAGAGAGGTTGTAGTGCCTGGGAGGTTGTCAGCCGCTTTTTTACTGTGGGAAAGGACATTTTATTACTAGTTTAATACATTTTACAGCAAGACAAACCAGCGGCCCTGACTTTAGTGGTTTTGCATATGGGCTTTATAAAGTCCTTTGTTATGGATGACTTAACAGATATTGTCACAAAATTATTGCCAGTCCACCAACTTTCTCTCCATCTATGGTATCCCTCCCACAGCCAAATCTGTCATTCATGTGTTTTTATGATCTCAACTCTATTCAGGTTTTTTAAATTAACGAAACTAATGGTAAAATAGTAAGGCAAAGAAATACTGTTTATTCGGATTATAACCGTAATCAAGCAGTGATGGCCAAGCGATCAAGTATCTGAGCTACTGATTGGTTCTAGGCAGTACTTCTCAAATAGTGGGGCGCATAACAAGATATCACAGAGCAAGTGATATTAAGTGTACTGAACAAACCCTCAAGAGACAACGTGGAAAAATATTTAACAGAGATGGCGGAGAGAAAGGCGGAGAGAGAGACGAAGATAACGAGACCAACAAGTCAACCGAAAACTAAAACGAGAAAACAATGTCGAAGCTTATGTAGCGCTTGGTTTCACTGTAACTAATGTGGGAGACGAAGAAAGACCGGTGTGTCTTCTGTGTCTTAAAATGTTGGCAGCGGACAGCGTGAAGCCAAATAAATGAATGAATGTCACTTAAAGACATTACACCCCAATCACGCCGATAAGCCGTTTGAGTTTTTAATCGAAAACGTGACGTGCAGAGCCAGCAACTATCCCGCTTTATGAAAGCTACTTCAGAACGGGCGCGTTGGAGACATCAGTTCTGACTTCATTATTTTGATTTAAAAAAATGTTGCTGATGAATTTGAATGTATTATTATTTATTGATTTTATTTCATTTAATTTTTCAGTATCAAATTCCAGTCAGTTCAAAAATGTTTCTAGTTTAAATAAGGATTTCATTCATTTCTGTTACAAACTAAAAAACAAAGTTAATAAACTTATTCTTTGTTCTAAGTTGATCTATATTTCTTTCTTTTTTGTTTTCTTTATTGTTAATAAGGATACATTGTTATAAAAGAGGTGCACTTATAACAAATTTATAGACATTATACTACCATGGTCGTAGTGGGGGGGGGGGTGAGGTGAGTGTGCGTGTGTGTGTGTGTGTGTGTGTGGGGGGGGGGGGGGGGGCAAAATGTTTTCTATTTCCTAGGGGGGGCTTAACAGAAAATAATTGAGAATCACTGTTCTAGGGTCAAGCACCATTACTAACTGTTAAATGCCATGAAACTGAACAAGTCTTTAACATTCATTTGGCTGCAATGTATGTTGCAGTTGTTGATAGGGTTAAGAAATGAAGTTTATCAAAGAAAGTCTCAATCAGGGCATACATTAAATATGGTAGATTTTAGGATTTAAATAATTGTAGGTGGTTATTTAAAAAAAAATTGTTGTGTTTCTTTTGGGATTGTACAATTATGCAGTATTTTTACAGCACTTTTCCATTTCCACATAAATACAGCACTGGGATTAATAAGTCTCATTAATTGCCACTGTTGATTGTTCTACTGCTCTGACTGATTGTCTAGCATTTTATTCTGTTAAGGGCCATAAATATCACTCATGTTCAATGATTAGAAAATTGGTCAACTGTTCTCCAGCACAAGTGAGAATCATGGTTAAGTGTAATCTTCTTCATATGACATAGTGATTGATTAGGAACTCCACATTATATGGCTACTGTTAAAATAAGGAGAGAAGTGACACTACATATGTAATGTTATTATTTAAAGAAGCAAAGAAAAAATAATTAAAGTAAATAAATAAAAACCATTATACAGTGATGGCTTTGTAGCATTCAAACTTCAATCATCTGTATATTGTAATGAAAAAAACAGAATAACGACGAGCATATTCCCACCTGAAACAAGCCATTGTCCACTGGGAGACACACTGATGGAGCGCACCAGGCTGCTGTGGCCAAGATAGACCTGGTAAAAAATTTGACAAATAATCAGCTACTTATTAATCACCTTCTAAAATAGAAAGAGAGACTCACATTATCAGATTTTAAGGTATTGTTCTAAATTACATTCTAATATAGGATCACAAATAATATGGAAAAACACCACACAGAAAAATACTGTAGCCCAGCTGGGAATCTCATGATGAGAGGTTATGACACTACCCCATAATGGCATCGTGTTCCACAGTTTATATATAGAGGAGCATCAAAATATTTATGGAGAGCACAATTTTCCTAACATGTCA
Organism: Corydoras sp. C115; assembly: GCA_019802505.1. Classification (NCBI taxonomy): domain Eukaryota; kingdom Metazoa; phylum Chordata; class Actinopteri; order Siluriformes; family Callichthyidae; genus Corydoras; species Corydoras sp. C115. The sequence continues at coordinate 1,651,855 of JAFMOC010000005.1, read as the reverse complement.
AATAACTCCAGTAAAGCACAAAAAACATTTTGTTTATTACACCCAACTAATCCACTGCCATTGCCCGGGGCTTCTGTGCATTCAGGCCAAAAAAAATGGCAGACTGAAGTTTGGTTTACTGTCCCAAGTTTTACAAGGTTGACTGTCTGAATATTTGTAGGAAACAGAAATATTTCACTTTTGATCTTTTGCGCTCTCTAAACGGAGTCACCAATTAAAAGTGCTGCGGGTTTTCCCCATTTCATTATGAAAAAGTTTTGTTATGCCATAACCTTTTGCTTGTGGCCAAATCAGATCTACAGATGCGTGCTACTCCTAATGTTTTGTAACAATGTTGATTAAGCGTTCTCTGATGTCTTATGGCGTGAACCTACCAGGGACTGGGTCGTAGGGAAAGGCTGCAAATCTTTGGGCTTGGGAAGTTTGGGAATCAGGTCTTCTGGGTTGACATTCACCTGGACAGACAGGACTGTTACTTAATAATGCTGTTAAGACTCAAATGATGACTGAATACATAAAACAAAGGTGTTATGAATGATTATAAATGATTTTATTTATTTCCACTGCAAGGGCACTATGCTTTAAACAGATTACAATTAAAACTATTGTAAAGCTATTTGTTAAATAACCAGATGTGTGATTGGTTATACGCTGCAGTTACTTTAGTGTGGCACCAGTACAGATTTACTGATTGATTAGTTAGATTGGTTTATACTTTGGACCTAGAAATATAAAATGGACTTTATTAATAACAATTTACTGTGAGATGCAACACTTATGAGTTATAAATAACAACATTCTCATATAACCATCAGTTTTTGTTAGTACTTCATGTTTGATGCTCTAAAATTCATTAAACATATGTAGGAAAACCGAGTCATCATGCACCATATTCAGGACTTTCATTGAAAACTACTACAGTATGACCCATAATGTGAAATGTAGAATGGTGGACACAGCACATCTGAGGTTTAGTGGTTACTATATACTTGCTTACTCAAAGTCTTACTGCTTTTCCTGTTAAACATTATTCACAAAATCAAAACTATTACGTACAGTTCAGTGGGCATTGTCAGAGGCATATATTTACATCCAACTCCACAGAGCAGGAAGTCAGTGCTCATAGCAACATATCTGTAACTTACCCTCATTTTGCGTTGGCGAGGACAAAGGTAGAGATCCAGGCAGCGCTCAAACCGTTCATGGAGAAAGCGAGAGAATGCAGGTACAGCACGCAGGCATGAGTATTTTTGGGGCATAAAGTCCAATTTTCGATCCTCTGGGTCCTGCTGTTCCCATGCCAGTTTCTAAAGTATTTATCAAACATTCATGAAAACAGAAATATGCTGTGAGATTTCCAAATTCAGATGAACGCATTCTAATGAAAGCCAGCATCACTGATGCTGCACTATGTCTGTTCAGATGAAACGAACACTTCTTATGCAAAACAATAATCAAATGATTAAAATTACATTATAACTGAAGTTAAAGTGTCCACAAGAAACATGATTGCACTGATTTTGAAAAAAAAATTCGGCAAGACCTCTTCATCCGTAAGTAGATATTCTGGAGGAGGATTGTATGATTCTTCGTGACCTGGCAACCTGATCTTTGGCGCAGGGATGTGCATTTTGTGACGTCCTAGGATAGCGTCTGGATCCTCCTTTGCCCACAAGTCATAGTACTGAGGTGCTGTTTCTTTAGGCCTACGGGGCTTAATCCAACCCATCTTGATGGCATGAACCAACTTTCCAACCTAATGATCATAAACAAACAAAAACATGTAAATTTCTTGTTGATTTGTTATATTTAATCAGTTTGTTAGTATAGACAATGACTATAACTTCTATCGTAAAAAAAAAACTGCAACTTGATTTAATAAAAAAAGTCTGAATATGTTTTAAAAATCACTACAATTGCTATACAATTATTATTATTATTATTATTATTATTATTATTATTATTATATCTTCTATTATTCAAAATCCTGAAGCTGGTTGAGAATTCATGGCTCACAATGGTAACCCAAGTGATATCCATTATGGTTTTGGTCAAGGCTTTGACTAGTGACTTAAGATTAAACATTTGAAACATGTCATTTAAACACTGAGCTTCCAAAACCTTTGCAACAAAGATGCAAGCAAATAACTGACAAACCCTTTTATATACAGTATATCATAGCATTAATCTTTCACAGTTAAATTAAGGGGCTTTGTCCAAATTCAGTAATTAGGAGTTGGTGTCCATTATGTTGATCATGTAAATGGTAAAGAATCAATGTGAATCACTAAACATCAATTAATAAAACATTAAAACGGAAAGAAATAATAATAAAAAATAAAAAAACACACAATGCATATGTAAATAGTTTAGCATCGCAAAAATTGTCACCTACTACACACCTACTACATAAAATATGATTCATTTGACAAATTTCAGTAAAAAAAAAAAAAAACATAAAAAAAAAAATCCCAGTCAAGTCAAAGCTATAATCAAATCCTCAAATGCTGATACACCAGATGCTTAACTAGTCTGAAGAAAGCCAGTTTTATTGCTTCTTCAATCAGCATAATGGTTTTCAGCTGCGCTAACATAATTGTAACTGTTTTTTAATGAACAATTAGCCTATTCACCTGGTAACCTTAGATTAGCTAACAGAATATGTCATTGGAGCACAGTAATGAAGGTAGTTGAAATTGGGCAAATCTTTGCAGATTCTGTACCTGGTTAAAATCTGTAATTTTTAGCTTAGTTGTTAATCATGTACATCATTATCAATGTCATGAACGTATTTCTGATTAAGGTAATTTAAATAAAAACTCTGTTTTAAAAACCACCTTTTTATTGTGGCAGCATCAGTAGGTATCTGATTTGTAAGCATGTCAGATCTGTTACAGCTAGCTGATGTTAATGTTTGGGTCCACAATCAGAATAACACAAAAAAAAAAAAAAATGTATGTGGTAGGGTCGCTAGGAGAAAGCTTCAGCTCTCCTAAATAATACTGCGCCCCATTTGCAATTTGTTAAAGATCACAAACAAGCCAGTTGGTTATCTGATCGATGTTTGTAGATGGATAAGAGGGAAATGGATCTTTTGGTTTAAACAACAAGAAATGTTTTAGAGTAAACCGTAAAACATGGTTTCATGGATTGAATCTGTTTTGTCGCATTTCAGTCAGAATGCTTTGAGAGTATGGATGAAACAATAAAGCTGACGTTTAGTTTAGTTAGTAAGACAATTATTGCTGCACAACAGGTAGTGAAAGCAAAGGTTTACATACAGTTGCTGTTCACAGACCTAAAATCTTGCAATATTTTTCTGAATGAATGATTGAGCAATCCTATTTTTTTTACTTATTTGGGACTCATCATCTACCTTTAGGACATGTTCGAAATTTAAACTGAAAAACACTTTTGTCAAACTTAAAATAAAAATAAAAAATAGGTTGGGGGGGGGGGGGGGGGTGGCAGCATGGTGGCTTAGTGGTTAGCACATTCGCCTCTTAGTGCTTGGGATTTCAGGTTCGAATCTCAATCTGGGTGGAGTTTCCATGTTCTCCTCGTGTCCACTACTGTTCTCTGGTTTCCTCCCACAGTCCAAAAACATGGATTGAAGGTAAATGAAATGCTCTAAATTGCCCCATATAGTGTGTGTTTGTGTAAATGAGTGAGTGTGCTCAGTGAGAGATTGGCGCCCTGCCCTGGGTGCATCTGTCCAGCGCCCGCAATGTTCTCCCCTAGATGGGCATGGGGAACCCTCCTGTGACCCTAGAAGAGGATTAAACGGAAGATAATGGATGGATGGGTTAAAGGGGTATACACAGAACCACTGTGTACCCCAAAAACACGCAAATCCACAAATACCATGAGCAGTGGAGAAAGGAAAGACGTCTTGTGAATGAGATCAAATGTATAAATAGAACAAATTTTGTTCCACACCAGAAATGTTGGAAATCAATACATTGTGGAAATTGAGTGTCTGATCTTTTACACAACACGTAAAAAGATGACACATGAAAGAAAGCTCAGGATTTTGTGCTACTTGAAGCTAAAGTCTAAAGTGACACAAATCACCCATGACCAATTTAAAACAGGAAACCAAACTAATACACATGACTGGGAAACTTTAATCCTGAGTGTCTAAACCACTATAGTACAAGAGGAGGGCGAGACTGTGCACACGGTTTAAAGTGCGTTTTACTAAACAGATTGAGTCTAATTTCTTTCAGCTTCCAATTACTGTAGAGGTTTAGAGCCCATTTCACTTTTTAAAACTATGTGGGAATCATTACATCTAATTCCATACAGATGCAAGTACTTCGAAGTCCAACTGGTCGAAACACGACTCCACTCATCTAACTCCAGCTGCATTGAGTAGTAAATAGAAATATTGATTTATATCATATTAGAGAACTATGTGCGTGCGTGTGTGTTTGGGGTAATGGTGAGTAGACAAGGGTCACTTGCCTTTTCCTTCTCTATGAGAGAGGGAATGAAGCTGCGTTTGTGCTCAGGCCTGTTGGTCACTGGGTGGATCATCACTTCATTGGTGAAAAAGTCAACTGAAGGCTGCAATAAAAAAGAAAAAAAATTACTAAAGTCTTCAAACGGCATTATGGTTAATTAGCAAAGATCACATAAGCTACATGCAACATCCAACTATGCTAAATAAAAAGTTTAAGTGAGGGAGAGATGTCATTGTTTTTGTTAAGCGTAATTCTAAACACTCTCAACATGAGAACCAGACATGAGTTAATACAACTCAGAACATCTGGCCTCCCAACATCTGCAGACAACACATGCATGGTTAACTTGTCACACCATGTCCCAGATGACCGGTGGCTTTTTCAGACACATAACCATCAGTAAATTAAGCCTGAGGTGGCTTCAGTGGAAAATGACTCACCCCCTGATTATACTAGAAATGAAGTTAATGAACAATTAGCACAAACGCAAACACAGACCACACTCTGAGTACCGAGAGCAACGACGGCAGTTAGACATTATTACATGCCAACCCCACCTACTGCTTAGAGTTACTCTCAATACAGGATAATCACTAGAGTGGTGACATACTGAGATCTGAGCTCATGTTCTGGTGGTTAACATAGATCGGTGCTTGGGTTGTTTGTTGCTGTGTAAAGAGGGTGATTCAGGGGGGTTGTTTTTCCTCTGACTGTGTACTGGGTTTATCATTATAAAGGTTGCTGCCAGACTGCAACTGTTGAGGTTAAAAGACTATAAAATGTGTGTGTAAAGGCTACCTCATACTCGTTGAAGTTAACGTCGCCAAATTTGCCCTGCTGCAGGCGGTGCACCAGATCCACCTGCTCATCAGACAGCCGAACATCTGTGCCAGTCATCTTGTCATGAACAGTACGCCTGGCAGCAAGACAGAACACAGACAGTTAGAAAAGTAATGCAGAACTGAGGCAACATTCATAATGATACCTACACATTTACTATTAAACATATTTAATTTAAGTTTACATTATTGGTTTGGTCATTAAATGGTTTAGTCTTTTAATAAAGAAATTACTGTTATGATTCCAAAAATTTGCCTTTGATATCTGCACATTGTATTTTCAATGTAAGTGGCTTCTTTAAAAAGCTTAAATTTTGGTTTTTGCATTGTAATTTACAAAGTGCTTCCTATTTTTACATCTGCTATAAGGTTTAATTCCAAACAATGTCATCCTAAAATGAATTACAAAGTCAAAAAGAAACCCCCATAAACTTTGGGAACAGTCCTTTTCCACTGATGCAGTCCCAAAATAGAAACAGTTACACATTTCCAGCAAAATATAAACTGGTTGGCACTGAAAAGCAGTCCCGAACTTGCTAATCCTAATATTAGAAGCACTGATTAAAACATCTGTCACAGTATGAGGATTCTTGACTGAACCAAAGCATAGAGCAAATGAATAAACATTAAATTTAATAATAACAATTCTAAATAGATTTGCAGTCATCAAGTAGCAAATCAAACTTTATAATGCTGTCAACCTGGCAGGTCTTTCTAGTTCTCAAATGAATTACCCGACATATGTAAATGTGTGTCGAAAACATGCAGGCCAGTTCATTAAAGAAACCAATAGTGATATGGGTCTACACCATCTATTTGGCACAGATATGGGAGTGGTTTTCTTAGACGTTTGAGAAGACTGTTTACTTCCCAGGGGTGGATGTGGTGTTTGCAAAGGGTGTTTGCAAAAACTCACAGGTAGGGAAAAACATGGTACTTCTGAAAAAATCCTGTAGCAAATCACCACAACCACTGAGAATCAAAATTTCTATTCTATCAATTAAAAGCAACTTTTTTCCAGCTTTAATTAAAAATTCAACAGTGATGCAAGTAGGGAAAAAGGCTAATTAAACAGACACTAGAATAACAGGCTTGTAGAAAAGTTATTAGTGAACCAATTTATCACTTCAAAGAGCTACACTTTATAGAACTCAGTGTTTGAATTTGTCTCCAGCAGCACTGCATACTTTGAAAACATTTGCGCATTCTTGCAGAACTGTAGTGTGCTGTTCTATACCAATCTATAAAAGCCATGTATCAGATTTAATTCAGGGTTTACATCTGGTAAGTCAAGGGCATTTCCCCTCCTATCTCTAAACCACTTCTTGGATGTAAGGATGGGGTCACTGTCATGCTGGAAGACGAACCATCTGATTGCAAATAAATTTTTTCTTCCATAAGAAATTGTGTGTTTGGAAGTATCCATTTGTTGTAATCCAAACCAAATGTCCATTCCCCACTTGAGAGAAACCACCCTACAGCACAGTGTTGCCATGGGCAAGCACCACATTTGGCTCAGGCCAAACACACTGGAGTTGAGGCCAAAATGT